>VZRS01005272.1:0-111334 GCA_013398055.1 Ifrita kowaldi | reverse complement strand
GAGAGTGAACTGTGTTTTTCACATGTACATCAGACAAAAGGATCTGCTAAGTCATGGCTTGGCTGTGCAGTCTGCACACTATGTTAATATTCATGTTATGTTATTACTAACTCACTTCTTGTGTTTATCAGCCTCGAAAATATAATATTAATTAAAAAAAAACCCCTCCACTACTCTTCTGCTTTTTAACAGATAAAATACTGAATTCTCTGAGGATTTGATGGGCTGAATTGCAACTCACTAAACCACAATTTTTAGTTTTTAAGAATAATTATGACCGATTATTTCAAAAGTACTCACACACGGATGGGTCCTGGCCATCATATTGTGCACCATCATTCCACTGGGCAAAAATCTGTCCATGGAAGGATTATTGTATCTCCTATACTGTGCACTCATTCCACTGCCCCTCTTTTCCTGGATAGTGGCAGTTCATATTTCTGTTGTATTGATGCTACTGTGTAACCACTGCCTCAGAAATTAACCTGTCATCTTACTGCTCATTATTCAAGTACCACCAGGATCTGTCTGTGGTCACAGGTTGGACTCGCTGATCTTAAAAGTCTTTTTCAACCTAAATGATTCTGTGATTCTGTGTAAGAAAGGGAGCTACGTCTTGATTTTCAAAGGGGTTTCAAGGGGTTAGTTCAGTTCTCTTTCACATAAAAGCATAATTAAAAACAGTTAAATTTAAATAGTTAAAATAAAAGTACAATGGTGACATTCCCCAGCACAACTACTTTCAAGTCAATCTAATCATAACCACTCCAAAGCCATCAGTACTTCCCGTTCAGGAAAGCCTGAACTCTTTAACGGGTAAAGCCCAACACAGCAGGGACTGATGGGCATCGATTTGTGTTACATCACCTCCCACAGCAGCAATTCAGGCTCTTTATCCCCGAGGGCAGCAGTGAAGGCAGAAGCTGAGAAAAGGCACAAACAGGCAACTGTTTTCACACATACCAACAACTTCGGATGCTTTCTCCGTCGGGATATGAGTAAGACCCAAAGGCCGGAGGTTGTATGTGGATATCCAGACAGATTTTAGCAAGTTTTAGCAAGAGTAAGAGTGAAATTGCAGGAACAATTTATGCACAGATTACAACGAGGCTGTTTAGTATGACTGCTGGAAATATTTTAGAGAAGACTATTACACAGCCTTTAAAAGAAACAACCCAGTGTACAGGGATTTCAGGCAATGGTTTTCAGCTTCTTCATCCTGTGGCTGCTTAGGTTATTTAAACAAAACCCTCAAATCATAACTTCACCTCAGTGAATTTTGTTTGCAAGCAAATACAACTTCAATTAAGTTTTGACTATTGTCTTATTGTACTTAATCCTTGTCATTCTACTTCCCTGCTTATTAGAGTGCTTTTGCAGGTCATTGTTTTCCCCAGGGATGTTTCCCAGGTTTGGGAAATGCTTTTTTAAGGCACAGTCAGGAGCACATGTACCTCCTGGATTAAATGTGAGGCTATTGAACTTTTGGCTACCTGGGAAGAGTTCTCACCTCTTGATGGCATGGAGGATTTCGTCACTCTCCCCGAACTCCTGGCGATAAGCCCCGCTCACCATGCGGTCGCTGGCTTTATGCTCCCCGAACACCTTCTTCATGGCATCTGTGATCTCCCCCACGGTGCACCTGAAGCACAGACAAAAAACATTCATATTGTCAGCAGGCTGAAATGAAAACAGAACACAGACACCACTGGCACTGGCCCCACCATTTGCCTTGCTGCAGGACAAATTCATTTTACATTCCTTTTCCTTTCAGTGCTGCAACCCTGAACATCCAACTCACCCCAGCGCCACCCACTGACAGAACATGCAAAGGTATTTTTAAGAAAATACTTTATTGCTGATGTGAGAACTGATTTACAGCTGGCAGGGCAATGGGGACCACTGAATGGCAAAATGCTTCAGAAAATTAAATCAGATTTTCTGAATGGGGACTTTTTTTTTTTGGGCTCATACTGAAAGATCCCACATTTGGAGTCATGCTAAAATACAAAATACAAATCAAGAGGGGACAAAAAAAGGAAGAACACACAGAAGAGACTGAAACCTAGCATTTTAACTGGAATTTATTTGCCTTTCCCTTGAGGCTTTTATTTTAGTGTTTCTTCCTCTCCCCTACTCCTGACATAGCTCCTTTACCCACTGAGATGCAGAAAGATCTGGGAAATTTATTTACATGCAAGTTACAAATTTTGTTTGGTACTGGACACACTGTGCACATTTGAAAGAATAAACATCGTGCATGTTTGAAATAATACATGCTTTCCTGTGGTAATACAAGTGAGAAAAGCAAACTAGGCTGTGCTGTCTTCTTGTACAAACATCAGCAATAACAGCCTCTATCCCAAAGCAATTAAAAATTTGTGCTGAATACAGCTTGCTGCAAACTTTGTCAAAGGAAAGAAAAACACTACTTTTTTAAAACACTTTAAAAGCATGCTTACAAATACAGACACCAAACCAATTAATTAGGCTAGTGCTAAGCACATTTCAAACCTCTGGAATTCATATTTTCTCCTGCCATATTATATTTGTTCTCTAAAACTCTCTGAAAGGAGGGTGGAGCCAGGTAGGAGTCGGTCTCTTCTCCCAGGTAACAAGTGAGAGAACAAAAGGAAATGGCCTTAAGTTGCACCAGGGAAGGTTTAAAAAAATTTCTTCACTGAAACAGCTGTCAGGCACTGGGGAGAGGCTGCCCAGGGCAGTGGTAGAATCACCATCCCTGGAGAGATTTAAAAGATGTGTGGCTGTGGATCCAGTACTAATCCGTGTTAGCAGTGCTGGGGGAATCGTTAGACACAATGATCTTAAAGGAATTTTCCAACCTAAATGATTCTATGATTTAAGTGTAAGCTACTCTGATGCAAAATTAACTTAAGCATTCTCTAAAGCTTTTATATAAAATGCTAAGGAAAGACTGGACAAGATGCACCTTGTTGTCCACACACCTCCAGAAGGAGGTAGATGGCCAAATGAGCTGTACTCAGTTTTCCTTCTGCTGTTTACAGTTTCAGCAGCTACTGATTCCTACATGTGCAATCTGTCACACACACCCCCAAAGTAACAGAACATGGATTTCTGCTGCATTCCCTGAATCCTTCAGTAAATTTCAGAGAAGTATTTTACTCCCTGTGACCCCCAACTAATTTGCTCTTTTGCTGGCTCATACTTAGCAAACTTAGTTATAAACTTAAACTGTGCAAAGGTAAAATGTCAGAAATCCAATCCTGATCACATAGGCAACATCTGTACAACTCAGACATCTGAAGTGGTCTCTTATCTCTGGTATTGCTTTGCCTAAAGACAGCATCACACTGGAACACGCATTTTTAATTCATGTTATTGACACTGTCTTGGCCACTTTTGTTATTTTCCCTCCCATGGCTTTCTGGAATCCTGTTTAACTCACTGTTACTCACTCCTATCATTGGGTTTTGATTTTCAGGACATCTAAATAATCTTATTAATATTATTGCTTTCTGTAATTACTAACAAAGAATGAAAAGTAAACTGCAAAAGTGCATTAGGTAAGGTGACTTCCCCAAGGTTAAAAAGCAAGTTTGCAGCAGACTTAAAAAGTGTCTATAAATACTGACTCCCTTTCAGAGTGCCAGACACAACAGATTGCAGCCCAGAATAAATACAGCCCATGCACAAACACTGAGGGCTTACTCCTGGCAGTGTGGTGAAGGGCTACACTAGCATAAAACACATCTTTTCTTCTAGAGAAAACTAAGCTTAGATAAATCTTTCTCTTCCTCTTCTGCAGAAGCAGTATCTGAGTATACTTCAATATTAAATAAAGTCTAGCATGTGTAGACAGAACTGTGGTGTGCTCTTCTGTTCTTACGACATAAAAATGTGAATGACATTTTCGTGTTACAAATGAAAAATAAATGAGGCATAACCCGGTGGCTGGGATGAAGTTGTTTTTGTGCACTGTACAAAAATGAAACACACTTCTTTCTTCTATAAACACTGCTTCTGATATCCCTGTGTTTTGAAAATTGTGCCCCGAATCTCTGCAACCCTTTAAATCTAAAGTTTTTAAGTAATAACAGGAGTTTTGCTTTTAAATTGCTCATTAATACTTCCCTGCTGTTTACCAAGAAACTTCTTTTTTTTTTTTAATTTCTGCCACATATGCATCCACAATGGAATAGCTGTCTCTGGAGCCAGGAATACAGCCTCTTCTCTTAACAGAGTCGTTTTTATCAGTCTGTATTTGTGTGTGATTCTCTCCCACTGGTTCGCAACCAGCTGCAGAGCCTAAACACCAATCTGGAGAAAGTCAATGACCATAATGTGCCTGTCAGAGCTGTCACCCTGTGTCTGCTCAGCCTCAGCTGCTGCTGATCCTCTGCATTTTCCCCGTAAGCTGAGGCAGCAGTGTGAAATCAGGTGAGGAAGTACCGCGAGGACCCAGACTGGGCAGACAAAGAAGCAGTACGAGCAGCTACACTGCACTTCTGCCTTCCCATTCCATGGCTGAACTGCACGTCTGGAGAGGGACACAAAAACAGCACAGCACGTGAAGGAGGAGAGAAGGAACTTGGCATAACCTGTCCCATTTTCCTGTAACAAGGCTTCTCATGAGAAATGAGGCACAGAAGGGAGGTACAGCTCTCATTCCCTGTAACTTCAGATCTGCCTTATTTCTTGGGTTAGAATAACAACATTAACTTTTCTACTCATGTTTGTCAGCACTGAAATCTCTGTACTAGTCCATGGAATCTTTTCCATAGTTCAGCACTGACAATTCTGTGCTACTCATTTTATTCCAAGTGAAATTATATTACATCATGCTCAAAATCCATCATTTTCCATTTAGCAGGAAAGAGGCATCTGTCCCTCTCATGCTGGTGATACTGGCCCTCTTGTCTACTGCTTGTGAAGGGTAAATGCGGTAATTTTGAAATCTTCTCCCCCACTGTTGCCTCCAACAGAAAGGCTCCCTGAACATGTTCCCAGAGCTCACAATCTGCCTTCAAACACTCTGTATCAGATGCCAGGACAGTTTCTTTCTGTGGTCACATTCCATACATAGTTTTGGGGCAGAATTAACTTTGTGTTTGCAACTTACAGAGTGGATCTGCAGTCTATTAATGCTTTTACAATTAATAAAAATGAGGTCACCAAGGAGAGTAACTAGGAGTTAACTGGTCAGTTTTGGTATAGAAGATATGAACCCCTTGTAAATCCAACACTGCCGTCCTGTGACCTTCCCAGTTCAAAGACAAATGTAGACATACTGCTGGACATTCCCGACAGGCTGTATTTAAAATACAGTTATTAAGTGTTCTAGAAATGGGAATGAAGGAATTTGAGATGTGACAGTGAAAACAGGACAGCACCCCAATAAGGAGTGAATTTGGTTTGCTCATATTTGGGGCATTTAGTTAATTAAGGAACAGACAGACAAGATCTATTCTAGAGACTGATGCTGACCTTGAAACAGGAAAGAAAACAGCCTCAAAAGCACCTTGGGTGAAAAAAATTAACTGTTCCACTGGACTCTAAGGATGCCTCACAATGCTCAAGAACATTTCTTACAAGTTTGCCTGACTAAGCAAACTGCTTTCTCCTTCAGCCAAAAAATGTTTTCACACCATTTTGTGGTGCAAGGAAAGATGAAGCAACAGTGCGTGATAAGACCGTGAATATCCATTTTCACATCTCAGATGCTTCTTAAGCTCCTTGACCCATGAAACAGCTGAGTGATAGAGAAACCTGGTTATATCCTGGAACTGGTAAGAATATGAATTGAGAACAGCAGAATGCGTATGAACAACCTCATTTCATATGAGATTCTTTATATCTGTAGTGTTCCGTGTGAGAAATCAAAGCATTATATTTTTATCAGTCTCTATTTGTATTTACAGCTCAAGAAGCTGTAAAATGTAATAATAGTATATCTTACAATGTGAAATTGCAGCCATTATTTATTTCCACCTCTACAGAAAAATCCCCAAACTCCAACCTTGGTGACACCACACTCCAGAAAAATTAAAAGGTGAAAATGAACCATGGATTTTTAAGCAAGAATTGACTGTTCAACCCTACCCCCAGTACCTGGCACGTGCTGCTTCCACTGCCAGAGCAAGTAAGTTGCCGTCCCCAGTGGCAGCACACTGTGTGAGAGCAGCCAGACACTGCTGGGCTGCTGCTTGATCTCTGCTGGCCTTCACCTGAAGTGCAGGAGAGAGACATTCAGTTCAAACAAACCACAAAGTGAAATGGGAAGTCAAGTGTGGAAGACTGTCTAATTTCAAATATTAATTCTGGCTGTGTGTAATTGTCAATATCTACTTCATATTTCAATAGGATTGGAAGTCAGAAGGATCTTGGACCTTAAAATGTGTACAAGTCCATAACGTAACTCTAAACCAATTTTATCTACATTTTTATTGATTATGAAAGTGGATGTTGTTTTCTGGTTCTGTAACCCTCAGCAGCACTTGACAAGAAGCCCCCAACAGTAAGTGATTAAGCAATATTACAAGCTTTTAGAGCAAAATATTGCATAGCTGGTTTCTATCTTATTTTCAGAACATGTAAAGCTCTCAATTATTAAAGGGTGGACATAGAGTTATATATTGTAGTTTCTCCATTAATGACCAGAGTGGACTCTCAGAAATTGGAAGGTCAAACTTCTGGCAAGCTGCCTTTACTCAATCTCTGTCTGCAATTACAAGAAGTTTCATTTTTAAGAAGGTTGTTCCCACCTTGTTGATCTTCTCGATCTGCTTGGCACGGACAACAGAGTTATCAATGGCCAGAACTTCCACTGTCTCCTCTTTCTCTAGCTGGTGCTTGTTCACTCCAACAATTACTTCAGACCCTATTTCCAGTGGAAACACCAGAAACTCAGAACACATTTGCAACTACTGTGAAAAGACACAATGTTAACAGGACAAGAAGATTTTGAGCATTATAATACATTGCTTTGCTTTATAACCACATACATTTCAAATACGTAAAATTTGCTCCTGTAGAAAGGATTTAACTCTGTATTTTCCAGATTTTATGATGGGAGACAATTAGATGCATGAACATTCAATTCAGTGAATACTGAACCAGAAAAAAACCAAACTAAATAGAACAATATTTATCTTGCAAACTGATTTAGTAATGAGTCCTTAAAATACATTGGCTATTTTTCTCTTTTTAAGCTTACATAAGTGAATCTGACAGAACCAAGCAAAAGTGCTGGTCTCCTGCACTGCTCTGCATTTAATTTTCTGATTTAACAGATAAATAAGAAAGTGAAGTTCCTACCTAAAACTACTCCATGTGCATAAAAATTAATTTATCATGTTGGAAAATTTTATTTTAGGTTACAGTCAGTACAGACTAATCAACTTTTTTTATTTGCAGTGCCTGGCAACATTAATATACTCTTTGAAGCAACATGAAATAATTTACCTTGACAGAGAAAACACAGAACTTCACTGATTATTCTTTATTGGTCTTAATTAAGACCTGCTTCAAATTTATTGTCCATACAAAGAAGTCCATATAACTTATTTCATGTCTGAGTTATCCCTAGTTTCTGTTCCTGGATTATTACTGGAATGCAGATCACAAAAAGTGGAATACAGTTTTAAGCACACATGTATAAATATCTCCACAAATACTTTATGAGTACGTATACATATATATAGCAACCAAGGAGCTGTATCATCCTCTGATGTGATCTGACCATTCAGGAAAAACTGGCAGTTCTCCAGAAAACCCAGGAATTTGGCCAGCTACGGTGAGTGTCGCCATCTGGTGGCATTCCTGCTTTTAAACTCAGGAATCGCAGCTTAAAGCTCCTATCAGAAATCAAGTTATTCACTATTAAAGGCTCCAAACACTCCTTTAAAATGCTCTTTCTACTGCTATGTGTAATCTAGTCTTGAACATGTCAAGCAAGACGTTTCACACTGGTGCTGTATTTTGTACAGGCTGTCTCTTTCCAGAAGCTTTCACTGACATAAAACCATCACCATTTGTTTTATCACTCACTATCCGATACGCCTGAACTAAGAAATAAAAAACCACAATGAGCATGTGTGTAAAAAACCTTTACACTGAAGTATTCTATTGGCAATTTTCCCTTCTTTAACCCCCCTGCTCCTACCAGAGTCAATCCTGGCTTGTCTCCGGGCTGCACACTCTTCAATACGAAGTTTGGGGATCCCCTCAGCAACAGCTTTGGCCATTCCACCCATTTCTTCTATCTCCTCAATAAGCTGAGAAATGAAGAGGATTGAGAAAGCGAGTAGTAGCAAGGTTTAAAAATTGAGCTTTGTACCTGTTTTACCACCCAAATTTTTCTTAAACCTTTTTTATACAGTTTTGTGCTCTAAACTGTGTTTTGTAAAGTTTATTTACAAAGACATCACTGAAGCAGAAGTGTAAAATAATTCCTTGATTAGAAGTTACCAAATTATCAAACGGCCCCTTAGGAGACATTTCTCAAAACTCCTATCCCTAAAATTTTCCCAGAGAAGGTTTTGCAAGCTGACCTTTAAAGCAGCTTCATAGACATCATTGGTGAGGCACTCCATGAGGTAAGATCCCCCCCACGGATCTGCCACTTTGGGAATCCCTGATTCCTCCTGGATTATGATCTGTGTGTTCCGGGCAATGCGAGCACTCTTCACTGTGGGCAGCCCCAAGGCTTCATCAAAGGAATTCGTGTGCAAAGATTGTGTCCCTCCAAACACGGCAGCCATGGCTTCAATGGTGGTGCGGATGACGTTGTTGAAGGGATCCTGGAAGGAAAAGGGGAGCTCTGAAGCTCAGTGGTTCTGCCACGGGGCTGAGGCAGGTTAGTCATTATTGCAAAGAAACAAATACAAAATTCCCCACTGAAGCACTGTAATCAGAACAAAAGCTGAAAAAAAACAGGCATCAAATCAAACTGATTTATCATTTGTTGAGATATTAACAAAGAGATTAATCCATAAAGAAAGCCAAAATGATCACTGTGTGAGTAAACTGGTTGCAGTAACAAATCAAAGCCTAATTTATATTTAGTGGTGTTTCAAAGAACTTAGTGAATCCAGATCAGAGAGGCTGGAACAGTAGGCCTGATGTCTTCCATCCTCTGGAAGAAATCCTGAATTCTTGGAGCAGTGAACAGCACATGTGTCAGACAAATTACTAGTCAAGATGTGTTTTGGAACTAAATGTGCTTAAATATTTTCTTTAATGACAGCATCACATAAGGTAATTATAGAAAACTGTGATTTGGATAGGTCAGAATGTAAAACATAATTTATGAGTAGATACCTATCTAAAGGCATGTTAAGTATATTTGCCCTCTGAAACCTATAAGGAGAAAATACCGCACACTGGGAAGCTATATTAAGATAAACCACAATGCTTAGACAAAAAGAAAGAGTTACAATCTAGCCAGAAATATATTTACACTGGACACTGGAAGACAGTTGAATATTATATGAAGACAGTTATATTTTGGTAATAGTAACATTTTTGCACTCACACAATACTTTTAATTGGACGACCCACAGAGGCCACTGTTCAGAAAATGCCATTGTTTTAGTTTTACTGTGTTGTTATAATGTAAGTAAACATTACATTTACTTCAGAAAAAAAACAAACAAAAAACCTCAAGGCACAGAAGTCAACAATGGTTGCAATCACAACCTAAAAATAACTCCTATTGCATGGCTTTGATGAGGAGCAGGCGTTGGGATCAGAGCTCTGGAACTCAGCTCTGACCTCACCAGGGAGACTGTATGCACTCCAAAGATTTATTTCCTTGCTGTAATGTAACTCAGCAGGAAGAGCAGAGAGTGAACCCCGTTTCAAAGGAGCAGATGAGCTGTAAGCATTACTTCCTTCTTCAGCACTGAATGACTTCCTTGGCTGCTCAAATGAATTCTCAAGCCAGTGATCCTGAGAAAACAATGCCTCAAATGCCTCTGCTTCCTCACTCAGCTGCATTTTGAAAGGATAACTCACAGGACAAATCCAAGAGAGAGCTTCATCCTCTGAGTCCTGAATTGACACAAAGGTGTATCCAGTGCCAGTGTGTGCATTCAGACTGAGAGGACAGCTGCTGCACCTTTGTGAGTAACACCAGCAGCCCCCTTTAAGATGCACATCACAAAAACACCTTGAAGTGAGGAAGTTGATGAGAGTCCAATTTCTAACCTGCTCAGTGAGCGACCAGCCCGAAGTTTGACAATGAGCTCTCAGCAGAAGAGATTTGGGATCCTTGGGCTTAAACATTTTCTCAATCAAGTGAGCCCACAGCCGCCTCCCAGCTCTCAGCTTTGCTATTTCCATATAGAAGTTCATGCCAATTCCCCAGAAGAAGGAGAGCCTGTAATAATAGCACATAAACAGAATATAACATTGAATCATTCTAATAACTCTGGATCAGTAATGGAGAAGCCCTACAGCAAGGTCTCTAATTAATGTACTTTCACAGATAATGGGAATGTTCCTATTGCTTGTATGTGCAAAAATACTGAATCTGATAGTAAACTCTACAGATATTTTACCAAAAGTGAGTTTTATACTTGCAAATTTCATGAGCTCACCTTGGTGCAAATTCATCAATAGTGAG
Source organism: Ifrita kowaldi (assembly GCA_013398055.1). Lineage (NCBI taxonomy): Eukaryota > Metazoa > Chordata > Aves > Passeriformes > Cinclosomatidae > Ifrita > Ifrita kowaldi. The sequence goes on along the minus strand of VZRS01005272.1, from coordinate 100,728 downwards.
GCCAGCTTTAAGCCCAGTTCTGCAGTACTCTAAGCCATCTGCTATGGTATAAGCTAATTCCAGGATGGTGTCAGCTCCTGCCTCTTGCATGTGGTACCCACTGATGGAAATGGAATTGAATTTTGGCATATACTGGAAACAAAAAAAAAAAGATAAAACAGGGCATAACAGCAGAAGGGGGGATCGAATACTTGTTCTATCAACATTCACACAATCACAGAATGGTTTGGGTTGGAAGGGAATTAAAGGTCATCTAGTTACAGCCCCCTGCCACGGGCAGGGACATCTTCCACTATCCTAGGTTGCTCAGAGACCCATCCAACCTGGCCTTGGACACTTCCAGGGATGGGGCAGCCTGTGCCCTGGGCACACCACCCTCACAGGGAAGAATTTCTTCTAACATCTAATCGGAATCTCTCCTCTTTTAGTTTAAAAATGTTCCCCCTTGTCCTGTCACTATCTGCTGGTGTAAAAAGTTGCTCTCAACCTATTTTATAAACCCCCCCCTCAGGTACTGAAAGGCTGCAATGAAGTCACCCTGGAGCCTTCTCTCCTCCGGGCTGAACACCCCCAGCTCTCTCAGCCTGTCTCCAGGGCAGAGGTGCTCCAACCCATTCTCTGAATTCCTTGTTGACTGCAAATAGAACCCATCTCTACAAAATGGTGTTTACAGATCTGGTCTGACTTAAACTTCAAATATATATTGTAAGTGCTGTTGGATCTTAACTTCTCCTGCTGGCCCTTTCCACAACCACATTACTGTTCACTACGATAGGTCTTCCCATCTTTTCCTTGTTCTCCAAAGTGCCTCATAAACAGTTAACATAATAATAGAAGTAATACATTTAAACCACGAATACCTTTGAGGTGTACTGGAAGATGTCAGCAATGATCCGCATGGATGGTTCTGGGGGGAAAATGTAGGTATTTCTGACCATGAACTCCTTCAGGATGTCATTTTGGATTGTACCTGTCAGCTTGGCCTGAGGCACTCCCTGCTCTTCCCCAGTCACAATGAATGTAGCCAGCACGGGAATGACTGCCCCGTTCATTGTCATGGAAACAGACATCTTCTCCAAAGGAATTCCATCAAAAAGGATTTTGGTGTCTTCCACTGTGTCGATGGCAACTCCAGCCATTCCAACATCTCCTCGAACTCGGGGATTGTCTGAATCATAACCACGGTGGGTGGCTAAATCAAAAGCAACAGATAATCCCTGCTGGCCAGCTACATGAAAAAGAAAGAAAAAAACCCCCAAAAACAACAAAGAGAGATAGTTAGAAGGGTTGAACAGACTTGCATTACGATGGGATCTAAATTTATTAACTGTATTTTACATGATTCAGTCATGGTTGGCAAACTAATATATGATATTAAACACTGTTCCCCCCCCAAACCTGTCCAAGGTCTAGTAGTCTTAAATTTTACATGAAAAAACTTTTAATTAAGAAAAAAAAATAGGTTTTTTTTAAAAAAATACTGCACTTAAAAAATTGCTGAATAGCAGCTCACCTAAGTTGTAAATGTATATAGACAGGAAGTATAAGAGCTTATACACAGAAACTCAGCGTAGCTTAGCTGGGAACAGAAGTGTCATAAACTGCTGCGTTAACTTCTCTTTATCACAAACTAAACGCACACAGACTGTTCCCTGGCTCTACTGACACACATTGTTATTTGTAAATCCACAGTAAGAGAAAATTATTCATATAAAGCAGGGAACAGAACAGCCAGAGCTCTTGTTGCTGCAACCTGAAAGCAGAACCCAAAACTCTGCTGTCCCCAGGCATTCACCCTCTGACCGGTGACTGGGCTGTGCTACCAGCTAACCCAAATTACCACTTCTGCTTCAGCTCCATGATCTCAGCTGCTTGAACCCTGGCATGGAGCCAAATTATGTCTATGTGTTGAGGTGCAATAACTAAATCCAGCAGTTAGCACATTCATTTTCCATAGCAAAATGAAGCAAAGGCTCTTCCAGAAATGGTCTGATTTCCCAGTAATAAAGAAAAACAGTGCCACTGGGAAGATCTTACCAGAAACCCAAACTACCAAGGTGGAATAATACCACTTGCCATGTAGCTGACTGAATTCATGTTCCCCATTGCTTCACAAGGCAGTGTTGTTGTTTCCCAGACCAGCTGCCCTACCTTTGATATTGTCCTTGTAGAACCTGTTGCTCTCCTCCACTGTACTGAACCCAGCATACTGGCGGATGGTCCACGGCCTGTACGTGTACATGGTGGGGTAGGGCCCTCGAGTGAAAGGCTTCACCCCTGGCAGCTCCTCAGGGAAGTCCTCCGTGTCCCTTTTGGAGTATAAAGGCTTGATGTCGATCCCCTCTGGGGTGCGCCAAATTAAATCCTTTGGGTTTTTGCCTTTCAGCTGCTTCTGAGCCAGAGCAGCCCACTCGGGGTGCAGCGGCTGCCTGTGCAGGGAGCGCCAGGCCAGGAGTGCGCAGCGGCACGGCCGCAGCCGCAGCACAGCATTGCCGGCCCTCAGCATGGCTCTCCTCGCAGTGTGGGACAAGCTGGACAAAATAAAAACACATATTTTGCATTATCATATGCATCTGACATAGAAGCGAGGATGGAGAGATCAAGCAGCTAGCTAAAGCCAGAACAATCCCTCAGGAGAAAAACAAAGTGTGTTTATTCATGCACTGATTTGACAGACAGCTGTTCCTCTTGCTTTTCAACCAGACAACACATAAGACAGAGCTCAGGAAAAATCCTACATTTTCCTCTAGCCAAGGAAAACATACCCACAACTTATCTACGTCCACATCTGAGATGTGTAACTTACTTCAGTCCCTCAGCATCACCGTCATTAATCAGTCACTGGAAAGCCAGTGTGAGGCATGAAGATGGCATGCCCAGCTACCTTCTCACCTTCCCATCTCTCTCATCTAGGAATTCCTTAATGTCAAAGAGGGACGCTTTTCCAGGGATGGGGCAGCTTCAGCTTCTCTGGGCAACCTGTGCCAGTGCCTCACCACCCTCACAGGGAAGGATGTCTTCCCCATATCAAACATCAAGGAGGCACTCTGCAGGAAGTGGGCTGTCAGAGAATTGCTGATGTATCATACACTTGGGAAAATGTGGCTTGGGCTGGATGGAAACTAGAGACAGGCTGAAAAAGAAAGGAGGAAAAAAAATGTGGTATGTGAGAACACAGGGACAATACAAACTGCAGAGCTTGTCCCACCATGCATGAGACTGATTTAGGGGTAACTTGAACCTTCTCTGAGAGGGTGGTGAGACCCTGGCATAGGGTGCCCAGAGAAGCTGTGGATGCCCCATCCCTGGAGGTGTCCAAGGCCAGGCTGGACAAGGCTTGGAGCAACCTGGTCTAGTGGGAGATATCCCTGTCGATGGCAGGGGTTGGAATGAGATGATCTTTCAGGTCCTTTCCAACCCAAACCAGTCTGCGAGTTCAGTAACTCCTAAAAAGCTCCTTTGCTTCTGCTCTCCATACCTTAAGCTTGCACATCCTTACAAAAACAAAACCTTTACAGCTTGGCTCCAAGGGTCAGTCACCCCCTCATCTCTTTCACAACTCCCAAGAAACACACGCTTCCCTGATACCTTTATGAGAAATACTCCATAAAACTGGAAAGCACCTATATCACTGCAGCAACACCCTCCAAACACATGCTTTATTAATATATATGCTAAGTGTAGGATGCCTATAATCTAATGAGCACAGAGGAGCACCGCCTATAACCTGATGAGCACAGAGGAGCACCTCAGGAGCACTCATTCCCTGCGGGGATGTGATGCTGCAGCCAGGATGGAAGGTAACCTGTGCCCATACCATGCATCAGGTCACAGAATGGGTCAGGTTGGAAGGGACCACAGTGGCTCATCTGGTTCCACCTTCCTGCTCAAGCAGGGTCATCCCAGGGCACAGGCTTGTGTCCAGACAGTTCCGGACTATCTCCAGTGAGGGAGACTCCACACCCTCTCTGGGCAATCTGTTCAGGGCTCAGTCACTGCACAGGAAAGTTCTTCCTCATGTCCAGGTGGAACTTGCTGGGCGTCAGTTCCTGCCCGTTCCTCTGGTGCCATTGCTGGGCCCCCGGAGCAGAGCCTGGGCCCTGCCCTGAGCCCTCCCAGCAGACAGGGACACCCAGGGCTGAGGGCCCCTCTCAGCTGTGTCTCCTCTGAGGCTGAACAGCCCCAGCTCCCTCAGCCTTTCCTCAGGGAGATGCTCCAGTCCCTCCATTATCTTTGTCCCCCTGCACTGGACACGCTCCAGGAGCTCCATGTCTCTCTCGTCCTGAGGAGCCCAGAACTGGACATGGCACTCCAGATGTGCCTCACAGGGCTGAGCAGAGGGGGGCAGGATTACCTTCCTGTTCCAAATGCTCTTCCAAACGCACCGGGGGATTATTCCTGCCCCGGTGCTGGACGCTGCATTTACCCTTGCTCAGTTTCAGACAATTTTTGTCTACCCATCTCCCAGCCCCGCACCCCGAGAGAACCCCAGAGCCTCCCTATCAGCCCCTCTTCGCACCTCACCCTCCTCAGCACCCACAGCCGCACAGCAGCGCTCCGCTCTCCGCCCCGGTACAGAGCCCGCCGCCGCCGCCCGCCCCCAACACGCCCCTGCGGCGGCCAATAGGGACGGGGGGCCGGGACGAGGGCTGCGATGGGGGATCAGGACAAGGACAGGGGCAGGGCTCGGGGCTCCGGACATGGACAGGGACATGGAAAGGGATCAGGAACAGGACAGGGACGGGATCCCCTCCGTTACCTGCCACCGGACCCTCCGTCAGCGCGCGGCCCCCACGCACGCGCGGTGGGCGGGAGCGGCGTTGCGCGTGCGCCGCGGGGAGCGCGGGTTTGTTTTGTAACGTCCCGGCGGGCTGAGGCGGGACCGGCGGCAGCGCTGAGGAGGGGGAGGCAGCGCCGGGGAGGTGAGGCTTGGGGCGGGATGATCTGGGAGGAGAGGAAGGGTTTGGTGGAGGTGTTATCCGCGATGCTATCCGGTAGCACCGGGGGAGCGGGCATTTAGGGATCAAAAGGCGTGTGGGTGGGAAGGACTACAACTCCCAGCATGCAATGCGATGAAGGGTAAGTGCCCTGGGCGGTGGCGAGGCGCGATGCATGCCGGGAGTTGTAGTGCATGGTTTATTTGCGGTCCGCTGCGAAAGCTGTCCCACAATATCGGTAGTTAGGGAGGAGGGGAGAGGCAGGGCTCATTTACCTGGTTTAGGGCTTATTTAGCTTGTGTGGAGCTAATTTGGCATATATTTACCTGGCATATGGTTTATTTATCTGTTACAGGCCTCACTTGCCTGCCCGGGGCTTATTTGTCTGGTGACTATTTCAACAGTCGCCTGCTGACAAGTAACAGCACCCGAGTGAGGTCAAAAAGTGGCCTGAAGGGGTGAGGGAAAAGCTGAATAAATCTGGGTGGTGGTGCTTTAGAGACGAGGAGGGTGATGGGGTTTGTGGTACTCCCTTCAGTGTGATTGCTTTTCCCTCTGTCTCTATACTAAGTAAGAAAAGAAGCTGTAGGTTTAAACTGCAGCAGGGGCCACTGTGCTTAGGTGCTAAGGTAAAAAGTTCTGGTAATTGGATGACTGCTCTGAACATTAGAAAGATAAATCATAGAATCACAGAATGGTTTGGGTTGGAGGAGACCTTAAAGATCATTTATTTCCAACCCTCTGCCATGGGCGGAGATGCCTTCCAAATGGGGATGCTTTTTTAGTGGTCCTACATTTAGGTAAATTTACAGGATGTAGGCTCTAGGTTAGCAAATATACAAACATTTCATCTCATTTAGGCTCATTTGGAGCTTACTGGGTTGAGTCCAATTTCCATCATTTTGATTTTTAAAGTATGGTTTGTACTGTATGGGTTCTAATTGCTGGATTTTAATTTTGTCTTTGTTTCCTCCTGTTCCTGTTGGTTTACAGGTAATGAAACCCCACCACGCATCTTCCAATAAAATGGGGAAACCAACTGGTGGGAGATCAGCAAAAAATCCTTTTAAATCGCAAAATCAACAAGGGCCCTCCAGCAAAAAAAAGGGAGCAAATGAACAAGGCAAAAAACAAGGTCCAAAAAGACAGGTATTCATTATTTTAGATCAAACAAAGTAGAAAAGTAACCAGAGTGGAGGGGAGGGGGAAAGAGGCATTTTTTCCCATTTTTAAAACTGGAATTTTTAGAGAATAATTCATTAACTAAGCATAGTCCTCTCGAGGAAATGCCCAGTGTGAAGAGCTCTTTTGAGCAGCCTTTTTTTGTGGCCAGTGTCAAAGACTTCTGTCAGGTGCTGACTCAGTGCATTCATAGAAGAAGATGAATGATTGCACAGCAGAGCATGTCTCAAAATCACCACGTCAGCTGTAAATTTTTCTCTTCAGCAGGTCCCTTGGACGGTCAGAAGGGAAGTTAAGGAACTGAAGGACTATTGCCCTGCAGGTCGGGTCCTGTTCTTCCCTGTTAAATCTGAACTGTTGCACCTTTGACTCCTATCTGACTGAACTGAGTCACAAAGCTGTCTATCCAGGTTTGACAAGTCATACCTTTCCCTTTTTTCCTTTGTGGTAATAGGAGAAAATGGTTCTTCAAAAAAGGTGAAGCTGTCCAGTGCTACAATAGGATCTTGGCAGCCTCTCTCAGAGAACAGCAGGCTTTTCCTGGAAAATGTAGTGGATTCAGTAGTGCTGTAAGTGCCAAATATCCTGGTGGTTCTTCTTTGTTTCCATGAGGAATAAAATAAAGATCATAGTATTACTTGAACTGGAAGTCAATGTGTTTTTTGATGTGTTCTCTGTGGTTGCAGGCTTTCTGATGGAAATTCTGCCTTTATTTTCTTTCCAGATCTGTTTTGTCCCAACAGAAGGAGAGCAAAGATGATGTTCAGAAGCACCTCAATGCACTGAAAGAAAGGTAAGGAGTTATAAATAAAAAAAAAAGAGGGAGAGAAAAGATTTCTTCTACCCGGTTGTTTTGTACTTTGAGGGCAAGCTGAAACTCTCACTCTGACATAAAGCTATATATCGTGTTTCGTAAAAGCATTTCCTGGTTTTACTAAAATGGTCATTATTTGGAAGCGGTTAAAAATCCTGCTTTTAGAACTTAATTTGAAAAGCAGAAGGGTCAGAACTGGGAATATATCAATTAATGCCAGTTTATAGCCAGGGAGTGTAGAGGCCAATGGAATATAAACCACTCAAGGTCAGTGCAATAGTGAGCATGAGAATATTGGGATTTCTTGTTCCTGGTTCCTTCCTTCGACACCTACTCCATGTGATTTTGGAAAAAAATTCAAGACAGTTTTAGTCCTCACTTCAGCCTTTTACTTCATTAACAGCAACTGAGTTTCAAACTAAAGTTACTAGTTTTTCCGCAGAATTTTCTTTTTGCTTTGCAAAGAACTCCAAACAGGTCATGCTTTCCTTTCCTTTTCCTGTAATTAAAGGGTGCTGAGAAGTTTCAAGACTTTAAAGGTGCCTCCAGGGAAGCTGGGCAACCTGAAGAATATCCTGAGCCTTCAAATGGCAGAGAAACAAATGCTTGAGACGAATGAGGAGTCTTTGGTACAGCTGCAGGTATGAAAAGCAAAGAAAAAAAGAAATTACCTTACCAGACTGCTGGCTGTGCCTGTGCTGTTGTGGAGGAGTGTCCAGTGTTCATTGTCCTCCACCATCACTGCAAAGCTGTGTCTCTTGTTGCATGTTTTTCAGTGACTCAGTGTGTTCTGTGGGAAAGACTCACAATCTCTAAAGTAAATTTTTGTTCTGGTTTTGTGTCTGTTTTGTTTTAGGAAGAAATAACTGAAGCGGAACGATCAGCGGATGGCATTGAGGAAAGTGTACAGCAGCTGCAGTACAAAATCCAGGGGCTCAAGAACCAGTTAGAGGAAGATGAAAAAGAGGCCAGGAAGGTATTTGTCATAAATAGTTGTGTACTCCTATAACATAGAGGAATGGGCTGAGTTCCAGAGCTGTCCCAAACAAACTGTTTCTCAGGCACTGTCATTTAAGGAAGGCCTCATTTGCCTCTGGGAATGGATCAGGATCTTTCCAACTTCAGTTGCAGAATTAAGAAATTTGGTTTCAGAAGTGGGATAATGACAGACAGGTTATTTTCTTACTTGTGTGCCTGATATTTGGATTTTTGAATTGTTTTTTCTTTCTCTTTTTCCCTTTCTAGGTATTTCAGGAAAATGGTAGTGGAGCACTCCACCTCCCAGAACTCCCCAAGCGCAGTTTGCAGGCACCTACTTTGCAGGTGAGTGCGGAATACATATTTATATTTTCACAGACGCTTTGGTTATGAGGAGGAAGGCAACAGAAAGTGCTTTTATCCCTTAACCTCTGCCAGAGGAGGCAGTTCTGAAAATCCAGAGAATTTGAATAGGTTTTCTTTTTCCTTTTTTTTTTTTTCTTTTCATTGAGAACTGTCTGCTTATGTTTTAAAACCAGGACAAAACCCTAAAAACCCTCCATATGCCTGGAAGTGTTCAAGGCTGGGTTGGATGGGGCTCTGAGAAACCTGGTCTAGTGGAACCTTGTGGAAGGTGTCCCTGCCCATGGCAGGGGGTTGGAACAAGATGAGCTTTAATGTCCCTTCCAACCCAAACCATTCTGTGATCTTATGATTCAAAACATCACGTCTTTTCCTAGAAACCCTATGGCCCTTGTGTGTTCCCTTTGGGAACTTGTAATTTCTGACATATATCTATAACTCCTAGAGGGAAGACTCATTCTGTGACTTTGAATCTTTTTTGTTTTAGCTGTAGCTGTGCTGCATGAAAGTGAAATTCCTGTTGCATTTGACAAAAGCTGTTTTTTTATTTGTTATCTGTCATTCTTTCCTTCTTTAGGAGGAAATTTTGAAGGTAAAGGACCAGAAGGGTCTTTTAAAGGACATGAATGCTATTCAGCAGTCAGCTGACTTGAAGAACTTGTTAACCCTCATTGAAAAGACCTATGAGAAGGTGGATTTGCTTTGAGAAGCTCAAATATGTGGAGTCTCCATGCTGAGCTTGGAAACTGCTTTCTTCCTAATGGCCTTCCTGTTGCGACTGCTGAATTTCTGTTAAACCATTTTCTGTTAATATTGGCATATAAATCTGTAGATGCATTCTGGGACTCAAGTGATTTAAGTCATCTGTCGAGTTTTTTTGTGGGATTTTTTGGCTTGGGATGACTTCTAATGGTGACATATCCTCTCTTAGGAGAAGGGAAGGAAATGGATCCTGGGTTATTTGGGTGTTTTTACAGAATATGGGAACTATTCCATTGTATTTGGACTTCTATATCTATATCTGTAAATCAATGAAGTGTCTTCTACCAAAGTAGCTTTTATTTGGGAGTTTAATCTTTAAACCTGAAACAGGTAGTAAAAATAAGCTTATCTAATACTCAGTTGTAAATCCCCTGTTCAACTTTTTTACTGTTTTTTAATAAAAAACCCTCAATGTCAGGAAATGAAATAATTTTTATCAAATGTCCAAAATAGTTTTTACATTTTCATTACTTAATAAAAAAACAAGATAAAACAACGTAAAGTACTTTCTCAGGTCAAATTACCTGCTGGAAGACAGCAGTGCTCTTTACACTGACTTGCCACATAAACTGCTGTTCTTCTGTTTACAAGTTGCTGGTACTCTTAATGGGGTAAGAGCTAATTATTTCTCTTCTCTTATGAGAGATTGAAAGCTTCTCTGTAGTTAGAATCATGGGACATCTCAAGTTGGAAGGAACCCATAAGGATCTCTGAGTCACAGCTCTGCTCCTCGCAGGATTATCTAACCATGTAGGATCAGGAAAACCAGACTAAGTACTTGCTTTATCCTGAATCACATGAAAAGGAATATAATTATTTAGAAATATTTCTCAAATTTGTGATCAGTTGGCAAGGGGAGTATCTACTGATACAACCGTTACCCCAAAATAATTCAATCCAGAGTATGGGTTAAAGATTTTCCTGCATGCCAGGAAAAGGTTAAGTAAAGATACTCCTTTGCTTTCATTAAGGGTGATTTACTGTGTTGGTTTTGAACTTCCTGAACCACATCGAGACCTTTTTCTTTTTTGAAATCTTTAATTTTGAAAAGAAAGTGTGGAGAAGGGCAGTGGGTAGGAGTCAGATACAGCTTCTACACAAGGAAGTTGAAATAACAGTAACTGAAGAATGAGCTTCTGCGCTACAGGGCTAGACAGTTACAGAGGCAAGCCATAATTACTTTAATTTAATTTTTTTTCCTCAACACTGAGTGATTTATGGTGGGCTGGCTGTGGGGCTGTTACTTTAGGGTTGTCATGCACACATAAACAGGGCAACGTGAGCCAGGGAACATAAATCCAGACATTGAGGAGGTGGTCTTAGCTTGACTTGATGGTGGATACTCTTGGACAGAGTTGCAGAATGATCAGATTGTTGGTTTTGATGAGATTTGAACTTTTCCAGAAGTTCACTGCTGATCAGTGTATGTGGAGCTGTGACCGTGCATGATTTGACCTGGGAGCACCTGAAACTTCAATTTCACAAACCTTGGCTTTAAGTAGGTAAGACATTTTTCCATGTGTGTATGCTCTATTTACTGAGTTTATCCATTTAAAGAATACCCAGGAAAAACTTAATGAACCTCTGGACTCAGATCAACTTGGCTTAGGGTTTTTCCTCAAAAGTGATCTACAACAAGTACAGAACTCTGATTTCTTTGCATATGGAAATGGAAGGAGTCAGGAGAAGAGCCAAGGGAAGAAGCTGTGCTAGTGGCACTGGGGAACATCAGCATATCCAGCCCAGCTTCAAACCCATCTGACAGCCAAGGTTAAACAGCCCTTCTGTTCTGACAGCCCGAAGCTCTGAACATCCCACATTTATCTCCTAGTACAACCTAAGCACAGCTTCGTAGGCCATATGTCTTTTGGGAAAAACTTGGACTTGGGAGCGGTTTTTGGGATATGCTTTCAACAAACACTCATTACCAAGTGAAAATGGTACCAAGGATAAGAAAGCTGAGGGTCTGTGTTATTTAGCCAAGATTAGGTGATCTAAGAGATTAATCCATGAGCCATCAATTAGTTCACACTTCTGGTCCATTTCTGCCCTTCCCCAATAAATGAAAAATAAAAGAACAACAATTTGGTTTAGAAGTACTGGAAACCTTCACTGAAATACGGATTATTTTGGTCAAAAAGTTAAGAAGACAGATGTAATGGAAAAGTAAATGAAAGATTCTTGAAACACAACAGATGCTGACTGGAGCTCTAGGAACGTGCTACGGCACACATTTTGTAGGGTTTGGGGATGACATTAAATGAAATGGCAGAGCTGAGGTCCAGGTCTGAGTTGGAAACTCCAGGTGGAGGGTGGAAGTTGAACCTCTGCAGGAGACTGGTGAAGAAGAGGAAGAGCTCCATTTTGGCAAGAGTCTCTCCAGCACAGATCCTCCGCCCTGGAAGGAAATGCAGAACAACCACATGAAAATCAGTGCGAGCTGCTTCTTCAGTATTGGAAGAAAAATACCCTTTTATCAGCTCTTACTCTGAAAAAGGTTGGTGGGAATCCAGAACACTTGACTGTTAAATCCTAGGTATGAATAAAGAACACACTAGATTTTAAGTCTGTTTGGTACAAGTTACCAGAAAGAGAGGAATTTTGATCTTTAGAGGCATCATACCAAAGCCAGCTGGTGATGGTTTTTTCTTTTCCTTTGTCTAAATGCTTGCATTTGGAGAGAAATGTATGGAAATGTATTCTGAATTCCTTAACTCCAGTATTCAATAAAATCTGAATTTTTCTCTTCATATTTTTGCTCTACTTGGCTCAATTTTTGCATCCCAGACCAGCTGGTTTAGTCTAGACTTTGGGTCTATTTGTCTACTCATAGGGAATTTTTTATACTAAAATTTGTCAGCAAATTCCTTGAAGACTCACAAATGCTGGTTAGAGTGGGACTGAGAAGGTAGGTGGGGGAGATATTCTATGGATATTCAAAAGTGTTGTAAATACAAGTTTTTCTCAGTTCTGTTAAATCCAGCAACTTGTAAACTGCCTTACTCATAGCATGATGATTCAAGGACAGAACTAACAAAAACCTGAACTAAAATTTGGTTTAAACTCCCCTGTGTGACAGAAAGTGGAAAATGAAGAGCTATGGCATGGCTGCTGTATGAAATAAACCCTCCAGGGAAAGCCCAGACCTGACACTCGCTGGATGCACTTTCAACTGGGACATCTAGACTTAAATCTGGAAAAGAAGGCCTGGGAACTGGAAGTATCATAAGTTCTTCTACAAAACAAAAACCCCAAACAAACAACAAAAAAATCAAAAAAACAAAAAAAAAAAAAACCCCAAAAACCAAACAAAACCCCCCCCCAAAATTACTGCGTACTGGCTGCTGAGTATGACAAGAAAAAATCTTATTCAAAGATCATGCAGAATTGAAAATATACAAATAGGATCAATAAAAAAAATGGATAGTGTTGTGGATATGATAGATAAGTTAGCCAGAGAGTGATGTATGGGAACTTAAAAAGAGCAATTACAGAGCCTTCAAAGCAGGAGAAATGCCAGAGAAGGAGCAGGGTTGGAACCTCCCATGCTTTGGCAAATGGTGCAGGTGTGTAAACTCAGGTAAGGTCATACTCTGGGGAAGCCTCAAAGGGCAAGCCCCTTCTATCTCTTGATTTTACACAGAATTTGGGGGTTTATATGACAAATCCTCCTTGTTGTCACACTTTATGAAATCTTGACCCAGCTGACATAATTTGTGACTTTTTAAAAGGGACATGGAAAAATGAAGCAGGAAATGCAGAGAAGCACCTTTGCTGTGTGTTTTGTGTAAAAGTAAAAGAGGAAGCACCTGCTGAAAAAGGCATGAAAGCATCTTTCTTGACAAATTTCCCGTCGGCATCAAGGAAGTGCTCAGGGTAGAACATGTCTGGTTTCTCCCACTGCGACTGGTCTTTCAGGACTGAAGTCAGTAAAGGGATGATGTAGGTTCCCTGCAAAATGGGACAGAGGAGTGAATCCCTGGACAAATTCAGAAAGAGGAAATGTTAAAAGGAGCAATCTTGTAGGCATCTCACCTTGGGAATGAAATAGCCTTTGAGGGTGACATCTGCAGCAGTCTCATGAGGCAAATCCAGTGGCAGGATATTGGCAAACCTCTGAATTTCATGGATGACAGCATTTGTGTATGGCATCTGAGCTCGGTGCTCGATCTGCGGGGGGTTGGACCCTATCACTTGCTCTATCTCTTCTTGAACCTTTTCTGAAGAAAGAATCAACTCTAAGATACAAGGACTCATTTGCCCCTGAGACACACTGTGCTTTACTAATGTAAAGTATAACAGATCTGGAGTGCAAATCATAAATTCTCCAAAAATCTTTTTTTTTCTTTCCCTTTCAGAAATAATGGGAGGTGAACAGGACTACAGTGTTTGATTCTTTACCAACGAGAAATATAAAGACTTTTTTTCTGCCCTCTCTTCTGCCTAAGGATCCTTATTCTGCCCAAGGATTGTCTCAAACCCCCCATTTGGCTCTGAAAAACCCTGTATCATCATCTGGAATGGAGATGCCAGGCAAAGGGCAATTCCCCGAATCTTCTCAGGTCCCTAAAGCCTCAGTACAACTCATTTAACATTTGCACAGGCCTTTGGTTTATCAACAGTTTCTGAGGGGAACCTGGAACAATTTCATTGACCAACACAGGACAGCTCTTTTCTTATTAATTAATTTGCCTGAGCAAAGGGCCTGGCCTGTATGAACTCTGTGTTCTGCTCCTGGCTGACCAGTGTGACCCTAACTGGGTCTGAACCACAGGGCACAGAGACAATAATTGGCTGGAAATCTCAGCTTTTTGTAACTTGGCCTATTAACAGATACGTTGATCCTCCAGGTTCCTATTTGGTCCCTAATGCCCTGAGTGTAACAGTATCTACCATAAAACCACTTACTCTGGATTTCAGGGTACTTTAGCATCAGCAGAAGGCCCCAGTTTAGTGTGGTGGAAATCGTCTCAACACCAGCAGTAAACAAATTGCTCACCAAGCCTAGCAAGTTGCCATTATGGAAATACCCATTGGTAGTGGATTTCTCCTGAAAAAAAATGGTTGAGATAAAAGGACGAAAACTTAAAGCTTTCCATGTGAAAATGCAATTTAGGTGGATAAACATTTGCTAAGAAATAAATCCTATGTTTTAAAAAAGTGTGAAAGACAAGGAAGAGCTTTGGGCTTGTGCCTGATATCTGTCTGTATTTACTGGGGCCAGCTGCAAAGGGAGCTGCTTTCCCCATGGGGAAGGTAACCCAGACATGTCAGAGACCCCAGATAAGAGTCCCAGTAAAGCCCAGGTTGTGATTTTGTTCTGTAATACATTATGTTTTCAAAGGAGCCAGAAGGGCTGAAACAGCAGAGAGAGCAAATAAAAAGATGCAGCCTTGGTAAATATATTGATACAGTCTGAAGAAAATAAATAAGGATAAATGTTTGCTGATTAAAAGAGGTTGGAACTTCAACAGCATGAAGTATCTGTTCAACTCTGCCACTTTGTTATATGTGTTTTCTCAAAGACAGTTTCCCTAAAGAAATTTAGCTGTAACTGTAAGAACTGAAAGGAAATTGTAGATGTCTTCACAGAGCCATAAAATTTGGAATCAACAAGAAAAGATTCAGTTACCTCCTGCTGTTTAACCAGGAAAGCATCAATTATACTTCTTTGGTCATTTTTGTCCAGGTTTTTGAGATGTTCTACAAAAGTAACTCGTAAATAAGCATGGAATTCATCTCTGTTTCGGAGGAGAGGCTTGTTAGCCCCTAGGAGGAATCCAAGGTATGGGAAGATATTGTACATCTACGAGAGTGGAAGTTATTAGAGAGAATTTATCAGCCAGAGCTCTGAAAATACTACAGAAACAAATTAGCAACATTTGGCCTATTTTGCAGATACAAAGTCAAAAGCTTAAGATTAATATTTTGCTCTATAGAACATGAAAAAGTGACTGGATGAATTCATGGTAGAAAATTCATCAAGGACCTCTGAATAGATGTAAAAATCTTGCCCCAAATTACTATTTTTCAGGAGTAGTGTAGCTGTCAGGCTCAAACAGCTTCAAGTTGCCACCAGGGAGATGGAAATGTTGGCCAGCAACGTTTTTGATTGTTTTAGCCAGCTCTTCCACTAACATTTTTTCTTTTTTTTTTCAAAGCCTAGAGGAACATAAATCAATCCAATGTGTGGCAGCATTGCATACAGGTATCAGAAGTATTTTTTACTCATTAACACCCTTCAAACTATATCTTAAGTATGTTTTTGAGAGACTGGGGGTCTGATTGTTGACTTCATGACTCCCAGACTGTGTCTCGAGCTTTTTTTTGTCCAAGAAAGTGCTTTGTAAATCTATTATCCCTCAAACTCTCAGATTTTCCTGTTTAATAAAAGAAACTGACTATCAGTATTGCTATTTTCCTGTGGCATCCAGTGGAGCAGGAATATAAACGTGTGAATCACTACCGTAACCAAAGGTTTCCCAGCAAGCCTCATGCTTTCATTGGTCAGATGTAGAAGTCTCACAAATCTGGAGTCTTTGTAGTCAAATCGTTTTCCAAGCAACATCGACACAATTATATTAGCAACTGCTGCATTAATTATTTTGCTGGCATCGAAGGGCTTTCCTAGACAAAGAACAAGAGAATATATTACATCGTGGCAAGAGATGTAATTTGTAAATGCAAATTTAATATTGCATACTGATATTTTTGTTATGATTGACTGCTATTACTGTTATCCAATGTCAGAATACCATACCAAGACATAAAAATGCCAGGGCAGCCAAATTTGTCAAACTGAAGTACATTTTGTGAAAAGGTCTGAACTTGAGAAGGCTCAAAAAGCCTCTGCATAGTTGGACAAAACCTTAGAGGTAGTGACGCCCTGACAAAGTTGCCGAGAGAAGCTTTGGCTGCCCCATCCCAGGGAGTGTCCAAGGCCAGGTTGGACAGGGTTTGGAGCATCCTGGTCTAATGGATGGTGTCCCTGCCCATGGGAAGGGGTTGGAATGAGATGATCTCTAAGGTCTCTTCCAACCCAAACCATTCTGTGATTCTACAGGTTTGAAGAATGAACAATCCACCCACCTTCCTGTGAGGCGATGGTGCCTGCCAGGTGCCTGTACTCCTCCACAATTCGATCCTCAATGGCCTTTTTGCCCATCCCAAAGTCTCGTAAGGCTGTGAGGGCAAATCTTCTCATCACCTTCCAGTTTTCACCGTGAGCAAAAACAACCCCTGAGACCAAGAGAACATTTCAAGGTGGCAGAAGATTTTAAATAATTTTGTAGGCATAGAATGGAGCTGTTTAGTAGCAGTCACTTTTAAAACAAGTTAAATTGCATCCGGATGAGGAAAAACACGACTGTGCCTTAAGTATTTGCAACCCTCAGCAACAGGGTTATTACACAAGCAAAGGATAAACTATTTAAGATTTATTTAATCAAATCTTAAGAATAATATATATCCTAAAAGACACTTGTCACTGAAAGAAAGTGGGCATTGGAAATTAAAGTTCGGACCGCTGGTCACCATAGTTTGGAAGTGGAATTGAACAGAGATCTCTGATGACTGCAGGAAAAACTTAAGTAGGCACAGATGTCTTTAAAATTTAGATGAAGTCTTAAAAATTCCACCATCACTTTTTTTTCACTAAAATTGTTACACCATTTAACTGATGACTTCAGCTATGGGGTTTTTTTTTCAAATAAAAAACTAAAGTGTAAAGTAAGCTTCTATGCAATAATATAATCAAAAGATACAGCTGTTAACATTTTTCACAGAATTATTTGTGAATTTGTCCAAGGATCTTTGGAGATATAAATATGAAACTCTCATGCTAAATTAGAATGAAGTTTGGGTCTGAAATTCTTATTTTGAAACCCAGCTCAGTAGACAGTATTTCCCTTTTAAAAATAAATCCCCAGTTCTCTATGTGTTACTTGCTATCTATTGTCACATTCTGTGTTTAAAAGCACTATTCACCACTTGAAATGATGAACAACAGTAGAATGTTATTTTCAGAAAGGGTGATTCTATGATAAACCCAAAAAACCACAAGTCCAGAGCCACATCATGAGACCTAGAAATGCTTCTCTGGCACAGATGCCTTGTTCTAGATCCTGGAAGTGTGTCACTATCCATTATCTGTTGCTGTGGTTATTTTTAGTTATGCTTGTTTTGTTGCCACTGTCAGTAGTTTCAAAGTTGAATAAATGTGCTGAAGTCAATGAAATACCTCCCTGTTTCCGATGCTTTTTGTGATCTCTGGTCCAAAGTATTATCCCAGCTCCTGCTTTGTCTATAGGAAAAAAATTGAGTAGATCAAGCTGATAAGGACAAATAAGACCAACTTACCGTTTCCTTTGGTGAAATCTTCAAAGATTGGGATTTTAGGTCTCTCTGCAAATGCATCTGCCTGGTTTACAAGAGCTTCCTTCACTGTCTCATACCCGGAAATCACTACAACTTTCCTGTGCCCCATCTGAACACTGAAGACTGGACCATATTTTTTGGACAGCTGTCAGGAGAAGAGAACAGTGATTTACAACTCTTACAGCTTACAAAGAAATTCATCACCCTTTCCAGTGCTGCTCATTTTCCAGTCCTACCTCTGGGTTACTAACATGTTAGGTATTTTCCTGACTACAGGGAAAGACACTTGATTTAAATGATGGGAATGTGCCAGATATTGTGATGGATAATGACTAAATGGCACAGCTGGGAGAGGAGTCCACTTGTGCTAAACTGAGCAGAAATGACAACAGCTGAAACCCCAAGTCAGCAAAGGACTGTACTGACAGGTCTGTCTTCCCCCAGAAACCCTTGCAAATTCAATTTTTGACTCATGTCTTCAGACTTATCTCTATGCTATTGTGTTTCTTTCATTTACAGGCTAAACCTGTTCAAACCTCTGCTATCATTAATGTATAAAAGAAACCCAGTTTGTTTCTGGGCTAGGATTCAGCATTAGGTAAATTCAAACTTTTTATACGTGACTACATCCAGCATGAATCTCTCTCAGAGACAATGTGCTACCTTTTTAGCTGGTAAAGGTAGGTTTATTTTACGTAACTCGGTGTTTCTGATTCTTCTGACAACTGGAGGGGGTTTTCCTGACTGCACTTCTTTTCTAGTGGGTTTGCAGAGAGAAACAGAAGGCAACTATTTTTAACATCAAGATGCAAAATGTTCAGCAAGTGGTAAGCAAGTACAGCCAGCTGAAATAACAGGAGCAGTGACCCATATCTGAATTATGCTCAAATCAGAGAATCGACGTCCAGCATTAGGATGGAATCACTGAATTAGAGCAGACACATGTTGGTTCTGTTGGCCTGCAAACAAATGGAACTTGCTTTTGTCAACGTGATTGGGCTGTGTTGGTGATATTCCAGATATTGCATCTAAGCAGTCTTTTGATTTGTGGATGCAGCATCCACACAGGTGTGAATATCCCTTTCAAAACCATCAGCAAGGAGGATGAGTAATTTTAATGTCTAAGCAGAAGAAACACTAAGGAAGGAGAAGGTTCATAGAATTCTTCTGACTCAAAGTCAGCAAAGCTCTGCAATAAACTAGGTAAAGAAAGCACTAGAAGAAAACAGAAAGATTTATTATTTTGGCAAAGATTGGTCCTGAATATTAAGAGTATATAGCTATATCTTCAGCTTTTGGGAAAGAGAGATGAGAACATTGATAAATCAGTGAAGGCAAGATGCTTCAGTCACAGCTCCAGGTGCATCAATCAGTGGAAGGCAGGAGTTCGACCACATATCAAAATCGTTCCTTATTCAGTTGCCTTTTTCTCAAAATTACCACAAAAATAAGGTGGGCACTTGCTATTAATTTGACAGTCATTGAAGGTTGAAACCTGGATGCATGGAGAAAGTATTACAGTAAAAAACCATGCTGCATTCAACATTTTCTGCTCAAATAACCATCTCCTGTCCCTTGCTAAAGGCTCATCCATGGATAAAATGCATCAGGTGCAGTAGGAGAAACTCTCTGACATCTTGGACTATGGGGCTCAGTGATAGAACCAATAGAAAAGAAAATGAGTACCTGTAGATAAGTCCTGTAGGGTCTCTTCAAGTCAAACAAAAGAAGGTTTCCAATTATAGGTAATGGTCTTGGTCCTGGAGGAAAATTCTGTCCTTGGTTGTTCCAGAAACCTGCTGTTTTCAAAATGGATAGGAAAGCCAGGATCAGCACTAAAACAATGGAAGTGCTGCTGTTCCAGAAACCTGCTGTTTTAAAAATGGATAGAAGAGCCAGGATGAACATAAAACCAATGGAAGTGCTGCTGCTCCAATTCATCTCTATTCAGCCAAGTATTTGCCACAGAAGAGAAAAGAGAAAATGTGGACTCTGGATCTCTGTCCTCTGCAAGAATTTTGCTTGAGAGACCCTTGTGTTAGTCCATAAATCTCTTTTCCAGTGAAGGGTATGTTTTGCTTGCAGTTGGTGACTTGCTCTCTTCCCCTGTCCTTCCTTATGAATCCTCAGAAGGGTACAGGAGTAGGTAAATATTTGCTAACCAGTGTGCAACTGGGTGAGAGTGCAGGTCACTGAACAAGTATGAAAGTCCAAGAACATGGATATCTGCAGGTCATCAACCTGACATTTGCTGTAAAAGCCATAAATTCTGCACGCTATCCAGGTTACTGATTAATCATGTTTTTGTCATTAGAACCGATATCCTTGATACCCTTGAGAAATCAAAATTCCACTGCTCAGGGGACTAGTGCACAGAGATTTAATTTTTTAAAAAGTGTTTAGGGGTAGCATAACTTTGGTTCCATTGAAGTCATTGGGAATTTCAAATCACAGGACCACAGAATGACTGAGGTTAGAGGGGACTCTGGAATTCATCTGGTCCAGCCTTCTGCTCAAGCTGGGCCACCAAGAGCCAGTTGCCCTAGACTGTGCCCGGACAGCTTTTGAATATCTCCAAGGACCTAAATAATTATATGATCCTAAGGAGGAAGACTCCACAAACTCCTGGGCAACCTGTCCCAGTGCGTAGTCACTCTCACAGTAAAAGTCTTTCCTGATGTTCAGAGAGACCCTCCTGTGTTTCAGTGTGTGCCCATTGCCTCTGGTCCTGGCACTGGGCACACACTGGGAAGAGGCTGGCTCTGACTTACTTGATCCTTCCCCGAGGTGTTTATACTGGTAAGATCCCCCTGAGCCTTCTCTCCTCTAGGCTAAACTCCCACCTCTCTGTGTTTCCTCACATAAGAGATGTTCCAGTCACTCCAGCATCTCTGTGGCCCTTTTCTGGACTCTCTCCAGTCTGTCCATGTCTCTTTGGTACTGGGCATGCCGGAACTGGGCACAGCACTGGGAAAAGATGTCCTCTGTTGACTGAGGATAGGGGGCTGAGGTACAGCCTGACTCAGGTGTCTCAGAGTCTAAGAGAGTGAACAGCAGAGGAGGAGGTGTTGAAAGAAGAAGCCGAGGGGAAGACTGGACAGAAAAGTTGAGTCACAGCCCACAGAACAGCATTTGGAAGAGTTTTCTGGTAGAAATCTAGGACACTAAATTGCCTGTGGCCTTGAGGCCAGAACCTGAAAATTGTTTGAGGTGAAGTGCTTCAAGGCTGAGCCCCTTGTCCTTCTCTCCCAAAAGTGTCAGGGTCCCCGCAGAGATGTGGCCAGAGGCGGAGGAGAGGAGGGAATGGGGGAATTCCCTGGGGAATGGGGGTGCAGAGATCTAGAGGAAAAGAGCCCTGGCACATGGCTGGGAGCCTGGGAGGGGGGCTCCAAGCCTGCTCTTGGGTTGGCTCACTGTGAGCCTGCTGCTGTCCCCACGGGCTCTAAAGGAGGGACCAGGACATTTCACCTACCTGGAAGGTGTCCTGGGAAAAGTCCAGGTCCGATGTCCAGCTATGTTCCAGTTGGCCTGATTCTACTTCACCTTCCCAGAGTGGGTAAAAAGGCACTGAAAATGTCGAGTTTTCCACCCATATCTGGAGTGTAACTAATAGCAAGGAACTGAGAGGAGGTTGAAAGGTGAACATTTTGCAGGAGGCTTGAGATGAACAGGAAGAGCTCTCCATTGGCAAAAGGAGACGTATTTTGTAAACATACTTTGTGAAAAGGTTGATCCCAGTAAGAGAGAAAGAAGACATCCCCAAGAAATGTCAAACACAGTTGGTCATTTGATCATTCAATTCATGCATTTATTCAGCAACAGATTTGAACACAAATGTTAAAAGAAATTTCGTAAGCAAATATTGAGCCAATGGCTTTCAAATAAATTTTCTTTTCAGTAATGAAATACAAAGATACTGCTCTGACAGAGGTAGGACTGAAGAACTGTAAGACAGCCTTCAAAGCTATGGTCACCCACTGGTGTTCTGAAAAGGGCTGACAGTAAGCTTGACCTTTGGTTAGTTTAAAGAAGATATCATTAAAGTTTTTACTCATTAAAAAAAAAAACAAACCAAAAAACCCCCCAAAAACAAAAAACCAAACCACAGTACCTTATTTAAGCTTTTTTAATGTAAAAACAAGTCAAAGTGAGAACAAAGGTAAGACAAACAGTGTTGAGCAGTTATTGGAAGGGATAAAACATTGCCAGTCTTTTATCAGAAAGAAAAGAAATGCTGATGATCATGAACCTCAAATTTAGAGTAGTTGTACTTTAACTTTTGTTTACTTTTTAATCCCATCCTCTAAGCTTATCCTCCGCTCTGTGTCTTGTTTAACTCCTTACTTTCCATTCCTGCCAGTGTAAGGCTTCCTCATGGAAGAACAAGAGACTTCTTAGTAAAATATTTTAATCTTAAGACTCTTAAGTGTCCAGTCACAAATTACACAGCAGTTGTAACTAATGAAGCTCTGCTGGTTCAAGGTATTCCAAAACTTTGATTAATTGGGAAATAACCAACCAGAGAAAATACCCTAAGCCAGAGAACCAAATGCCACTGGCATTTGCAGCGTGGAGGTGAGCAATTAGGGTAAAATACCTTTGGAAAAACAAATCATACACTTCAAGGGCACAGTCACATGGAAAAGAAAGTAACATGTAAAGCTCTGATTAAACAAAAGTATTCATCTCGCTACTCTGTTTTTTGAGACAACCTAAGGGACTGATTTCTCTGGGGGAGGAATTCCCTGAAAAAGAAGCCAGGGGACAATAATGGGTACTTGGAGGATGAGGGTGTTAATTACTATGGAAAGATTATAAGCAGAACTGGAGAACAAAACTGTATAGTTAATTTTTTCCATTTTTGATTAAAAAACCCCCTAAATGTAATTTTTGAGGTCATCATTCACCAGGGAAGGTTAAGGTTGGATGTTAAGAAAAAGTTCTTCACTGGAAGAGTGGTTAAACATTGGAATAGGCTCCCCAGGGAAGCAGGGGAGTCACCATCCCTGGAAGTGTTCAAGAAGCGAATAGACATAGCACTTCTCAATGTGGTTTACTGGCCATGATGATAATCCATCCAAGGTTGGACTTTATGATCATGGGAGTATTTTCCAACCTTAAGGATTCTACAATTCTGAAAGATTTACTGGCAGTGAGTTGTGCTTCCTCACTCAGGTATTCCTCTGTGGTCAGCAAAACTAGTGAAATTACCTCACCCATTCAAGGTGAATTAAAGACTGCCTGAATCTCCAAGTAGGAATTTGAAGGGTGAAATTCATGTTTTGAGGATAAGATTTTTACAGGCTGTCCACAGATGGAATCTTTTTCAAGTACTTCAACACTCTGTAAATTATGCACAAAATACTTCTAAAATCTTTACAAATGTGATATTTACATTGTTAAATGTCCTCAGTTTTTACAAAAATGAATGTGTGAAAGCTTTGAGAGGATAAAGGACATCTTAGAGCCAACAAGGTAGAAGAGAGTCAGTCATTGCACATCTGCAAAAGAGCTTATCTGAACTGAAGTGTGATACAACAAATGTATTTTTATTCATGGATAGAAATCTGACATATGTAGCAGTATACAGCGGGTATAACATATGGGACATCCCTGCCTAGTATCTTTCTAAAGATTTTCAAGGAAAAATACATCAGCAGAACTGAAAATATATGTGTTATTTTATAGGAGTTTTCCCCTTAAGTCTGATAAGTAAGACTTGAAATAAGATCCTAATATAAAAAAAAAACCCTTGAAAGTTCACCTACTTTGGCCTATTCTTTGGGGACATCAGCAGTAGCTTTCCGTGACTGATGGATTGAGGCACCACGTTCCTTCTGTTTGATTTCCACTTCCCATCCATGGTCTCTCAATGGAATATCCCATGCACAAAGGCACCTCATGGAGTTCCTTCAGCTACTTCAACTTTTGTCTCTGAATTGAGCAGCCACTGACATCACTTTTTGGGTAGAGTTAATTTGTTTTAGCTTCAATTTTCTTCTTTCTGCTTTCACTTCTAGGAGACGGTGACTTCAGAGTCAGTGACTCACCCCATGGAAGTTCTCTGCCGAGTCTTTTGTAAGTCACCCATAGTTTCTTTCCAATCAGTTCCAAACAAATCATGTTTTTCTGGAGTTGGTGTTAGTTCAGGTTATATTTATTGACATTAACATTGCTACAATCCACTTATTACTGTTGAATAGAATAAGATCTATTATGCAATCACCTGGTTTTCATAGCTCCTACTTGGTTCCCTTATTGTGTCCTTGAAACTAACTAAATCTATGACAATAAATAAATAGATCTCTAGCAATAATTAATTTTTTTTACAATTTCACTTTCTTCTCTCTTTCAATAAACATGTTAACAATGAATCTTGATACTCATATTGCCTCTCATGTTGCCTTATCAATCACTGTATTCTGTGCTTTGCCATGAGAATTATTTCAACATTTTGCTTCCTGTCATAATCAAACTTGAAAATACAGCACATTTTCTCCTCCATCAGAAAACACGACAACACACTTTCTTAAAAAGTTAATCTGGGATGCTCTGGTGAAAAGTTTGTTCAAGTCCAAATAAAAAATACCAATTCATTTCTTCTTGATTACCCCTATGCAGTTGAAGTATGTAACTCAGAACTCTTGCAGTTAAGTATATTATCCTGCAATAACCTTGAAACCCAAAGTTTATTACAACAGCTATATTGTTGTCAGATAGATAAAATATATATAATTTCAAAGAGCAGTTTGCCTTTTTCTGATGAACAAATATATTAGAAGGACCTAATTTATTCACCTGAGCTTGGCATAATGACTAAGTAGTTTAAAATCAAGCTTGTTTTCTATTGCAAAAATATAGCTATCTACAGCCCTTTCTTAAAAACCTGGTGTCATTGGGACAATACTTGGGTGTTGTTTCATTGTTTCTTAGCATTAGAAACATAAAAGAGCATCATTAGGACAAATATTGCAGATTAACTATTTTTCTACATGGCAGCTTCAAATCTGCTGTGCTCATCACGGTGGCTGGAGTGAATTTCGGGTACTGTCTCTTCCTCTGGAACCTGCCATGGAAAACAAAGAAGAGTTCAGTTAAGGAGATACAGACTTGCTTTTGCCATAAAAGAAGACTAAAATGTGCTGAGAATGTAATTCTATTTGTATATATATTATATATCTGTTTATGAACATTGACACAGACGGACATGGACCATCAATTCTGGATACTAAGGGATGAACTCAGGGTTTTCTTCATAGAAGAAGGAGTTTAATTCATCAAAAAAACTAATAAAATTTTCTTTTAACTTCACATTTTATTTACAAGAAATGTATATAATATATACTTCTTGCCTTGCTTTTTTGGGTGTGTCCTGGCATAAAGGATAAAATTCACGTTGCCTAAATTAAGAATATGTCATCAGTCTCTGATAAGGAAGAGGATACCTGATACAGGGAGCATGTAAGAGAGAGATAAAGGCCTCCACTGCGATATCGAATTGTTGTCTCTATTTCTGCTTTTTGTTCAAGGTGAGTCCAATGAAAAAGGCATGATTACCTAAGAAATCCAAAAAAGATCCTGGAGGTGGCCTTGATAAATTCATAGCCTGAGGTAGAGCAGCATTTTTGAATTTTGAAGAGGCAGCTTTTCTGACTCGTGTGCAAACCACAAAGCCCAGGAGAGCAGGGCTGCAGTGTCTGTACATCCTCCAACATAATGAAAATGAACTGAGGTTGTGTCTTACCTCCCAATAAGCAGAGTCATCAAAGCAGTTCTGGTCAGATACTTGTCCCAAGAAGGGCAGCTTTAGAATAGCACCTGCAGGAAAACCAGCATCAGAGGTCAAAAAAATGAAGAAAATGACCAAATAAATGTTCCTCAGATGTTCCCTGGGCAGCCAGCTAAGTTTCCTGATTCATTTCCTCATCTACAGAAATGCCCAACCATTCTGGGGCATCAGGTCATTCATTCTGAGAGATGATGCAGATTTCTTCATATAAACACAAATAAGAGCAGAAGTAAGAGCTTGTTTTTAATTGACCAGATTTCAGACCAAAATTTTCTATTTCAGCCTGATTTTTTTTGTTTGTTTGTTTGGAAGTATTCACAAACACATGGAAACATGACACCTCATCAAGTATGTCTTGATCTCAAGCTACTTTCTGTTCAGAATTTTAAGTGTCTGAACCTAGAGAAGAATACCACCCAGAACATCACCTTATTATTCCTAAAATATATAACTCAGTATCTTTGGAGCATGCAGTCAGTAAGATATCTAGAATCACAGAATCATAGAAACATGTAGGTTGGAAAAGACCTCCAAGATCATTAAGTCCAATCCTAGACCAAGCACCATCTTGTCAACCCAACCAGAATACTGAGTGCCACATGCAGTCGTTCCTTGGACACCTCCAGGGATGGGGACTCCACCACCTCCCTGGGAAGCCCCTTCCAGTGCCTGACCACCCTCCCAGTGAAGAAATTCTTCCTGGTGAACCTGAACTTCATTTGAAGACAAAAACATTGGAAAACTACTTTTTCATATTTGAGTTTCTGCCATTATGCCATCACCCATTATTTCAATTTTGTATTATTCACACGAAGTTGTTGATACATTTAAGTTCTTCATGGAGAAACCTCTAAATTCACAGGTGTTTTTAGTCACTATATGCATCATACTGACCTGTCAGTGCTCCTCCCACCAGGGCAATTCCAAGTGTACTGCCCAGGGCAGCAGCCTGCATGGCTGGACTAAGCAAGTCACTCTGCCTGAAAAGGGTAGAAAACCAAAACATTGCCTATCAAAAAACTGTTGCACTTTGAGACTGATGATCAATCTTATGACATAGTACTTGCTGCATGCTGGACAAGGTGACTCATAGGAAAATATCCTAGAATGTTAAAGGTTGGAAAAGATCTCCTAGATCATTGAGTCCAACAAATCCTGCCACTGCTGTGTACAAGGCAGAACTCATGACTTTAATTCAGCTTTGTTTAAGGTTACAGGTGAAAACAAGTTCTTTGAGAAGGTTACCTGTAAGCCATTAGAGAATACTCCCTATTGTCAAAAAGACCAGCGTTTCATCTTTTTGGAGTTTTATGAGATAGTGGGAAAAAAACCGTTTTGCTTTTTTTTTTGGAAATCTTACAATTACCAGCAGAGTAATTGTAGAGTCATAATAAAGATTTTTCTATGTTTGAATGGTTCAGTGTGCTGTTTCTTTATGATGCTTTAATTTATTTATTTTTATTTGAGCTTTTAATCTGTAAGAAGCTTGTCATTTAAACAGTATGTTAAAGGCAGGAGATCCAGAAGAATCCAAATTAAATGAGAATACAATTCCTGACATCAAATCAAAGATGCATTTCTGAAAAAAAATCATAATTAGATCCAAAAAAGGTAGCAAATTAGGATAGATGTTCAAAATACAAAAAACTTATTTCTCTCTTCTCTCTATAACTCACCTAATATCCTTTTTTGTCGCAGCTACTATGATGCCAGCGATGCCTCCCAGAATTCCAGGTAAACCATGTAAATTATGAACTCCGCAAGTGTCTTGAATTTTCAGCTTGGATGCCAACGCAGGCTGAAATGAGGGGAAATAGGAAGTTTATGGTGAGTTTATAGTCTTTCATGATCTCTAGATTGATGTGCAAAAGAAAGAGCAGAAGTACAAGAATCAAATAATTATTAAAAATCACCATTACCTGGAGTTCACTGTATCTATCCTCCCTTTGTAGCAAACCAAGGGAGCTCCAGCAAAGCCAAAGAGAAACAAGAAATGGGAGCAGAGCTGGGTCCCCAGTACTTACAGTCAGGAACTGGAACCCAAGGACAGAGACAATTCCAGCAATGACCCCAATGAACATGGCAGAAAAAGGGTGGATTTCCAGGTCAGCACAGGTACCCACTGCTACTCCTCCTGCCAGGGTGGCATTTTGAATGAGAACCTACAAAGGGGACATGGAGGAGGAGGTGACACATGAGGAACAGAGGCTTGTTTTAGGGCTGAGTGCCTCTGAAGGCTCTCTTGCACATGCTGGGCTCAGAGAAATGACTGCAGCTGCTGGAAAGAAGTGGGTGAAAACAGGGCTGGATTTGAGGGCAAGGAGATGGAAGGTTGTCAGCCTGGCAGCCCCAAGCTGGTTTGGTTTTGCCTGCTGTGCAGCTGCACTGTGAGATTGCCAGGAAGCAGGTCATTGCCTTGAGAGACCTGTTTTGGCTCTTGTAATAAGGAAACTCAAGTGGGACCATCTTTGGAATAAGATCCAAAAGTCCGCCTGAACACTGGACTAATGCTGCTACGATCCAGCAGGTTCCGTGGACAAGAGAGAATCATCACAGAATCACTAGGGCTAGAAGAGACCTTTAAGATTAATAAGTCCAACCATCAAACCAGCACCACCACCATGTTCCCTGGACAGTCTACTACACTGCTTTGCAACCCTTTCTGTGAAGAAATTTCTCCTAATACCCAGTCTAAACCTGCCCTGATGCAACTTGAGGCTGTTTTCTCTCATCCTGTCACTTGTCATTTGAAGAAATCAACCCCCACCTGGTTCCATCCTCCTCCCTCAGGGAGCTTTGGAGAGTGAGAAGTTCCTTCCTGAGCCTCCTTTTTCCAGACTGAGCATCCCCAGCTCCCTCAGCCACGTCTCATCAAACTCTATAGCTTTTACAAGTATAATAGCTCTAGTGTGAGCAGAGGCTCCAGATAGCCTGGACAGATAGATGGACACTGGGAATCTGCCTATTTCCCTCCTTATTACAGAGGGTTGACTCAATTTAACAGGGGTTATGATGTGATTCTTACCATACTGAATTTGCCTCTTTTATCCACCAAGCTGGAGAGGGCAAACGTTACGATGGTACAGGCAGCCAAGGAGTAGTAAGTGTTGATAATGGCTGTTATCTGGGCTTTCTTGCCAGTTGCAATGGCAGAGTTGAAACTGGGCCAAAAAAGCCAAAGGAACAGGGTACCTGGATGAATAGAAGTCAAAACAAAGCAAAAGCTGTTTAGTCACAAGGGCCAACACAAGAGTGAGCTACAAGAAATGAGGGCAGTGATTAATAAGAAACATGGAATAGCCAAAATTCTGGAAGAAATAACAGAATATGCAGAAGTTTTTGACAGTGGCAGCTGGGATTTTGACACATGGTCTCTGGCAAATTTTACTGGACGGCTTTAATGACCCCTTGTCGTGCCCGACTCACTGCTAGAGCTCACTACCACTCTGAAACCCCAGCCAGAACTGGAGGCATAGGCAACACAGTTCACATGCAAAACCTTTATCATCTATCAATACAACTGAAAGTTTCAGCTGGTGAATTGGTCTATGAACAGTTCTCATGGACAGGTAGATATATAGTTTCAAACATTCATTACCATGACAGGCACAGCTCAATACTTTTAATTATGGCCAATTCCTTTGGAAATTTGCTGAAAAGCAGAAGATTTAACAGAAAGGAAGTCACCACTAATACACAGAGAAAACACATCTTTAATTCGATGTTTCCTTTCTTTGAACCAAGGAAAAACTGTAAAAATACATATGCCACTGATGGTGCATGCATCAGACTAAAAGGAATTTGCCTCCAGAAGTGTACTCAGGAAAATGAATGTAGTATAATAATAGGTAATCAGTAAAAAATAGAGATGGAAGAGGGATGAACAGCTGATCAGCACTTGATATTACTTCACTTACCAATCATGGCAAACATGTCTGAGTGATAGGTGGATTCATCATTTTCATGTTTGTTTGTCAGACCAGGACGATACAAGATGAAAGCTGCAGCCAGACCAAAATAAGCTCCAAAAGCATGGATAGTCATCGAAGCTCCAATATCTGTGGCCTGTAATAGGGACCCACAATAATGCCAGAGATTTTGTACAGCAGAAAGACAAGGGTCTGATGAACGAGAAGGCTGGAGGATTTAATGGTTTACTTTCTAGGTAGAACCTAGAGCCTAGCATATGCAAACTGGAAGTATTACAAAGTGAAAACTTTTGTTATAAAGAGAAAACAGTGATTGCTAAATAGCGGTACCTGTAACACTTCAGTAACTAGATGTTCATTGCATGCAAAGATGGTGATCTCCAGAAGTGTCAGGATCAGCATCTGAATGGGACTTGTTTTCCCCAGGAGTGCTCCAAATGAAATCAGAGCAGTTGCTGTACTGAAGTCTGCATTTATCATGCTGAAGTTAAGAAAAAGAAAAAAACCAAAACAAAACACATGAAAAAAAATTAGTTTAAAAGCTGTAATATCCAATGTGCCATTAAAATGATATCATTAAAATTATAGAGCTTTAACTCTTCAGATACAAAATTATCAAGCTTATTTTGTGGATAAAAATTAAATCAAAGCTTTCCAGATGGATCTTGTAGGGATCTCACCAGCTACTGAAGAGTAAGTGTAGAAGGTTTCCTCCTGCTTATACCATCCATGTGCTTAGCTGGTTGAAATTATGGTGAAAAGGCAGATGAGAAGTGTATTGGGATGTGCAGGGATGTCATGGAATCACAGAATCATTTGGGTTGGAAAAGATCTCTAAGACCATTGAGTCCAACCATTTACCCAGCACTGCCAAGTCCACCACTAAACCATGACCCTCAGTGCCATATCTGCATGTTTTTTTTATCACTTCCAGGGATGGTGACTCCACAGCTTTCCTGGGCAGCCTGTTCCAATGCCTGACCACCCTTTCTGTGAAGAGATTTTTCCTAATATCCAATCGAAACTTCCCCTGGTGCGATTTCCTCTTGTTCCTTCAGGCCATTTCTTCTTGTCCTGTTGCTTGTTTTTTGGGAGCAGAGCCCGACACTTGTCTGGCTGCCCCCTCCTGTCAGGGAGTTGTGCAGAGCCAGAAGGTCCCTCCTGAGCCTCATTTTCTCCAGGCTGAGCCCCTCCAGCTCCCTCAGCTGCTCCTCATCAGAGTTGTGCTCCAGACCCTTCCCCACCTCCTTTGTCCTTCTCTGGACATGCTCCAGCCCCTCAATTCCCAGTCCTGACTCCCACCTAGGCTTCAAAGATGACAGCCAGCTCTTTGGTCAGATGCTTTATGTAATCCTGGAAGCCTTGCAAACCCTTCTGTCTCTGTGCATCATCTTTGCATGAGCTGTCAGGCAGGAGCAGTGTTAGTATATTTTGGGGAATGGCAAAGGTAAATAAAGCCACAAATTCATCAAAAACGTGGAGCACAGAGAGGCACTAACCTGTGGGTCCCTCTACACATGCCTGCCTGTAACCATTAGGGAGCTACTTATATTATTCCTGCTTTGCCCTCAGCAATGTTTGGATGCTGTTCCTTTCAAAATTGCCTACAAGTTGTCTTGGAAAACAGAACTGCAGATGTAGAAAACATTCTGAGACCTTGGTAGAGGCAGGACAGGTGAATAGGAGGGGCATTAAATGTGCTTAGAGACATTGCCCATGAGGTCTCTTACTCTGTGATCGGTGTTCAGACCCTGCCGGAGTATGATGCTCATGAAAATCATTCCTCGAGAAGTAAAAGAAAACCTCATGAGTGGATAGACATGCTTCTCCAGCCTTTCTTCTGTGCCCCCATGTGTCACGGAAGGATAGATCCTTCCATGCCTGCTGGATGCAGGATGTGCTGTGCTACTGCTGGAAATCTTCCAGCTTCCACAGCTTCAGAGATTCAAAGCAATCACTCTACAGGACCCACACCTCCCACACATAACACAGCACCTCAGATTTCATCGCAAACTTTGGTTCCCTTGGCCCAGTGCACCAGGAGTGGCTCCCTCAGAGCTGAAGGGCAGAAGGATGTGGAGAGGTGGACAATAAGGCTTAATGAAATTTAGGTAAAGTCTGACCCCATAGATGTTGTGGTTTATGGCTTCTCCTGATATCTTTAGGGATAGAAATATCAATTTTTGTAAATTCACATATACCTTTTGATGTCAACAAGAATCTTCCCTTCTTTCATGTGCCAAAATCCTTGCATCAAAATTCCCCACTGGAGACCGAAGGCAGCAATGAGCATGTTGAAACCAACACTGCTGAATCCATATTTCTTCAGAAAGGTCATCAGGAAACCAAATCCAACAAATATCATCACATGGACATCCTGAAAGTCTGAAGGGAAAACATATCTATGTAGTGACTGTGAAGAGAGACTGTGAAGGGTGAAAAGCCAGGGACAAAGGAGGAGTGAATAGAAAAGAGTTCCAAACTCCAGGCATGGATGTGATCCATTCTTCCCACTCCATGACCAGTCTACCAGTTGAAGACTGAATGTCTGGAAAATGCCACACCTAATTATTGATTATATTGATTCCTATATCATTGTGGAAAACCACTGGATCTCTATACTCATAAATTTAATGTGTCTAGCACTGTCCCCTCTTTGCGAAGCTACCTGGAACATCCCCACAGCTTCACGTCCTTACAGAAAAGTTATGTTTTCTTTTCAATAAAGGTGGTTGGAGCCAGTGTGTTCTGGCTAACTCCAAAATTGTACATGGGATTTGTTTGGGTGAGTGTTAGGCGTCCCAGTGCAAAGGAATGCTTGGCATCCCTAAAAATTACTGTACAAGACATTGATCTTTGTGCATGGATATAAGAAAAATTAATTCTAAGGCAAAGTTTAAATTAAAAAATTAATATAGTTAATCAGCATACAATTAGTGTTCATTCAAATATTTGGTTTTTTTCAAAAAACAAATTTTGTTGAAATATGGTTAGTTCTTTTTCTACTTTTTAAAGTTATTACTTTTAATTTTCTTTTTTATGCTTTTAATACAAACTGAGTCTGTCACCATAACATGGATACTTGATATTTTAAAATATACTTTTTACTTTCAAGCTTTATGTGATTTAATTGACTCTAAACTGGACAGGTTTGATTCCTGTAATTGCAACTTTTTGTCTGATTCTACTGTTAGTAAGAACCTCCAGTACAGAGACACCATTAAAAAAAAAAAATATTTCATGCCAATGAGTTGGAAAAACTTGAGCTGGTTAGTATAATATTTGGTTTGAAGTTACAATGCCCATTACTTGAAGCATTCCTCAGTTTTGCATTACCAAGCTTAGCCAAAAGAGGGCCCAGAAGTACAAGAAGTTACTGGGGATTCCTAATAAACTGTTTTATATTTGCAGTGTCATCTTCCAGCCCTGACCTGGCACTGAAATATGCAGTAAAAGCCCTTACTTTGCATTTAAGAAACAGCATCGTTGGTTGGCTTGGAATTAGATGATAAACTTTAAGGTCCCTCCCAACCCAGACCATTCTATGATTCTACAGAAATGAAGTGGTTCACAAACATCTCCAACCTTTTTGCTTCCTCTTCAGGCTGGACGTTTTAAAGCTCTCTGGACTTATTTACAGAAATTATTAAATGTCCTGGTTAAAACTACGTTAATTCATGGGTGCTGAGGACAAATTCCTTCTAGTTTAGCCTGTACCTTGACCTTTAACTGCCTCTTGCACATTATTTTAAAGAAGAGTAGGTCTGGAATGGCTCTAAATGAGGAAGAAAACAGCATGATTTGAACGGAACTGTTTCAATAACTAGCTGTTTTTGACAAAGCATAGCATTTCTATTCTGTGAGGCAGGAAAATAAGGATTGGGAAAAACGTGCCAGCGGATCCTGAACAAAGCCACTACCCAGAATTCTGCAAGGCTGGCCAAGACCAGCATATTAACCCCACTGCAAGGTGGTCAGTCAAAACACAAAGATGCTTGTGGCATACGCTAAAACTGATTTTGCTTGGTCTAAAGTTGTGAACCACAGAACCCTGAACAAGAGGGATGCATAAGTTTTCCTAAGCCATGAGTCATGGATGCTCACAGGACAATGCATACAGGGTGCCAATACTAAAGAAATCCTCTCATAGTGCTCTAGGAACCATCACACCCCCTTGTTCTCCCATTACAGTGGCACAACACACCTGAAATTGTCTGTCCAATTTGCCATGCCTGTACTGGCATCCAACAGAAATAGATGTAATGCAAAGCTGTGCTTTGGGAATGATCTCAGCTTAGCCCTCCTTACCTGAGTGCAAAGCTATGCTGATCCTCCACTATTATTTTAATTTCTCTTCTGTTCAAAACCACTGAAGCAGCTGGCATTCATGGTGCTGAGGTGTCTAAGGCATACAAAATCAGGCCCTGCACTGCAGTCCTGAGAATACAAATTAACTCTGAGATGAAACAACTGACTCTCTGAGGTAGAGATGAGTTAACATCCCAAGGCATAGCATGGGAAGCATTTTGAACCCATCATTTTGGGGACTCAGGGGAAGTTCTGGCTCAAGATATTTCCTAATACACCTATACAACCACAGCATTAAATTTCTGCCATCTCCTCAGGCAAACTGTGCTTTTGTTTGCACTTTGTACAGGTAAATTTGAGAGTAAGGGGTCCTAAAAGGGAAAATATAGGTATTGTGAAAATCTGCTTTTATTCCCATTCTTTATTGGGAATGACCTCTGTCAGGTCAGCATCTAAAAGTTCAACATGACATCAGTGGTGTTTGCTTAATTCATTTCTCTACTGGTAATCTGAGCAGCCTGGCCCAAAGAAGTACATGTTCTTCTCTCATAAAACACTGTTCCCACCTTAAGAGTAGTCCCTTATCCATGCTATGCCTAAAGCCCTGCCTGGGAGGAGGTCAAGGAGCTGGTTTGCACGAGCCCAAAGCATTCCAGAAGGTTGCTCAGAGGTCAGTAGTGTGGGCACCTGAGGGACAAGTGTGCAGGAATAACACAGTCATACACTGCCTGTGCAGGGAGGCATGGGAGACAACAGAAAATTCCTCCAACACTTTTTGGACACTGATATTAGTGAAGAAATAAGCATAGGTGATCTCTAACTGGGTAGGTTACATTTAAAGACCTATATTGTAGTGTTAGTACAATTATCTGTGCTGCCAAGTTATTAGTGTGGGAGTTTTTGCACAGCTTTTGTCTAGACCAAACTATCACCTCCTGGGTGATAGTGGACCAAGAGTAATTCCCAATACACTGTCTAGATAAGGGCACGTAACTTAGGAACTTGGATAGTTCAATACAATTGGGATAGTTTAATATGACACAAGCTGAGAGCTGCGTTTGTTCAGCCTGGACAAGAGAAGGCTCTGGGGAGACCTTAAAGCCTTCTAGTACTTAAAGGGCTTATAAAAAAGTGGAAGAGGGACTTCTTGAATGGGCAGATAATGATAGGACAAGAAGGAACAGTTTTAAATTAAAAAATGAGATATTTAGTTTGGATATTAAGAAGAAATTCTTTGCTGTGAGGGGGCTGAGGCCCTGGCAGCCTGCTGAGGCTGCCCGGAAAAGCTGTGGCTGCCCCACCCCTGGAAGTTTTTAAGGCCAGTTTGGACATGGCTTGGAGCATCCTGGTTTATTGGAAGGCATTCCTGCCCATGGCAGGGGTTTGGAAAGAAGTGACCTTTAAGGTCCCTTCCACACCAAACTTTGGCTCTACAAACATCATTGACATGGCCAAGCTCTGTCTTGAGAGAGTGGGCTCTGGCACAGCCTAAGTTACCATATCTCAGGGACAATGCCACATCTCAGTGAAGGTAACCTTAATGTGAGTAATTAGCCCCTGAGGTTCATCAGCTGGCTTCCATCTGGAGCTGAATAATGCCCTGCATTCGCTGTTCTCTGACCCAGACAATGCTCTCTGTGAGAATACACAACACAAGACTACTCGACCCTGAGGTCACATTCTCCTGTAACAGCCACCGAAAGGACAGTTAGAATGAGAGAAAAAGAGGGACACATTCAAAATTACACAGATGCTACCTACAGGCAGGGAGTTCTGTACCCTGTCATCCTCATCAAGCACATTGCAGTCAGGGCTACAAGTCATTGAGGCCTCAGAGCCAAGAAAATGAAAAACAAACCTTCAATACTGCCAGGAAAACACAGTTTGCACCTCTGCAAACTTTGTTTTCTATTTATTTACAATAGTCTAATCTTTGCATGAGGAGGAGGGGGTGAGAGAAGTGAGTAACTACTTCTCAGGCCAAAAGCTTTTTCTGATTTTCACCAAATATTTGCAGAGCAACAATTCAACAGAAACATTTTCAGACTAAACCATTACTGCCTAACAGAGACACTTTGGAAGATAGCAGGGGGTTATCCACCTTGTCACAAAATCTATGGCCCTTTCTGGAGTCCAGCTTCTACAAACATTTTATAACAATGATGCATATGCAGCTCAATTTCCATGGTCTCATAAGACAACCTTTCAAAACCTGGATGATAGTAATGAAACATTCTATTCATTTTAATTATTTAATACATTAATCAAGATAGAAGGTCTGGCAAGAAACACCCCCATCTGTCTCTGGAAAATGCTGCAATCTTGCAAAGCAATACATAGTTCTCCAAGTCTTAACCTGCTGTGCAAACACTAGAACTATTTCCCAGGCTCTTCCCTTGCAGAACAGTAGACTTCTCAGCAGTGAGGAACTTGCAGAATTTTACATGTGCTCAACTTGGATTTGTCTTTGAAGTCTGCTGCTTTCTCACCTCAGAAAAAAATTGTTTGCCCCAAAACACAATTTCTTTTCCAACTTTATCAGTAGTAGGTCTCTTAAGTTATTCAGAAATCTTGCTTAGGATCAGTTTAAAGAAATTCCAGCTACTATAAATCTTAGACAGAAATACTTACGTGGGTATAAACCTGTACCAGTTTCTGGTTTCTGAGTTCTGTCATAATCCACAAATATCCCATACAAAACAATGATGATCACTTCGAGAAGAAGCGCCAGGATCGAGAACTTGAACCTCATGTTGGTGTCAAAGTCTGGAGGCATTGCCGGAGAGCAGGTGGCTGTGAGAGCTTGATAATGAGTGCTTGCCTTTGGAGGAGCTGACTAATTCCGTGGATCTGGGTGATATAGAAAAAAAAAAGAAACAGAGACGCGAACACACCGTCACACCCACTATGGGAGGGAAAAAGTACAGGTCAATATAGTGATTTCGATTTCCCAGGGTACTTCTGTGTGTGAAATGCTGGCTTGCATGTGCTTTTTTTTTTTCCAGTTTGTAATACAAACCAGCTCATTCAGCCACAGTTGTACTTTTCACTGCCTTACATGTATTTTAAAAAGGAAAAAGCCTTCAAGAAAATCTCACACAGCCTGATTTGCTGCATGTAGCAAGGAACAGTGACTCTCAATTTTGTTTCCTGTAGTCAATAATATTTTCAAGTTGTAGCTCTTCTTCCAAAAAGTAAATAATTTTGCATTGTTAATAAAACATGGAAAATCACCTTTCTTCATATAGGCTGTGATAAGAAAACAACCTCTTTCAACAGCCTGAAGACATACTTTTTTAATTTCACAGTGAAGTTCTCATTCTCAAAGCACAAGTTCTCATTGTAAACTCTTATTTAAAAAGGAAATTATTGTACTTCTTCATATGTAAAAAGGTTATTCATAGTTGTTAAAAAAAAGCTGTAATTACTAAAAAGAGGAATTTGAAGTAAACAGCTCCATTTTTCATTTTGAATTATTGCTTTTCTTTTATATTCCCCTTAGCTCAGACCATGAAAATAGGTCAGAGCCCAAATCTTCTACGTGGTTTAAAAAGCTTAGTTTGTAAACTTTCTCACAAATGGAGGAGAAAATTAAATTTTACTTAGTTTACTGTTGGATGATCCCTGGCTCTTGAGAGTCACATTGATTGTCAAAATTTTTCTTGAGTCCTCAAAATTTTGTGGATAAAATATTGTATTGATATGAGTAAATTCACCTCTCTCAATCCAGTCGTCGGAAAACAGGGCAAAATTGTATGGCAGGAGCTTTTATTTAATGAAAAATTGTATCTTTAAAAAGAGAGATAGCATTTTAGTAATTGACTAACTGGCCATGAAGAAGTAGAGCCAGGGTACAGGAATAAAATGCTGTGTCAATTCTTGGGTAGAAAAATCAGCTTATTATAGAGATGTTGGGAGATGATGCTCGGTTGGGCTGCTGTCCTGGTGAGATACTGCTGGAAAACTGCTCCCATGCTATGAGATTTTAAAACCCAGTTATTTTTTAAGATACCTCTATTCTGATGTACTGGGCAGTGACATTCTCTGTTCCTAAGGCAAATTTACAATTCTCTAATATAGAAGTAGAGTTAGACCATTATCCAAACTAAGTTAAAATTTATCCCTGCTTTTTCTCCTTGAAAATGAGTCTGTGCATTTGGAAGGGAAACCAAAGTATTCAGCAAGAAAACATTCATCTATCACATAATCAAGCCTGCAAGTGGCAAAGCTAAAATAAGCACATATGTATTTTTTTCCTTCATAGCAACTGTATTTCATTTGAGCAGGTCAAAGAGAGGAAACAGACCTTTGTTAAAAAGCTATCACTCATCCTTACTGCACCACAGGATAGGACACACAGCCAGGTTTGATTGTGAGGATCTGTGAGCTCTTACATTTGCTCAGGAGGTGATTAAAAAAGAACAAACTCACAAAGTTCATTGGTTTCCTTACCCACAGCTCAGCCATGAATATCTTGTGTATTCATTGCATAAAGTTTTTCCTAGTGAAGATCTCACACGACATATGTGTAATCCTTATGTTAAGATCTTTAAGGGCTGCAGAAAAGGTTCCTTGGTGGAATCTTATCAGGTCAAGTGCCATTTAACAGTGCTTAAAATTTGAAATGGGTCAAGCCCATTCAATCAGGACTTCTCTGAGGTTATTATTTTATATCTTAAATCTCATGCAGGTACACACACACAGAGACACACAATCTGTATTGGAAGAGTATTCATCCTTGTCTTTTTTCTCTTTTCTAGGGCAGGAAGAATAATTTAGGTATCTTCCCAGTGAGGTGAACTAATGCCCAGCAGCCACAGAATGGCCCCTAGACATGCACAGGTGATTTACATACAAATAGGGATGCTGAAGTAATTATATTCCAATATTTATGCACCCTAATATTCATTCTTCTAAATAAATGAAGCATTTCTCTCTCACCACTAACAAGGCTCAATCTGTCACAAATTAACTTCAGATATTGCCAACTTTAAGCTAAAAGGACTGACATCACAAACTGCCAGGAAGAAGATGCTTTATCCCAGGGGTGGAGCTGGACTATTCTGGTCACTGGACTTCTTGGGAAAACCCAGTTTGGCCTGACTCACTGCCTCAGGTTTTGCTTATGGAGATGGCCTTTGGTTTGTGTCATATTTGGGTCTGGGCACTGCTTCAGGAAATGGCAGGCGCTTTGGATACTCTCCTCAAGCCTCTCCAAGGGAAGAAGGGTGAATAGCCATACCCTGGGTACACACATACCCAGCCCTACCGTCTGTGGAGAGTACGGAATGTTTACCCTGTTCAATCATGAAAACGAGGTCTGGATCTTTCAGCCCTACATCACAGTGGAAACTTCAGAGAAAATCAGTAGGTCCTGCATTTTGCTCTGATGTATTTCCCAATAGAAGCACCTGCCATGTCAATGGCTGTGTGTCATTCCCATTTTTTTCCTGATTGCCTTGTTTCTGACACAGGCTTTCCAGGTGATGGGGAACAGCCACTTCCAACACCTCATTTCGAAGGCCAGCAGCCTTTCTGTGTCCATCCAGCTGCTGCATAGGGCAATCAAAAGACACATCTTGAACTGCTGCTCTTTAGGAAATTCCCTCAGGCCTCCTTATTATCTTCATCCCAGTCCTGGTGGCAATAAATGCAATGGAAGGAGTGAAAGTGTTCTTTGATAAATATTGTTGCACACCTGGATCTATTCAGTAACTTTAGGTATTTGTCATTTAAGTAGCCATTGGATTTTTTTTTATCCAGCTTTCCATCTAAACAGGACATGGGTGGCATATCACAAACTTTATGTAAATAAATGTGAACAGTTA
This sequence comes from Ifrita kowaldi, assembly GCA_013398055.1. Classification (NCBI taxonomy): domain Eukaryota; kingdom Metazoa; phylum Chordata; class Aves; order Passeriformes; family Cinclosomatidae; genus Ifrita; species Ifrita kowaldi. The sequence goes on along the minus strand of VZRS01005272.1, from coordinate 61,462 downwards.
TGGCAGAGTTTCAAGCTTTGGGAAGGATAAAAATAAAGGAGTTGCTTAAGCAGTACCTTACCTAAAGAATGAGAAAGAATGTGCATTTAATAATCTTCTTACAGAATGCCCTCAAGTATCATTAGGAGCGGCATTCAACTGACCAGATACTCTCTGTGCGTTTTTGTACCTGATTTAACCTGCAATGTTTTCCTATTAAATCATAGACTTGTGGAATTGTTAAGGTTGGAAAAGACCTCTGAGATCATGAAGTCCAACCATTAACCCAGCACTGCCAGGTTCACCACTAAACCATGTCCCTCAGCACCACATCTACATGTTTTTTCTGTTTCTTTTCCAGAAGAAATAGAAACTTCCCAGAACAATTGTCTTCATGTTAAAGGAAGTTTTAGGTAAAGGAAGTTACCTAAAATACCTGGCTAAATAGGCCAGGTGAATGGAAGAGACCTTTTTGGTCATGTTTCTTGGCTGACACAGGTTCAAATCAGGTCCAGGATATCTCCTAGAAGAGCCTGATGTTATTTAAGACTCTGAGATAATTTCACTGAACTCTGAGCTACGAGAATCCCTCAGTCTGTGATGTGGACTTACAGAGCATAACTTGGGTGCACACCAGTCATCAATTTACTTCTTGATGTGTGCTGTTCTTGTGGACATTGCTACTGAGACCAGAGAGGTGGGATAAGGTGCATCTTGCCTCTACACCAGGACAAAAATATTTCTTAGATCTTCTGGATTTTGAGCTAAGTTTTTTTGAGAACATTAACATTTATCCTATTTCTGTGGTGTCAGAAGCATTTTTTTCATTAAACATTAACTTCAGTTCTTTGAGTCAGCAGACCCCTAAGTCTCCTCAAGTTAAAAGCTCAGCCAAGTAAATGCAGTTTGTCCATGCAGTCCTTAAATAGCCTCCTTCACAGTAGAGGGAAGTAAGTGTGTTTTCCGAGTCCTTAGACAGCAACAATAAGATCACAGAATGGGTCAGGCTGGAAGAAACCCCAGTGGATCATCTGGTCCCACCTCCCTGCTCAAGCAGGGTCATCCCAGAGCACAGGGCACAGGATTGTGTCCAGACAGGTCTGGAATATCTCCAGTGAGGGAGACTCCACACCCTCTCTGGGCAATCTGTTCAGAGCTCAGTCACTGCACAGGAAAGAAGTTCTTCCTCATGTCCAGTGGAACTTCCTGGGCATCAGTTTCTGCCTGTTGCCTCTTTGTCTTGACTGGATCCAAATCGCCCCCACCAGCCTCTTAGCTGTTTTCTTGTAAATGTGGGTTGATATTGCAGTGTCTCTTGCTAAAATAAACATGTTTTATTTTTCCATTTGAAATCTCACGGACTTTGTTCTCTAAGACCTTGCTTGATTACTAGACAGCATTTTTAATCTTTCCAGTACACAAAGAAGGTAACACTAGAAGGAATTAGCTTTTTTTCTTTCCTCTAGATAGAATAGACCCAATAATTACATCCAGTTGGGCTGTGTTCAGCTAAAGTGTGACTTCTTGAAGAGGAGCATGTTTCACTTAAAAACTTCACTCTTTCATTTCTGCTTTTATTGCATGAGTGTTGCAAAGCAAGGGTTAAATGCAGGGTTTAAAACAGAAACGTTTGGTTGAGGTGTATCCCAAAGTCACGGAAAGCTGTTTACTAGAGATAACAGGGTCCTTCTCCCTTCCACAAGGGCCAGTGAGCCTGTCTGAACTGCTCTTGTGATAAAAAGGACCTACCTCAGCTAAGATGGATGCTTTGCATGCATGTAAAAGCAATAGGAACAATTAGATGAATATGTTTAAATCTCAGATGGTGTGAGTGATGAATCATGTATGTTTATTGACTTTTCTTGTGTTAATGTGTTTCTCTTGCTCCCCATCAGTTCCCTGTACTTACTTGTAACGGGGCACTTGATGTGGCTGCTCCTGCCTGTGTGAAATCATTTACAGAGTCTGGTTCTAAAGGCAAGCTGGTCGTAAGCTTCTGAAAAAGCACAAGGAGATGACTTCAGACATGGCAGGGAATCATCTCAGCTGTCTTTCCTTACAGAGGACTGGCTGCCTCTCGGTTTCAAAATCCACTCTGTAGCTGTAAGTACACCTGGATTTGTGTTCACTCTTTGCATCATGCCAGAAAAGCACTGGCAAAGGACACTTGTAAAGGAAGTTGAAGAGAATTGCGTTGAGTCTTGGATATTAGGGAGAAATTCTTCCCTATGAGGGTGCTGAGGCCCTGACACAGGTTGCCCAGAGAAGCTGTGACTGCCTCATCCCTGGAAGTACTCAAGGCTGGACAGGGCTTGGAGCAACCTGGTCTAGTAGACGGTGTCCCTGCCCATGGCAGGGTGTTGGAAATGGGTGTTATTTAAGGTCCCTCCCAATCCACACCATTCTGTGGTTCTATGATTCCATAAATCTTTTGTTCCTCACTAACATTTCATGATGCATTCCATACTTAATTCAGCAGACACAAGCACAGGTCAATCTGAGCAATCCCAGAAAACCTCCTGCTAAGTGTGGTTCTTCCATTGTTTATGTAAACATCAGCCTCTGGAGGCTGAGCTGTGATCTTCTTAGTGGTACAGCATCAGGGTGCAGTTTAGTGGTAGCATGAAATTGTTGGTTTAATCCACATGAGGATTTGTCAAGCCAGAGAGAGACAGTAAATGTCAAATTTCTATGAGTCAGTGAGTGCTGTAAACTCTGAGCCACACCACAAGTTAAACCTCAGTATAAACTCTGCGTTTTGTACCTGTGTTCACACTGACCCACAAGTTCCAATCATTTGACCTTGGCACAAGCTGCAGATGTGGGTAGAACAATTAGTACATAACAAATTCCTATAAGAAACTCCCATATTGCTTGTTTTTCCTGTGTACAGCTAACATCTCCTCCAGCTGGCTGAATACCAGGCAAGTGGGGACTTCTTTGTTTGCAGCTTGAATGTTGACCTGATGGAACACACGATTTGTGACCTTCATAATTAATTTACATGACTGCTTTTTAGTTGACAGGAAGTAGATGCTAAATCACTGAATATCCCGAAGTAGTCCTGTGCTATTGAACTGACAAGATGAATTTATTATTTCCTCACAATGGTCCAAGGACAAATTCAATGAACAACTACAACTCAACTTACTATCTAAAATACAACACCCCTTCCGGGACAAGCCAACACTGGAGGTACTACAATGAATTGGGAGCAAATAAGTACGAGTATGGAAGGAAAAATTACCTCAGTGGAAAAATCCAGTCTCTGAAATGTTCATACCAAGCTGTGAAAGGTGCAAGTTTTCGTGCCATTCTTCATTAGACGCTATGTTCTCCTTAGATACTTCCTATTTACCTCTAAAACATGCATAGAGTATTAAATAACTCACATAGGGCTGGATAAAAATCTTTACATTGGTTTGCTCAACTGATCTGTCTAGATCTGCAATGACTCTGAGTGCAAGGCTGTTGGAATAACTGGGATAAGATCCAAAGATTTAAGCTTGGCTTATGACATGTTATGGTCAATATTATGTCAAAATGGTCTGGATTGTTTTTGTGTTTCCAATGCACCCATCCTTATGTTTACTGATTACAGAAAGGATGATCCAAGGCTTATCCAGGAGGTAGGGCAGAAAAGAAGACTAGAGACAGACTGATCCAAACCAGGGCTCTTGGGCCGTGTGCAGGTGGTGGGAGAAGCTTCAAGGGAGGCTAAAATCTCCTCGATGTTCATTATTAAATAATAGGCTCAGATGATTGTTGATATTTCTGGTTATTTTTGCCTGTCCAGCAGATTTCCACATCTTTGGATGGCTTCTCCCTTATCACTGGGTTTGTCTCCCTGCCTTCACACTCTACAATTTGTTTTTATTTCACCTTTCCCCTCCAGGTTCTTTACGCATTTCTTTTCCATTGCCGTTTTTCTCCTTTCCCATTTATAACCCGATTTCCTCATGAGCACTGAGACACTGCAATCTGTGGAAGAAGCATGATCACTGCTCCCAGCACCTAATTTATTGGGACTGACATTTTTTACCTCTTCAATCACCCAGCATTGGTGTCTTTAGGGACATGGAATTTTTAGGTCATTGAGGATGTTTCCTTCAATTGTAGGTAGGTTATCATGTAATACCTTCAATAAATATTTTGCCCTCTGTACATTTTTATGTCCTTCTTCATTCAGTTGGAAGGCTGCTGCTGACCTTTCCAGTTTTAATGCTTAGAAACTGATTTTTTTTCCTTAATTTCTTAATGGAGTGTATAAATAGATCTCTCTTTTTTTGCTGAAAATAAAGAATAAAACCCAAGACATTGGGAAAAATCTCCTGCCATAAGAAATAGTGACACCTGCACAGGACCCAGTCCTAAAACCAAGCATCAACTTAAGAGTTTCTTTCAAAAAATCAGGAGACATTTTCTGATACATTGTTGGATGAGGGTGGAAAATTACTTCCATCATCTGACCAGAGTTGCACAGCCGCATTTGCATAAGAGGTGAATCCATTCTTGCTTTGAATTTACAGAAATTGTGTAATTTCTGTGCCTCAGAAGCAGTAGTGCTCAGGAACTGTCCCCAACTCCACAGTGTTTCAGCCTTGTGCAAAAATCACAAGGACAACAGTACAATTTTTGCCTAAATAAACTTATTTTGACCCTTCAGCAATCACTTTGTGGGAAACTTTTCATATGTGCCTGCACAAAGAATGCTGTACATCACTAAATAAAAATAACATGTTTAATATTTACTTCATTTGTTACCTCTAGTGTAGTTTTCTGGAATTGGTTTACATTGGGAAAAGACTTTTTAAAGAAGATAGGTGAATGGTTTTGCATGCCCTAAAAAACCCTTGGCGGTTTAAAGTCAAAGAATGAAATAAAAAATCTTGTGATTCATTCAACAAAATAAATAAAAGCCATTATTTGATTTTTGTGTGGCATCCAGGGCTTTCCTCCTTTACTTCCACAACTTCATGGAGCAGTGGGGGAAGAGAAAAAAGCAGAGGAGTGTCAATGATGCAAAACAACAAGCAAAAAATATAATTTGATTTGAAATGGTGATTTCTGTGGAGAAAAAAACCCAAGAATCGGCTGATAATGGTTTTAAAGTGTAATTTCCAGTTACACATGTGTTGAGCCCTGGGCTCTCCATCAGTGGTTAAATGAATAGTTAACATGGGCCTTTTCCACGCCAGTTTGCTACCTCGCCTTTTCCTAAAAATTGCCTTTTTCCAGAGTTGTTATTGATGCTGGTGTCAGAGTATCTGTTAGTCCTAGGGAGCAGTCTGAGGGTGGCATTTCACAGACCCCAGAGCAGAGGGCTGAGCCCAGTGCCCAGCCCATGAACCCTCAGACATCACTGGTGGGTCGGGAGGGAGTGTCACTTCCTCGCTTGTATCTCCTGGGGCCCCCTGTCCCCTTTGACTTGTGGTTAAACTGAGATATAATTATGCTGGAAGTGTGGCTATCAAATGTGATATTATAATTTACAGGACCTAGTGCTTTGTGGGCTCTTTCTCAGCGTTCACTAATTAATCTTCCTTGCCCTGACTGTGCGCGTTTATCTCTGCCTTGCAGTCAGTGAGGCTGAAGCTCGCAGGTCAAATGTCTTGCTCAAGGGTTAAATGTCTTGCTCATAGCCCTGAGCAGAGACAGGAGCTGTCAAGAAAGTTCTTAATCAGAGAGTCCATCTCCTGTTTTTCACAGTCTAACCATGGCCTTTACATTTAGAGGAATCCCATTTCTGGCAGCCTGGTCTAGAAAGATGGGAGCAGCCCAGGGGTGGGGAACATCCTTGTCCTGTCCCTGCTCTGATGGCCCTTGTCTGCTTTCTCAAACATCTTGCCATGATTTTAGTTTATGAGAATAAATTGGATATTATGACAATACAAATTTCTAATGGCATGTGAAGGTTTCCAACCCTTTCTTTCTATTTAGTATGAGGACTTGAGCCTCAAGTTGCACCATGGAAGATTTAGATTAGGTATTAGGGAAAATTTCTTCATGGAAAGGCTTGTCAAATATTGGAATGGGCTGCTCTGGGAAGTGGTGAAGTCACCAACCCAGGAGGTGTTTAAAAGGCATGTGGAAGTGGCACTTGAGGTCATGCTTTAGTGGTGAAGATCTTTTCTGACCGTAACAATGCTGTAATTTCACATTAACTTGTTGTTATTGTGGATGAGATGTGTCAAGAACAAGAGTGAGGCAAGTTTTGTGGAAGATTTGTTCTCACATAGCAATAGATGGAGAAAAACAGGGGAGATATAGGTCCATGACTCTGCAAGACATTGAGATACTGAAAGTGATGACCTTCCCTTTGGTTTAGCCCAGAGGTTAAATTTGGTAATGAAAGTGCTGCCATTGGTGGATTTTAAATATCAAAAATATTCCTTCTTCAGAAGCTGTCAGACTGTGAAGTTACTTCATAACCTTTGTTTAAAATTGTGTTTAAGGCTCTTGTCATGTGAGTTAACAACTGAAGAGCTCTTACGCCCCTCTCCACAGATAAGGCTTAGGCTTGTACTGTAGTAGTTGCTCTTATCATCTCTCAGCATATGTGCTTCTTGTGAACCAGAATAGAAATTGTAAGCAATTCCTGGTGTTATTTGCTTCTTGCCTGGACTAACACCTAAAAGGTAGCACAATTCAGCACAAACCAAACAGCATTTCCTAGTACCAAAATGGAAACCACTGTCAAGACGTCAGTATGAAAAATAACTTTGTGAAAATACAGGCAAAGAATGGAGAGAAATGTAATTTGACACGCTGGATCTTAGCAAATGTCATATTGCTTTTACCCCATCTGTGTGTGATAAACCCATATCCAGCACCATCTCAGCTTTCCCAGGGACATGAAAAACAAAGTGGAGTATCCCAAGCACTCCTTGATGTCAGCTCCGAGAAACAGGAACATCACTAAATAAAAACACCCAAGCAGCATTTCATCTCACCTCCTGTTTGTTCTATTCCACGTCAGTAGGGAAGCAGAATCTTTTGAAATCTCCTGAAAAAGCACAAAGGTTGGGCCTGGACACCCTGCAGTAACCCAGTAGGGTGCCTGGTGCTCCAGGGCGGCGCCTCAAGTTGTAGGAGATCCCTTCCAGCTCCTGCTGCTGCCATGCTCAAACACCATAGCGGGATATCCAGAGCATGAAAGTCGGCTCTCTGGGGAGGGAGCTCTCTCAGAAATCTCTGATAGTAAAATAATTCCTTGTCAAATATTCATTGGTCCAGATAAAGGGGGAGGAAAGAGAAAAAACTTGGAAAATAACCCAGAAAACACCTGAGAGTTTTGCCAAAATTATGCATCCTCCCATAATTGAGTTGGAGTTTTATAGAAGTGTTTTCTGAGGAAAACACAGGTTTCTTAGGAAGTTTTCACCAGCTTTATTTTAAATTACACTTCCTACAAATCATAGAATCACATCTTGAGTTGGAAGGGAGCTGAAAGATCATCTTATTCTATTCCTGCCATGGGCAGGGATGCCTTCCACTGTACCAGGTTGCTCAGAGACCTGTCCAACCTGGCCTTGGACATTTCCAGGGATGGGGCAGCCACAGCTTCTCTGGGTAACCTGTACCAGGGCCTCAGCACCCTCACAGGGAAGAATTTCTTCCCAATATCCAACCTAACTCTGCCCTCTCTCAGTTTGAAGGCATTCCCCCTTGTCCTGTTATTCCATGCCATTGTAGAAAGTCCCTCTCCAGCTTTCTTGGAACCTTGCACAGTGGCAGTGGTCATGAAGGTGAAACTGAGCTTCAGGCAGATAGAAAATCAAGGCTACCAGAATTAGTAATTGATATCCTGGAAACCATAAATTTCCCTAATTTGACACTCTTAGTTGCTTTAACATAATGGTAATTTGACCAATAGAAACAGGATGAAACAATAGAGGGGAGGAAACTGCTGCCAAACTGTTTCTATATGTAGTGATTATTCATTGGGCCAATATTAGCTAAGAAACTCTGTGCAAGCAAGTGTTAAAATCAGGCCAGACTAGGCCCAGAACTTTAATATCTAATAAAAAGACATCCTTTATACAGGTAGAAAAATGAAAAAGCAATGCAGGTTCACGTCTGGGTATCGCTCACCCTCTTGTGTCTTTATCTAGAATTGCAGTCTTGTGGAGAAAATGATTTTTACTGGCCTAAAATAGGAAGGGAAGGTGCTGAGTGGGTTCTGCCCTGCTCAAGGCTGGTTTATGTGATTCAAGAGCTATGGAAAACCAGGACCCTTTGAGGAGCAGCTGGAGGTCTGGTGGGACACCCCAGTATGGTGCAAGGTTAGTGGGAAAGAGCCACATGAATGAAGTTATCATTTATCACCTGCATGCACAGATGTAGCAGAACCTTTGTGAATAGGTCAAAGTCAAAGATACAATGTGTGCCTCTTATTTTGCCTGTACAAACATTACATCTCTTTTTGCTTTCTTTTCCTTCCTTTCATCCACACTCACATGAAGTACAAAAGAGCCTCAAAATATCCATAAGGAACTTTCCAAATTAAAAAAAAACAAACAACCCACCCCTTGATTTATAAATAACTTTAATTAAAAGCTCTGTTTGTGAACTGGTGGTAAATCATGTGTTTATTGAGCAGGAAGACATTCCATTGACAATCAACAAAAAGTTAACAGAAGAAAGTTTAGTGGCATTTAATGAATTATGCAAAAAAACCTGAAGTGTTTTAAAAGTGGGTTTCCCATTAAAGAGAAATAAATCAGTGGCAGATCCACTGCAAGGAAACCCACAAAGTAACACGTTAGTGTCTTAAGCATGATTCCTACAAAACCTAAAATAACATCAGAGGTTACTTTGATCTACTAGTCTAATTTAGGACTGAAGTAATCGTCAGATTTCAGATAAAATTGTTACCTATAGGTCAATCTGAGCAGATGCACTTTAGTGAATAAACTTTACAGGGAGTTCTACTCTTTCGTTATGCTCTCACAGCATCTGTAATGACATCTAGCAGGACTTTAGATGATTTGAGTGGTGCATTTGCAGCTTGCAGGACACTTCTTCTTCACCAGTGAGTGGCTACAGCCAAACAAGGTTTTCAGATTTTTGCAGTTTCCAAGGAGGTCTTGGTACTTGCAAGGGTTGGCTAAAATAAAAGAGAGAGGAGCAAACACATGAAATATTATTTGGAAAACAAGCCCTGATTTGATACTTCTGCATTTTCCAGAAATTCCAGTTGTTCACCTCTATATAAACTTTGTACTTTTGTTCTCCTGTTAAAATGGCTTGAACATTATAGAATGCTTTTTTTTAAGAATGGAGTGACTTACTGCAAAGTCCTTTATCACAGTGGCCAGGACAGTCAGCACACTTTGGTCCACTTCTGTAAGGCATAGCTATTTGCATGGGGTTATTTCCTCTGAAATTTGAAAGAGTTATGAGACAAAACAAGATCAATATGAAGCTCTGAGCCATTAAGAGGAGTTTGTTTTTTATTGCAGTGAAAGACATCCGGAAGTTTTTGGATAGAAGTATTTTCATAGGTAGTCATGTTTTAGTTTCAGATATTCATCAAATATAAAAAAATTGATTTTAAATAAGAGGGACAATAAGGTTTAGAGGAATAAAATTAATTGATTATTTGAATTTTTATAGCGTTATCTGTTAAAAAAAAAATTATGTGCTTCCTAACTCTGCTTCTCTAATAGATTTCAACTTAGTAAGGTAATCATATGATCACAGAATCACAGAGCGGTTTGGGTTGGAAGGGATCTTAGAGATCACTTAGTTCCAACCCCCTGCCATGCACAGGGACACCTTCCACTATCCCAGGTTGCTCCAAACCTCAGCAAAACCATTCTGAAATGCAGTCCTTTACCTCTGTGAATATTCCTTTGCTGTTGGCTTTCACTTTGCACCTGATTGTCTTCTTTGTGGCCAAAATTACAGCATGACTTGTGCCTGATGCCTGATTCTGACAGAGATAAACCCTTGTTCATCTGCTAAAATCTCCCTAATATCTCTTTCAACATGAAATAAAACAAATACTGATATTCCACATGCTGTTATAAACCCACAGTTCACATTGCTATTTTCAAAAGTGTAAATGGTTAAAGTAGATTGCAACTATTTTATCCCATAGCCAAGGATGTTTTGGAAACATATCCATAATCATCACAACTGAGTAAGAAGGCAGTACGTACGCGGGGCAGTATTGGCAAACGTAAAAGTAATTGTACGAGCCTGTGGGACAGTAGGACACTCCACATCCCACCTTGTAACTGTTGTACCAGATAAGCTGTGGAATAAAACCCAAACACATTATTTCAGAGTCACCTCTCTTGAATTCATATTAAAAAAACTCACAAAATAACAGAACCAGAATATAACTTTTTCTTTCATTTTTTTTTGTAGTCAGATTTTACGTTTAAAGTTTAGCTGTCAGAAAGAATACATAGAAAAATGAGTTTCCTCCGGTTTCCAGATATTTTTGAACACGGTGTCCGGCAAGACACTGAAGTTGAAATTCAAATATTTTCATCATAACTATTTTGCTTTGACACTTCTTAATAATGTATTTCAATCCCTGTACAGAAAATATTCATTTCTGAATTAAAGATATTTCTAAAGAAGGGTTTTTCTGCCGAATAATATTTCTCTTTTGAACAGCTCTTCCAAAATACCGGTTCCATTGCCTCCTAATTAGATGGAAAAGAATTTTAGCTTATAATTCATCTTTGGATCAGAGTGTGAATGATAGATAATAGTTTGATGACACTGATAGTTTTTTCTGATTATAAATAACTCCCAGCTGCCTTAAGTGTGTTCCTATAATTCTGGTGTACCCCTGCAGTTTGTTTCAAGTCTCCATACCTGAGTGTAGCTCTCGACATTGACATTTTTTGAGATTGCTCCATATCCATACTTGAAGTTGGAGGACTGGCTGTACCACACTTGAATTGCATCAGCCCATGTTCTTGGGTAGGATGACAGTAACACATTCTCACCACAGGTGACACCTGGAGAAGAAGTAAATCTATTTTATTAGGAGAGAAGCAAACTGTAGGGCGGGAGATGGGACAGAGGGGCTGTAGCTATATTCTTAAAAAAATGCCTATTATGTCAATCACTTTGCCCTGTGATTTTAAGGAGTTCCAACAAGTTGTCTTTCAGAGTATTCATCTAACAAAATTGATGTTTTTGTGTTTCATAATCACAGAATCACAGAGTGGTTTGGGTTGGAAGGGACCTAACGATCATTTTGTTCCAACCCCCCTGCCATGGATAGGGACACCTTCCACTAAACCAGGTCCTAAAATGGTATTCTAATAATCTTAAAAAGTTATTCTACAACAAATTAAAAGTCATCCTTATTTCTCTTTCACATTCACAGGGGTCATCTGCAAACTGTCATTAACTCATCAGCTCAGGCTCCATCTTTGTCAGTACCATTAATAACTCTCTTGTCTCTTGGACTGATTTTCATCCCACACTGATCTGCCCATTTCTGAGCATTTTTGGCAGCTTTTTCACTCCACACCTGAAAGACACAAAGGAAGAAGTATCCAGGTCATAAATAGGTTAGTGCAGCCCATGAGAAGAAGAAGAAAAAAATAGGAATGGGTGTTGAGCACTGGATGCTCCTGTGGCCCTCAACAGAAAGAGGAGGAGTTGTGCTGGTTTACTCTCCTGGGGCACAGGAACCACATTTCTTCAACTCTTAAGGGTTTCAGAGCAGGTTATTCTGCACAGTTCTGTCACACAGTCCTGATATCCAGATGGTGCAGATTAAAAGGGTCTTATAACTTACTGCTGAGTTCTTTCAGCTTTGTGTCCAAGTGAACACTGCTGGGTGCACTGGACTAAAAAGTATAAAACTGATTTTCAGCCCAGGTGCAGCTGAGTTGTGGTGATTGATATCAGCTGGGCTTCGAACCTGAGGAATGTTTGCAGGCCTTGCTATGCAGGCTTAACCAAAAGCATTGACCAGCTCATCTGCTTGTGGGATAGGGATAACAAGGAATGTCAGGGGTGACAGGGATGGGAGAAGTTTTGCAGATCTAGGTCCCTTTTGCCCTCCTGACAGTGTGAGATGCAGAAGCTGCTGCTCGGGCTCCCACTCCCCCTTTGCTTTGCATGGTCTTTCCTTCATCCAGAGCTTGTGCTCCTCTTTTTAGAATCAGAGAATCATTGATAGTTTGGGTTGGAATGGGCAATGAAGGGTCATCTAGTCCAACCCCTGTGCAATGAGCAGGAACACCTTCAACTGGATCAGGTTGCTCCAAGCCTTCTCCAACCTGGTCTTGGACACTTCCAGGGATGGGGCAGCCACAGCTTCTCTGGGCAACCTGTGCCAGGGCCTCCCCACCCTAATCATAAAATCTTCTTCCTATATCTAATCTTAATCTACCTGCTTTTAACTGAAAACCATTACCCCTTGTGCTCTTGCAAGAGGCCCTGATAAAGTGTTTTTCCTCATTCTTACAGCCCCCCTTTAGGTACTGGCAGGGGCTCTGAGGTCTCCCTGGATCCTTCTCTTCTCCAGGCTGGACCCCCCCAGCTCTCCCAGTCTGTCTCCAGAGCAGAGGTACTCCAGCCCTTGGAGTATCTTGCTCTCTCACGTTGAATTTCTCATCCATGAACACCTCCAAGTCCTTCTCATCAGGCTGCTCTTAATCCCTTCATTCCACAGCCTCCTTTGACGCTGGGCTTGTCCTACCATTTCCTTTAAGGGAAAAGCAGACTAGCTGTAATGCATAGCTCACCATCTTCAGCATGTTCCTGGCTGTGGGAGTTACAGATCTCCGTATTTCATTGTGTAGCTCAAGGATCTCTTTTGCCTTTTGAGGTTTAAAATGAGGAAAGGAGAAAGCGTTCACTTCTTTAAATGGAAAACCCTGGAAAAAATAACAGTGAAGGTCCCAGTTAACAGAAGTTTAAAAAACAAGATAAATGATGAGCTTCTTGTCACTTTTGTTTGTCAACTGAATCTACCCCAAGAATTAATGTCATAAATTTTGTTTAACTTAAGACATTTATGGTGGTAGAAATAACATCTCAGCCAGTTGTTTTAGGCTGCAGCTATACTCAGGTAAAGGAGAGTATCAACTTCCAACATGGTTCACCTGAGATTTATTGAAGAAAATGATAATTTTCTTTCCTAAAGTACTTGTTTCTTTTCATTCATTTGTAAGAATGAAATAATGAGATGAATAACTCACATTCAAGTGCCTACTTAGCAGATATCTACATCTTACAAGATTAATCCTCTCTAAGAGGTTTATGAATCAGATTTCTGAATCCTAAATTATTTATTTATTTATGAAAAATGTGGTTTTAAAATTAGTCCCGTGAAGGGAAGAGTATTTTGGTAGGCAGAATCACAGAATGATTTGGGTTGCAAGCTTAAAGAGCCAGTAGCTCCCAACCCCCTGTCATATACAGGGACACCTTCCACTACATCAGGTTGCTCAACCAACACACTAGTAATAATAATAATAATAATAATAATAATAATAATAATAATAGTTATACAAAAATCCGTACGCAATGAGAGTTCGTCTTCATTGTGTTACGTTAGCATATTAACAACACTTGCACCCCTGAATTCTAAATCTCTAGAGATCACGAGATCAGACTACATCAGGTCAGATATCTGTACAAAGGAGTCAGATATGGGTGTTTTGCACAGATGAATGTTCTTACCTGTCCATCAGACTGGTGTAGCAAAGCAGCCAGGAAAATAATTGCAGTTAGTAGATCCATTTCTACAGGGGAAAAAAAAATCAAAACCCCAGAAAACATTAGTCTCTGTTGCATAAATGTTATGGCACAATGTGGTATGTGAGCAAGATACAAAACTGTTACAAAGTCAAGCCTGCACAAAGAAGTTTATTTTAGTTGATCCTGAATATGGATGTGCTGAAACTGTGCATGGGCACTGTCTCCTACAGAGAGAAGACTCCACCTTGCATGGAAGCAGGGACTCTAAATAGCATAAAGTTGTGCGTTACTTGAAACAGATGGTTCAGCCCCATTTTGACTCCTTTATTCAAGATATCTTGAATTTGCAGCATTTCCTTCATGTTTGGCTCCCTGTGTGTAAAAAAAAGCCTATTAATGTGTTCAGTGCTGTCACATCAGAATCCTTCTCAAGCATCATCCATAGTGAGATCTGGTGTTTTGGAGTGGAGCACTGAACACATGGACTGTTTTCTCCATTTCTTTCCCTGTTCCCCGTTTCCTCATTAAATCAGCATCATAATGGCTGAGGCAAATGGTGGTGATCACCTTCATGTTTCATCTGACACCTAGACACAAAGAAAACCTTCAAATATGATGTTATTAACAAATAATGTTGGCTACTGCACTCTGAGTCCTAAGGCACCTCATACAGACGTACACAGACACTCTGAAACCCACTCATATACACGGGACAATTTTTCTGCATGTCAGGAAAAGAAAAAGTTATATAACTTTGTATTGATGAGGATATATGAGGGAAAATGTCTTTTTGGTTGTTAAAGAGTAAAGATGTGGCAAAATCCCAAAGAAGACTAGCTTTGAGCTCAGCAGGTTACCTAAAACCAGACAGGCAAGAGGGAAATAGAGATACTAATACCCAACAGATATAAAAAGCCTTAGAGCTGGTCTCTGAGAAAAACCCACAGGATGAGAAGTACTGGTCAATAGAAATCTAGGAAATCCTGCTTGATAAGGAAACTGTCCCTCCTTTATTTTAGAACCAATACCCCTTGTTCTATCACATAATTCAGATATTCAGTCTTTATTTTCTTTTTCCTGTGATTTCATAAGGAAATCATTTGCATGGAGTAGAGGCAGAGATCTCGTTGATATTAACGAAAAATGAATTCTTAAACTGAAGGGATATTTTTAGACATGGAAGAGTTTTCTTGCCCTTACATGCAGAAACAAAATCTTTTTGGTACCTCCCAGATCAAGTGCTGCAACCGAAAACATAAAACATTTCTAGATCCAGAGTTAAAGCTGATTAAATACTACTGCACATCTTCGACTGCCAGACCTACCATTAAATCTGCCTCTTGGACTAAATGTGTTGGGCTTTACTTTCAAAAGCAAAAGATGATGGTTCCCAGATACAATTATCCTTCCCTGTCAATAGTGCTCAATCCACTAAATCACTTCTATGCTTCTGAAAAACAAATGTCAGCAATGCACTTTTAGGCAGCTCTACTTGAAAACCTGAGGTTTCACGAAAATTTGATTGAGTATAAAAACAAATAAAATAAGCATTGATAGCTTCAAAACTAGAAAAAAATGTTCTATTTGAAAAATACAGTCTTAATTTTTAAGCCTGGTGTTTCACTCCTCAGCAGAATCTTTCTCCTGCCATCTGATACAGCTTTCAGGGCATAGCAGGTTTGAAAGTTTGGAAGAATGGGAATATTTGTCTTTTCAGTTACTTTAATATCTTTTTCCTCTACCTTCTTTGAGTTTACATCTTTAAATTTCATTTAAAAGAAATAAATTCACTCTGCATTAAGAAAAGACAATCAGCTTATTACATACTGT
This sequence comes from Ifrita kowaldi, assembly GCA_013398055.1. Taxonomy (NCBI): domain Eukaryota; kingdom Metazoa; phylum Chordata; class Aves; order Passeriformes; family Cinclosomatidae; genus Ifrita; species Ifrita kowaldi. The sequence goes on along the minus strand of VZRS01005272.1, from coordinate 45,967 downwards.
AATATAGATCAGACATTTTAGCAGCATATATACATGAAAGTTTGGACAGATAACATTTAGAGATGACAAAATTATGAGTTCAGCTGTACTTGCATATCCCAATACTCAACTGAAATACATTCAACCTATCAAAATAATTCAAAAGACATTAGAAAAACATTTCCCATGACTGACCACCCTCTGAAAAATGGATTAATTTATGTTCACATTTCAAGAATGAAGCAAGTGGGTCCAAGAGTTACATTTTGATCCAAGGAAATACGGGAATTAGACTCCACTGAAGCCATTTTTCACCCCTACAGGTGAAAGGCGTGGTTTCAGAGCAGAAGATATAATTTATTTTATGTTCTTCCTCTGAGACATTATAAGCAGACCTTTTCTTTTAATTATCACATTTGGTACAACTTAGCTATTAGTTCCATTAACCTTTGTAGCACAATGCCCAATCAATACTGACCAAGAGATTCTATGGGTAAAATCCCTAAGGCCGAAATCCAATTCTGCATACATTACCTTCATCCACCAGGATCCTCCTGTACCTGAGGAAGTGGCAGGAGTGTGAGAGGCTCTCCCCAGTCCAGGGTTGTATATATATATACATGTTTCCTTTTTTTTTTTTCCCTTGACAATATTTATTGCTGATAAATGACATCAGCTTTGGGGCTGCCCATTGTGGAAGAAAGAACTTTTCTTAAAGAACAGGTGACTGAAAAGGAACCAATCGAGCTGCATTGCTCTGGATATTTTTTTTCTTGTCTCCAGGGCAAGGAAAAGAGAAGACAGAAGACCTGTCCTTTTGCAGAACTTCAACTTCTAGTCTGATCAGCAAGCTACAGTGCTAATGTGTTCACAAAATAAAAGCTTGAGTTCAGGGCTGGTTGTTTCGCAGTTGTCTTTCCTGTCTCTGGCAAAAGAGTGGGATAAATATTTTGAGGCACAGACATAAGTGAGCAACTTCTTAGCTGTAACACAGAATGAGCTGCACTGTGGGCAACACAGTGATATTTTCTTCCAAGTGGTTCCTGAACTTCCATTTGCTGAATAAAACTTATATTCCATTAGCTCACTGTGGCTGTGTCACTGGACATCACTTCTTACCAGGGCATGTATTGATAGGACAAAGGGGAATGGCTTTAAACTGAGAGAGGGCAGGTTTAGATTGGATATTAGGAAGAAATTCTTGACTATGAGGGTGGTGATACACTAGAAGAGGTTGCCCAGAGAAGCTGTGGCTGCCCCATCCCTGGAAATGTTCAAGACAAGGCTGGATGGGGCTCTGAGTAATCTGTTCTAGAGGAGGGTGTCCCTGCCCATGGCAGGGGGTGGAATGAGATGATCTTTAAGGTACCTTCCAACCTAAACCATTCTGTGATTCTGTGATTATTGTACACATAACTCATCCCACATGTTGCTCAAAGTTGACTTATTGAAGAATGGCTGCAGATGTTGCACATTTTCCCTCTTCAATCGAGAGATGTGTGGCATGTACTCTGCTCTAGTGCAGCATAGAATGGTCAGGTTGAAAGGACCTGAAAAACCTTTGAGTTCCAACCCCCTGCCATGGGCAGGGACACCTTCCACTAGATCAGGTTGCTCCAAGCCCTGTCCAACCTGGCATCACTCAGTTCACATTTCCTTTTTGCAGAATCTTTTCTTCCATTTGCTTAAAAGGTTATAGCACAATGGCAGCTTTGACAGGTCCTCATTGCTGAAACACAACCTTTCTTGCTTCCTTCCATGCAGTCTGTTGGCTATCAGAAGGCATAAAGCGTCTGCACATCTCCTTATTCCTTTCTTGGTTCCCTTCCTCATCCTTGCCTTTGCTGGGGTGTGTTGCACACTGAGCACCCTTTTCACCATGCTGGCTCAAGGTTGCTGCCCACACTGCAAGCCAATATTGTCTCACCGTTTCCAGATTTCTGCAGAATTCCTGCAGCTGTCTGCAGTTGCCAGCATTTAAATACTGTATTATAATCCCTGTGTTGGAAAACACAGCTGCCTTTGTTCTTTGCATAGCAGGCAGCACTTACGGGAAGTTGCCTCTGATAAGGTCTCCCATATCCTTCCACGTTCTGAGATAAGGGCAAAGGTACTTTTTTATCTGAAGTGCTTGTGACAATTTTGATGAGACCACGGTTATCACCATCAGAAAGCCTCATAAGACACCTACCATAGTTATTAAGACTGCATTTCTATTGACTGTGAGGGGAGGCAGTCTAGCAGCTCCAGATTATCAGTGTCCTGGGAGATACTTCCATTCTTTTACCCCATCCACCATACTCAGCAATTTTCATTAATTCATTACAGTCACCTGAGTTTTATTTGTGCTGTTAAAATGAAATTGTGCCACTGCAAGTATTTCTTTAAAGCGTGCCCCACCTGTTTGAATAGTTAAAACAATTTGTTCTCTAAAGGATGACTGTCAGATATGCTGCAATTCATGGTCTGTGGGTGAAATAATTGGGAAGAAATAAAAGATTAATAAAACTGACATCCGGAACCATGGTACAAAGAACAATTTAGCGTAACAATTCCCACTTCCTCGTGTGGATTATCTGAAGGGGTGGGGTAATTTAATTAAAAAAATAAATTAAGAATTCATTCCATGGGGTTCTGCAAATGTATGCATATTTTTAAAGATAAATTTATGGAAAGTTCTTAAAAAAAGATCAGCTTGAATGATTTGACTGTGGAGGTTCTCCTACTGCCCTTGTGTAAACCTGAACTACAGGAATCTGATTTGATCTCAAGCAATGAAGACAAAAATCCAGTTTCTTCAATTCTTTATTTCCATTGAAGTTAGTGACAGCTAAAATAGGGCTTTAGATTCCATACAGTTCTGTGTGGTTCAGAGCTTTGCATAGATTTTTTTCCTTGGCTGTACAGAACACCCGGCAGACCCGACTTTGTTTGGCAAAAAGGAACATAATTGATTTCTTCCACGCGACCCAACTCACCTTCCACTCCAGAATGTTATTTTTAGGGAGAGAAGCAACAGAGTCAATCAATCCAACAGATGCTGTCAGAGGAGGGTAGATGCCCCTCCAAAAGAGCCAGCCCAGGCAAAGGCCAGGCACGGAAATGCAGAAGTTAGGAGTCTCTTCAAAGGCTGTTGGACCACCAGGGCTGAGATGTTGGGCTTGCAAATAGGAAATTGTGATGGCAGCACTTTTATAATGTCACATCATTGGTTTTGAACTGGGGCAGGATTGCGTTCAGCCAGGGTGAAAAGCAAGTAGAGAAAATGCATGCTTTTTAGGAAAACACAGCATTCCATGTGTGCCTTCGGTCTTCAGCGAGCCATGCTCCTCACCATGGCACCTCTCCATCACCTTTCAGTCCAAGGAGATGTGCTGGTCAGCTCTCTGCCCTCTGTGGCACAGGTGCAGCCTTCAAGGGTTGAAATTGGCTTTCAAAGGAGACATTTCAGGGACCATTGCCTACAGGTGACCTCCAACAGCAGACCTGGAGGCTGGCAGTGTGAGGAGAAGCTGTGGCTGCTCCATCCCTGGAAGTGTTCAAGGCCTGGTCTAGTGGAAGGTGTCCCTGCCCATGGCAGAGGTGTTGGGAATGGATGTTATTTAAGGTCCCTTCCAATCCAAACCATTCTATGATTCTAGGATTGCAGTAAGTCTCCTTTCATGGTACTTTGAAACTTGAAACCTTTGCCTGTGTATTCATCACCAAGGAAAAGAAACAAAAAACCTAAACAAAAAACCAACAGTAACTGTACGTAAGCACAGTATAATGGAATAATTAAAGAAAATTTGTTATCCAGAAACTTTTAGAGGGCTAGTCCTTCTCTTGTGCTCCCAGAAAGTGATCTGTAAAAAACAGACTGTTCCTTAGTGATGTTTTTTTAATGTTTCTAGAAAGTTTACAGCAAGGAGATTTCATGTTTTCCTTGGGTGATAAACTTCATTCTTTCCTAGTACTACTATTCTAGAGGGTTTTTAAAGTCTAACATACAAAATTGCAGAAGGAATTTTGCATATGTGTGTGAAAGTCATTTTCATGAAGCCCAAAATGGATTAGTAAAATATCCAACCACTACAATCATACACTTCTCATATCAAATTTCAATACATGCCCATGCTCGTGCTCTTTTCAATTTTTGCTGAAATGTGGCAAAGCTGAGCAGTGTAAAAATGCATAATGTTTCTTTTTTAAGCATATAGGGATTGTTACTTCAGCTTCACTTTAGAACTAGTAAGTCATTAGTAACATTTTCTAAATCTCTGCTATGGGACATCAAGAATCTGCCTCCAGACAAGAAATGTGGGGTAATGTAGGAACCCTTTAATGGGGTTCCATGGTGCTGTGCAGACACAGCATCTCATCCCATCTCCTGGGATAACCCATCAGTGAAAGCACTTGTATTCGAGCTCAACTTTTTCTTGTAAATAGATAAAACACACTTCTGAAGTCACCTTTCAGAATCAACATGTCTAATATATTTAAAATGTTAGATTGGAATAAGAGAAAATGTCAGAGACAGGTCAATGAGAGAGATAAGCTGCATCCCTTCAATCATATTTCTCCCATAAACCAAATAAACCAATGCCTGTTGTAAGTGAATTATAACAACAGTGTGGAAGGATACACAGAATGTGAGCAGAGAAGAATTCTGCATGGAGACCATTAGAACAACACTATTTTTTTAGATATGTCTTCCTCTGTGAGAGTCAGGTGTAACCAAACAAAAGCCCAGCTGATCCTTTAGAACAAATCCCTTGTTTAAAATAAGCCTGGCCAACAGGAAACAGAGCAAACAAACCATAATGACTTTTCTTAGAATCCAAACTGACTTTTGATATAGGTAATTTATTAATTTTACTGCTTTTTAAAGGAAGTGAGAAATACACCCTTTTCTCTCTAACTAATAGTGAAAGACACAAAGCAATGCAGACTCAAACTATCATAGGTATCTCAAATGTAATGATCATCTGGAGGCATTTGTTTTATACTCATGGATAAAACAGGTTTTATGGGGTTGACTTCAGTTTACATGGTTAATGACTTCAGACATTCTTGTTTGAGAAAAACAGGCTACACAAATTGAAGTTTTTCATGAATACCTCTTTGTTTCCTACATGTGTTTGCTGGAAAACCATTTTTCTGTAATTTAGCAGTAGTGACAATGTGGAGCCTTCTACTGTGAAATCTTTTCAAAATTGTGGGTGTGAAATTAATTCCTTAAAATATTTACTTTCCTTAAGTGCTTATATATAAGCATTTTAGCCTTTTCATGCATTTGACATGAAAGTAAAGCAGAAGGTTGGTTTTCTTTTGATAGTGTCCAGTTGGTAAAAATATCTTGAACTTTGTGTGAGTGAAACTTATGTCAAAATGTATTAGAAAACAGGAAAGTCCGATTTCCAAGTCAGTGAGTCTCACATGGAGAATTCTATTACTTACTGGTTGCAGTAAGCAAATGAGATATATTGGGAGCTGTGAAAATAAGTATTGATAGAATCTCCTCTTAAAATCACAGAATCCCAGCTTGAAGAGTCATTTGGAAATGATATTGCTGATTAAATGCAGTTTGATTTATAATAATTCCTGAACCAACTGCATTTGGTCACAGACAAGCTTCTTTGTAGAGTGGCTTCTCACCTTTTTTTTGTAGTGGAATAGATTTGATAACAGTCTGAAGATAGAAACAAGTTGATAAAAGATGAATATAAGCTGCATAACCACAGGGTACTTTAAATATCTGTTCAAAGCATATCGTGACTGAGGTGGCTTTCTACACACCCCACTGAAGCTGACCCTTCCCACAGCCTGACATGAAGGAGCTACAGGGCTGGATGGGGAAAAAGGCGAGAGGGAGTACTTATTTGCTGGAAAAGGCCCTGAGGAAAAGTGCTGCAAAGGCAGACAGATTCCTGGTTTCTGCATCCTGCAATATTTTTCCCTTTAGAGAGATGTGATGTGATAGAAAATGTACACACAGTACAGAAAGACGAGCCTAGAACACACTGTTCTGTAATGAACTGTGGAAAAATGATTGCTAAGGAAAAAATATTTCCTGATTGACACCAATACACAACTTTTACAGCTTTCTGCTGTTGGAAAATATCCAGCTGTCCACACGACTATCAATGATATCTCAGTACACGTGCTTGTGTTAGTGCTTTTCTATGGTCAAGTCAGGGAAAAGCAATACATGCAGTTCTTCATAAATCAATGAATAAACTCTTTTGAGATAAATCATAAAATACAGTTGAATTATACGGTTGTCTAACTAAAAGAGGGTATCTGAAATGTAGGTTTCTACTTCTAAGTTAGTTATCCCACCAGAAGGAGGGAGATCTTATAGGTTCGGGGAGACCTAAGTCTAAATGCAGCAGCCTGTAAGGAGGCACTTGGCACCATCTCATATAAAACATTATGTCCAAGACACCCTCGCGGTGCTAAGGATGTTGCAAAGTGCATATGGAAAATTTGTGCCTTTCCAGATTTTAGCTGGAGCCCTGGAAGGATACTCTGGGGAAGGTCAGGAAGTTGTGGACTCATAACTGAGCTAAATGCTTAGGGGAATATGAAAGGCTGAGGGAATTGGGATTGCTCAGTCTGGAGAAGAGAAGGCTCCAGGGAGACCTTAGAGCACCTTTCAGCACCTAAAGAGACTCCAAGAGAGCTGGAGAGGGACTTTTGGCAAAGGCACGGAGTGACAGGACAAGAGGTCATGACTTCAAACTGACTGAGGGCAGGGTTAGATTAGATGTTAGGAAGAAATTCTTTACTCAGAAGGTTGTGAGGTGGCACAGGTTGCCCAGAGAGGCTGTGGCTGTCCCATCCCTGGAAGTGTCCAAGGCCAGGCTGGACAGGGCTTGGAGCAACCTGGGATAGTGGGAGGTGTCCCTGCCCATGGCAAGGGGTGGAACAAGATGATCTTTCAGGTCCTTTCCAACCCAAACCATTCTGTGATTCAGCAATTCTATGATTCTATGAATATTAATTGACGCTATGCAGGCATTTGTGTGCAACCATGAAGCTATTAATTATACCTCTGAAATGTAAATCGACATCCAGATCCATTATCAAATCACAATTATATAAATACTGTGACCCAGTTCTATTCTGTTCACCCAGACTTTGACCTGATGAAAAGCACTTTGGGTTTTACAGTGGGTGGCCCTCAGCTGTCACTGATGTCTGTCGATGTCCTTCACTTCCTATTGTTCTTTGATTCTATTCTTCACTTTCCCTTTTTCTGAGTTTGAGCCCATCCTTTCCCTTCCCTTTCACCCCATTATCTGCTCTCAAACTCGTCTCAAACTCCTCTCAGATAAGCAGTCCTTTCCTAATTCCATTTCTCCCTTTGAACCTAGTTTTGCCTCTAGTGTATCCAAACCATGATATTTCTGAGCATTCCCATTGCAATCTTGTCTGTAGATGGTATTACTGACACAGTAAATGAGAGAGCCATTGCAACTCAAAGCAGCCCTGCCATTTTCCAGGTCATACTGATTGTATTTTCTTTACCATACCCATCCACTTGACATAATTTTTCTACTTCAGCCTTGATTCTTCCAGTTGAAAACAAGCAGGTTCTTATCTTTTTTTGGCCAGCAGTTTGCATACCAGAGCAGCAGAGTAACTTGTATCATATTTTTGCTTTGGGTACGTAAAGGAAAATGTGAGTTTCCTTTTAAAGACTTTGACCATGAGGCCTCTTCATCTCACAAGCTTGCTTGATGGAAGTTTGAAATACTAGACGTGTTTTGCCATCAGCATAGCTTCCAGGGATTTATGCATTGCTTTTTCAATAATTCAATTCAAATTTTTTCCCTGGATCAGATGAGGACAGTGGTTCAAGTGCTCCTTTAGTTTCTTTTTTTAGGCAGAAGTTCCATATCCATCTTCCCAATTCTCTAAATGACTTTTGTGTGATGATTGTCTTCATGAAGTTGGTTGCTAGAACCACAGAATCACAGAATTGCAAAGGACCTTAAAGATCATATAGTTCCAATAGGCAGGGATGAGACCCACTAGAACAGGTTGCTCAGAGCCTCATCCAACCTTGCCTTGAACGCTGATCATGGTTCAAAGACAAGTTCAATTAGTTCTTTAAGTATTGGTGGTGAATTTCATCAGCTTTGACTGCCCCTCCGTCATCCCACTGTTCTGTTGTAGTGAAAACCATTTGCATGGACATTTATTGCATTTCCTCTCTGTATGAGTAGGGGTTTAAATTTCACTGCCTGGATTATCCCCATTTAGGAGATAAATATAAAAAAGTTTTTACATTGTGACATTCTCATATGACAGACCTGCAGATTTCAGTCTCACAGACCTTTTCCTTGCTTGTCCTTTGCTCTGTGGAAAGCAAACACCTTGGGTCAGTGAAGTACCACTCCCACAGAGCCAGAGAGTGTTTACCAGGAAACTTGCTGTTTGCCAAAGTAATTTTTCTTTAGTATTCCATGTTGTACAAGCGGGGCATTTTTTCATCTTCTCTAAGGATACTTTTAGTGCCAAGCAACAAATCACAAGCTCTGTTCAGGTTATCAAAAAATCAAGTTAAGGTATATTTACCTTAAAAGAACGTCATCTGAGAGCCTGAGTTTATTAGCAAATTACTACTGCTTTCTTTGATTTTCCTTTCTAAATCAATCTTTTTCTCTTTCTTTCTTTCTTTCTTTCTTTCTTTCTTTCTTTCTTTCTCTTTCTTTTTTTCTTTCGCTTTCTTTCTTTCAGCACTGCTGTGATACCAATTTCTATCTGCTCTGTGGACACAGATGGCTCTGGTAGCTCACCTAAAAGCCTGATGATTCCCAATTAGCTCCTAACCCAGTTTCAAGGCTTTTTAAAATAAGGTTTTTCTCTTTTTACCTTTCAATGTGGATGTCTGCCTTTTTAAATCATTGAGCTACTAATACACATATCTCAACAGTACTTAAATTTCTCTGTTTTTCTTTGCTGACCCTCTGCAAACTTTCCATCCACTCCTTCCCAGTAGTAGGAGTGAGGTGTGAGGGCTTGAGCCATGGATATCAGGAACACAGGCAGCCAAGCCCTGGCACACATCTGGATGGAGCTCCAGATTGCAGAACAATGGGATCACAATCATTCTTAGAGGAAAACTCAAAGGTGGCACAGGCTGCCCAGAGAAGCTGTGGCTGTCCCACACCTGGAAGTGTTCAAGACTGGGTTGGATGGGACTTGGAGCAACCTGGGATAGAGGAAGGTGTTCCTGTCCATGGCAGGGGGTTGGAACCAGATGATCTTTACGGTCCCTTCCAACCCAAACCATTCTATGATTCTCTGATATTTTCACCAAACCTTTGCCCCTGGTTTGACAACCTGGAGCCTCAGGGCTCTGAAGACTTCCTTGCAGAATGATAAAGCACAAAATGGCCAATCTGGCCTTGAAATATCCAGTGATGTAACTAAGAGCTGACCTGACCTTTTGGTTTAACAGCAACAAATTGGTATTTGCATTTGAGGAAAGATGGTTATTTTAGTGACACTGGAGCTTCAACTGCTCAGCTTTCCACCAGAGGGCACTCCTATATTTTCAATGAAGGCAAGTTTCTGAACTAGACTGAGCAGTTTTGTGTGTGCAGTACAATTCCAGCTGTGACAGGGCAAAGGGAAAAACGCAGGAGCAGAATGTCCTTGTTGCACATCTGCCAGCGCTGTCCATCATCTGGGACGCTCCACTGCCACCTGATGGGGCAGAGCCAGGCTTCAGAACCCCACACGTGACAGGCTGATGTACATAAATAAATAACCAGTTCATACACACAGTGTCTGAACTTAATTAAATGATCTGTGTCGTCCTCCTGAGGAGGAACAAGACCACCAGAGTTGGTACCAGCTTTCAGCATTTTCCATGGAATATTCAATCCCATGCACAGTCCTGTGGTTTTATCTTCGTTCACAATAATACAAATTGTTATAAAACTTAAATCACTTTGGTAGCTGATGCATCTTGGGTTGATTGTGTAGATTCGATACTGTGCAGTTTACGTCAATGTACAATGCCAAACAACTATCTGCAGTCAAATCTGTAGAAACTGAAGAATCTGTTAGTTTAGCTGGACTGTGTCGCTGTCAGAGACATATATTATATGTATATCCCCATATGTGTTTGTATATCTCCCTGTCATATATTACAGGGCTTTTTAACCCCGTTTTTAGCTTTTTAAATTTGTTTTTAGAATGATTTTCAGTAATTAGGTAATATACTTGAATGAAAGAAATCCAGGCACTTTGTTTATTGATGACAAAAGAGAAATCACGATTTTGGGGGGGAAAAATAAAAAAGGCCAAGGCTCTGAAGAAAAATGCTTCAGAAAATTAGAAGTTTGTTTTATTTGTGTATACAAAAGTAAACCACATTTCTTAACAGGTTCCCTCAAGTCTGAATTACTTCCTAAGAGTTTATTAAAGTCAGGTTCATTCTTTAGTTACTGCAACATTTGGCAAAGGCAGTTGAAGGAGGAAATAAGATTTTCTGGCAATTTTAACAAAATATATATGAACAGAGTCAGCAGAGATTGGAATTATGATGCACTGAGCAGTTTACATGTTCTGGCACCATATCAAAAGTGACAGATTCTCACAGCTACTCATAAACTGATCAGGTAAATACTTTGCCCTTCCTCTTAAATCAGAGAGAAAGAACAGCCTGAAATCAGTCTGTCACACTCAGCTCTGCTCCAAGGAAACATCTCTGTTAAACTGCACCCAGATGAGACAACTCAGGGGAGAGCCAGGCTGAGCTAACACAGAGGAGAGCCAGGCTGAGCTAACACAGGTATAAGCATGTGTCGTTTTTTCAATCCTTTCTTTCCACTTGTGTTTTTCCTATGGACAGCTTTGGCATGGCTTTTGTCTGTCAGAGTTGTTGTTTTCTTTCCCCAGCAGGTTATAGCTCTGCTTTCTATGGCTGTGTGAAGGTGACTTTGACTGCCTGGCGACACCTCTCCCTTGTGCTCCAGCAAGTGCTTCAGCCACTGTCTGGCCTAATCCATAATTCCTAAAGTAATCAAAGGGAGATAAGGAATATGGATCTCTTGTGAATGTGTGATGTAGCAGATGACCTCTGTGCCTTCAGGATTTGAATATGGGGAAACTGGTTCAGCTAATAGGACCAGTCACTTCACTTCTCTGGAGTGTTTCATGATTACTTATCTTAATGTACTTCTTAAACTTTTTCTTTCTACCCACTGCAGAAAATGTGTCAGTGTTTAATGCCCTGACAGCGTCTCCACTATTCACTTCCTGGCTTTTGATCCAGAACCTTTCTTCTCTGCAGACCCCTCACCTTCCAGCTCCACCCCAGCCAGGTCTGCTGTCATCAAAATCAACCTCACTATAGCTACAGGTCTCTTGAAACTGCAGATGATGATGATGAGGAAGACTTGTCCCTGCCAGAGCACGATCCAGACTGCTGGAGAGGGATTCATGTCACCAGGGCTCTACTTGAAAGCCATTCTCCTTACGCTGCCTTTAGAAGTAATGGAGGTATTTCAGGTCTGTATTTCAGCTTTTCTTCTTACAGCAGATGCCTGAGTCAGGCTGGATGAGCAGATAAGGTAAATGACTGCCTTGACATTACTACTTTTAAAAAAAACATTGTATGAGTCAAGTCAGTCACTATTCTATATCTCTTGCAGGGTGAGGTTGAGGAAAACAATTGTTTGGGGAAGAGCTGTAAGGATACAAATGGTACAATTTGTCTATGATAATTAAGGCCACTGGTTTGGCTCTGGTCAGTACAGCCGAACTCTGCCCCTTGAACCATGACTTCCAAGATGCTGAAGGGCCCTTGGCATTATTAACCTGTCAAACATGCCAAGGCTTTTCTGGAAGGCAATGCTATTTGGTCTAAGCCAAAACAGTGTCAAGGACTAAGGTTATAAAGGTACAGAAAACCTTTTCCGTGTTCAGACCTGTGTTCTGGCTTTGTGGAACCTGTCACTACAGACAGACAAGAAATGGATGGAAAGGTTTCAGAGGAAGATCTAAAAAAAGGCCTGAAGTTAAGAAAAGATTCAGGCCATGCCATGGAGAAAGCATTTACTCATCCTACTGTAGAACGCCATTGGTGATGGACCAAGAGAGTGTAAGTATCCTCTCAAATACACAAAGAAAGTGTTAGGCTGCAGTGGACACATGATTCATCTTCTCATCTCATCATCAGTGTGTTACCTTTGGAGCCTGTTTGATGGTGTCTCCACAGGATCTGTAGGAATGACTAAAATGTGCTGTGTTTCCTCTGTGACAAGCAATGCAAAATCTCACTTCTCCACTTCTTCAGCTGCTTAGCTACTCACAACTGCGTCATGCACACGTGTGTACGTGCATCTCCTGTTCCTGCCTGGATCTCGGGGCTGTTTTTAGTGTGCACTGCAGTTGTTGACGCGTTTCCTGGTCATGAGGAGGGACATCAGTGCACGCATCATATGTATTCCCTATATGTGGAATATTCAGGCAGGCTGCACAATGGCTATTTTGTCTTTGAAACATGCCTGCTGCTTCCCCAGAACTGAGCTGATACACTCACTCATATTGTTATTCCTGAGATTTTCATGGTCAAACTCATTTGCTTTGGTTGTACCCAGCAGCTGTGTGGTCCATCTTGGCTAACCAGGGTCTTCATTGCTCAGCCTGTACAATCTTGTTTCATATTAACTGGTAACGGGTGGGCTGGCTGGCAATTATGGTTTAGCCTGAATGGCCTTATTTGCTGTTATTTCCTTAAACTGAGCACAAAGGCAACCTATGCATTGTGTATCACCTCCTGGCAGGATGAGCCTCTTGCTCCCACCCACTGCCAGCAAAGCAGGTCTGCTGCTGCAGTTCATGAAGTGAACAAAGACAGCAGGGGCTCAGGGGAGATGCTTTATGCAGAGGATGAGATCAGGTTCAGACACTGAGCTGCTTGGGGCGATGCATTATTAAATGCTATCTACTGATACGCTCCTTCTGTGGAGGCTGATTAATGACATCCCACTTTATTATTCCTTATCTTTTATCTCCACCTTGTTTCACAGATGTAGCCGGCAGTACACGGCACTAACCACAGACCCGTGGCACTCATTAGATGGTGGCTGCTCCTCACAAGTGCCATCAGACGTGCAATTCCCGTCCCTGATTTTGCTAACGATGCTGGTTAACATGTTGCTGTGTTGCTGCTCAGGCAACCTAGACAACATGGTCTTGTCAGTCTCGAACTAGCTTATCTTTTGCTTATCATTTCCTTTGACACCATCCTCTGATAAGCTGGGAGATAAATACATGACAGACTCTGCAATGTATTCCCCCGGTACTAAAATCTTAGCAGTAGCTCTGTAGAGGGGTTTCATCTAACGAGTGCTTGTTTTGACCTGCTTTCTATTTTGTTTGAGTGTTGCCGCTGCAGATCTTAAGGCATGTTTAAACCAGAAACACAATCTTGTTTAGCTGCTCCCCATAACTCAGGAACTGTTGTGTCTTTGTGTGAACGTGGGTGTTTAATTCCAGCAGCTACAGGGTACGGGCAATTCAAGCACATCCAGTTGCTTAAGGTCCTGCTTTTAGCTTTGATGCTGTGATTAGAGGAGAGGAGCTACCCCCTCTAAGACAAAACTAACCAGAGGAATATTTTTCTGCTGGGTTAGTGTCCTGGTTTATGTCAGCAAGAGTTAATCAGGCACCAGGACACCTTTGTTAAAAGACAGCTAAAACTGCCTTGGTTATTTCTTATCACAGCCAGGCATGGATTTGCTGAGGAGGGAGAAAAGGGTGGATTAGGGAAACGAAGCACCTTCTTAGTACTGGTGGTAATGGTGGAAGTCTTGTGTGACCTAAGACTCAAGGTCTGTCCGTCATCCTGAGGCTGCACCTGATCCTGGGAGCTCCATGTTCACCACCGATCCATGGCCCTAAGCACCATATCTTCACAATTTTTTGATTCCACCATTTCTCTGGGCAGTCTGTTCTAATGCCTGACCACCCTTTCAGGGAAGAAATTTTTCCCAATATCTAATTTAAACCTACCCTGGCACAACTTGACAACATTTCCTCTTATCCTGAATTGTCCTGAGTTATTCCTTTCTGTGGCTGACTGTCTCAGCACCAGCCAGGCTGTGGATAATTTTCTGCCAGGTTAGGAAGTGAGGTCAATTCAGTAAGGAGGAAATGTAGTGGTGGCACTGGGGATGATCTTCCTCTTCTGACCTGCGCAACCCATTTCAGGTAGCTTCACTTCCATGGTGAGGCCAGAACAGCAGTAACAGCAAAACTTATGGGAAAATTGACAGCAATTTTTTGATACTAAATGATAATCCCAGCAAACTATGGACAAGCATATTATGGGCAGAGTAATAAATGGGCAGTGCCTGAAACTTTAAGATGAGAAAATAAGAGGGTTTTTATTAACATATTACAGCAAGTGCTGGTTTGTGGACTGGCTGAGACTGAGATTAAAGGATCCCTACAGACAGCTCAGGGAGAAATTCAGCTGCTTAAATCCAAATGTGTGGTCCTAACTGCCTCTGATAGCACTCTGCCATGCCAAGGGAAATCTTTAACCCTTGTGTATACCCCAGCACAGGGGGAGTGGGAGGATTAAAATCTTGATTCTCATTAAATTGAAATAGGTCACTTCTTGCTCAGTCGTTTGTTGCAATTAGCATCCAATTTAGAGACACTTCCCTCTCGTGTAGCTCACTGTGTGGGCAGCCTGGGTACCAAACAGAGGACTGTGGGTGCCACAGCTGGATTTCAGGGTCCAAAGCATCAGGTTCTGGAGCATTTCTTGTATCACCTGAGGCGCAGATGTTCTAAGGCCCCTCTATGATCTCAACATGAATCTCCTGAGTATAGACCTGATGTTTTCTTTTCCAGCTACAAAATGATAAAATGATAAAATACAAACATGTAAAACTATCTGTAGATTATTTCTGTTTTCTTTAAATTTTGTCTTTCTTACCTGTTCAGCAACCTGATGCAGCAGAGCAGATGGATACTGACATAAAGTCAGGAAATACATCTGAAAATGGCCCAGTAAGAGTAATGAATGGGCAGTCCCTGACACTTTAAGATGAGAGAGTAAGAGGGTTTTTCTTAACATATTACAATGATAATTTATTTTACATTAGTACAATGTTCATTTCTTTGTTGTTTAACACTTATCTAAAAAGCTTATCTGTGGCTAACTGTTGCAGAGAAAATCAATAAGGATTATCTCCATACAAGTAGAAAAGCCAACACCTTTCTGCTCAGATGATTAATATTTCAAGTGCAACAGTCCCATTTTTTTCAAGGTAATTTTAAAGTACACTGTATTTTTATTATGTCTTTGCTTTTGCAGAATGGCTGATGCAGACTGCACATATTCTGGAACTAGATACAACATAGTAGGTAGCAGATAATAAAAACACCACCATAAATGATTAGGAAATTACTATAGGTCTTGCCATCTTTGGAATGTATTGCCATTTACTTAAAATTTGTTTATTTTATTCAGAAGAACACACATTTTGCTCCATTCATCTCAGTTTCCCAGAGAATAAATGTTAATTTAAAGTGTACACAATATTTTTTTTTTAATTTTGGAAATTTCTCTTGCCTCGTGCAGCCAGGAGAGTTTAAGTGAATTGCAGTCCATGGTTTTAGGAGGGAGTCTCAAAATTTTTCTGTCCTCTCCATTGAAACATCAATGTAACACTTTAAAGCATCAAACTGATCCAGGCTCTAGGCACTCATTAGGAGTGTACTACATGCTTTTCCTCTTCAGCTTTCAAAAACATTTCTTTAACCTGAAAAAAAAAGTGAATCAAAGTTTACATCATGGGAGAGGTATAAAATCCATCCACCCATCTTACAGCTCTCAGAGGGCTGCAACAGGAATAGGAATATCCACAAGCTTCACAACTAATGATGATACATTTTCAAAATGACATTAAGGTTTCTGTTTGAGCATTGAAAGGATGTCATGACAGTTGGACATCAAATCTGGAGAAAGAAAATGTCCATTCTGCCTGCCACAAGATTTTTCCAACTGCCATTAAGGGACATTCTCTTTGTAATGGCAAGAGACAGGACACTGCCTTGGATGAACTGTCCACATCAACATGTTCCTCTTAAACCATTGCATAAGTGAGACGATTCCTGCAGTTAGAGAGGAACTTAATCCAAACTAATCTTTGGTCAGGCAGTTGGACAAGGTAGGTCCCTTTTAACTGAATTTATTCTGTCCTATCCTATCCTATCCTATCCTATCCTATCCTACCCTATCCTATCCTATATTGTGTACTTTTCCATAGTGAACCAGGGGCTCCTTCATATGGGACGTAATTCAGGCTCTGTCCCAGAGCAGCCAGCTCTCTGCAAGGAGTTCCATCAGGAGTAGGTGAGAAGAAGGAATGAGAAATAATCCCTTTCCACAGGCCCTCCCATGGCATCTCCTTGTTTGCTCTGAATCCTTGCTGAAGGTAGGGAGGGTATCAAGGGTTTCCTCTTGAAAGGTGGAAGGAAGCAGGAGCAGGATGTGCTAGGAGGAATGTGTGCTCTGCTGTGGGGATCCCAGTGACCACAGGAGCTATCAGGGACTAGGCAAACTGCCTTGCAATATGTTAGGAAGTGTATATTTTAATGGCTTTTAAGTCTTTTACCAGCACTGCCTGATTGCAACATGGCCCTTTGATATCACGGTCAGTCACTGAATATTTCTCATGCTCTAGAAACATCAATAGCTGGGCCTCACATAAAGCAGTGGTCATAGAGCACAGGACACAGGATTGTGTTTCCAGACAGTTCTGGAATATCTCCAGTGAGGAAGACCCCACCCCCTCTCTGGACAATCTGTTCAGTGCTCGGTCACTGCACAGGAAAGAAGTTCTGCCTACAGAAGCTCTTTTACAGAAGTTCTGTTCAGGTGGAACTTCCTGGGATCAGTTCCTGCCCGTTCCTCTGGTGCCATTGCTGGGCCCCCGGAGCAGAGCCTGGGCCCTGCCCTGAGCCCTCCCTGCAGACAGGGACACCCAGGGCTGAGGGCCCCTCTCAGCTGTGTCTCCTCTGAGGCTGAACAGCCCCAGCTCCCTCAGCCTTTCCTCAGGGAGACGCTCCAGTCCCTCCATTATCTTTGTCACCCAGCACTGGACCCACTTCAGGAGCTCCGTGTCCCTCTTGTCCCGAAGAACCCATAACTGGACACAGCATTCCAGAGATGCCTCATCAGGTCTCCTTGCCCACAGGGCACACTCCTGGCTCATGGACATCTTGTCATCCACCAGGACCTTGAGGTGCCAGAGGTCTCTGTCTCTGTGCCCAGCACAAGAGCATCATGGATGTGTGTTCAGCTGCGTGGATGTGCCATGTCTTAGTATTTTCATCTGGACCACACCTCCTGAGTTTGTTACTAAAGCCATCACGACATCTTCTCATCTGAGTGACTCACTGAGGAGAGTTCGTTTTGGCTAGATCAGTTCATGAAGGATCCATGCTAATATTTAATACCCTACTGGTTACAAAATGACAGGTAAAAATTTTTTGCCAGTATCTTCCTGGTGATCTAAATTAGGTTTATTGACCTTTATTCCCAGGGTCAGATGTGTGTTGATTGATTTTTAGCTTATTACACTACTTCTTTCCTCTTATGAGTGACTGAGAAATAAGTTCTTGTGGTTCGGGTTGCAGTGGAAGGGAACAGAAATCACAACAAGAAAGACATTGAGGGTCTGGAGCATATCCAGAGAAGGGCAATGGATCTGGGGAAGGATCTGGAGTACAAGCCTGATGAGAAGTGTCTGAGGGAGCTGGGAGGGGCTCAGATTGGAGAAAGGGAGGCTCAGGGGGGACCTTCTCACTCTTTGCAACCCCCTATAAAGGTTTTAGCTGTGTGGAAGTTGGTCTCTTCTCCCAGGTAATGAACAATAGGACAAGAGGAAATGGCTTCAATTTGTGCCAGGGGAGGTTTAGATTGGATATTGGCACAAAATTTCTTGACAGAAGAGGTTGTCAAGCATTGGAACAGGCTGCCCAGGGAAGTGGTGGAATCACCATCCCTGGAAGTGTTCAAGAAATATACAGCTCCAGTTCTTAGGGACATGGTTTAGTGGCGGACCTGGCAGTGATAGGTGAATGTTTGGACTCGATGATCTTTGAGGTCTTTTCCAATCTCAATGATTCTATCATTTCTTGGCCCATTATTCATGGTAAGGGACTCTTTCAGGAGTGAGGGTAATGGTTCTGCCCACTTCCTTATTGATAACAACACTGGATTAACTACTGCAATATAATCATTCTGACTTGGACCTGTGCTAATTATTTCAGAGTGTTCACACCTATGCCGTGGCATTGCCTAATTTACTTTTAGAGTTGTCTCCAACTGAGAGGGAAGCGTGCCATGGAGGGGAAAAGTCGTGGAGATTAACAAGGAAAAAAACCAACCCAAACCATAAGCACTGTGAATTGTGAAAGTGAACTTTTAACTTAATACTCATGTTTCACACTAGAAGAAATGCCACCGGAATGAATGAGTCAGAAATGTGTGATGAAATTATTCTGTGCCAAGGACTCTAGGACTTGAAATCTTAATTATGACAGCAGCTTCCTTACTAAAAGAGGACTGGAATGTGAAACCTTTGTAAGGTGAGACTCAAATAATATTTAGCCCCATTGCTAACTGCACAGATGAACACCTGCTTCCCAAAGGTCACAGAGTGGGGATTGCAGGTTATTTATGCTAATTGTTATTTCTCTCTGAAAGGGAGTCTGATGGAAGGTTGCTTGCCCAACTTCTGTTTTTGCTGAGGAAATCTTTTCACATGAGCTGCTTCTGCTTATGCTGCTAAATATTTAGGCTCCTTTCAAGACCTAGTTATAATAAAGTTACAAAGTGGATTAATTTTATTTCATGGTAATAAGAATGAAAATAATGATTAAGTGGTCAGTGAAAAATGAGTAATTTAATGACTGATACAGCAAAAGAAGATACTAAAAAAAGCATTTTGGAAGACATCTCTACTTGTTATTAAAAACAAAGTTTCCAAAGGCAGGGACCTTCCCCCTTTTGACTATCTGTTATTGTTAATTAAGCCCTTTTCTCAGATAGTTCTTTTTCATTACAAGGGAGGTTTGGTTACCTGCATTTAAGCGCAATCTTGCACTATAAACAGGATTGTTAATTTAATTTAACTACACTGGGTTTATTTTTGGGGGTATTTTTTGTGTTTTTTAACCACTGAGTATTTTACAGTAGAACATACATCAGCAACATATTCTAAACCAGAATAGATCTAGAGGAAAATGCTCTGCTCTCCTAATTTCTTTTAAGAATTACATCTTTCAAGCAATCCTGTTTATCTTCTGGTCCTGTTAACAGTACAATAGTTTAAAATTTCAATCAAATTAAAAGTAGTTACATGACCAAGCACTATCCATCTATGCCAAGAACATAATAAACATATGGAACCACTGAAATTTAAAAATGTTTATTAGATAACATTTTGGGAAAAGAAAGATGAGAAAAGCTAATAATTAAATATATCTGCCAACCAAACAACAAATTTAAATTAAGATCTCTACCATGTTCTGGACCATTATATAAATAGAATATATACATCATGCTACAGATTTTTCTTGTGTGAGTCACTGGACTGAAGTCAGTCCTTCTCCATATGTGGGAGAGGCAGGATGGAATCAGTGTTTGTGGAAGAATTCATTAAGGAGATGGATGCCCAGGAAGGCAAAAGTTGAGTCTATTATTTTATTTCAGCTTTGCATTGGCAGGAGCAGGGCAGTGGACTTGACGAAGCTCTGGTATATTCTAGACACTTTTCCAGGAGTGTTGGAAAAAAGCATCTTCAAACTTTCAAGGGCTGGCTAAAAACAATTTGAAACACAAAACAAATCATGAGTAGGAAGTGAAAACCCACAGGATGTCCTTTCAGAATAATTTTTCATCAACATTATTTTCTCTCTAATGTTTTCCTCTCTGTTGCCATTTACTCCCCAGCAGTATCCAAACCCTTTGACCACACAAAAAAAATACGTGGCTCTCTCAAGATTTCTCACTTATCCATAAAGGTGTTTTAAAGCTTTCTTTCTTTATGCTACAGCCTGTGATGAGAATTTGATTAATTCCATAACAGAAGGTAGGAATTAAATCTTGCATTGTGAGACTCAGCCCATATGTTTTTATTTCCTATTAGAATTCTAAAAACTCAGGTTTGCCACTGGCTCTTATGAAGTGTGCTGCTACTTCCATTTGATCTGCCACCATTGTTCAAAGGGTGAAGAAGAAAAAAAAAGGTTAAGATGACCCCTTCTTCCCTGGAATTTCCTAGGTTCGAGGATGAGATTTATCTCTCCTGGACATGGAAAAATATCTCACATAGGTAAAGCAGCCAGCATGGTGAAACGTGATCCTCTGATAGTGCTTTTGGCCTAGTATTTCAGCAAACAATTTTTTAAAAAATCAATTTGGATAAATTAATTGTTGTTTAGGGGTTTTTTTAAGCATCAACTTTACCCAGGTCACAATTAAAAAGCTTAGAACTTACCGCATAATCCATCCTCACAAGAATTAGGGCAATCCCCACAGGGCTCTCCTTCCTTGTAGGGTGTCTTCATTGAACTTATTAGGTTTCCCCTGAAACACCAATGTTACTAACATAAGCTATGAAGTCACTATACCATATATGAGAGGAGCACTTAATTATAAAGATCTTTACATTTACACTCAGTTACTTATGTAACTTATTGTTACATTTACACTTGGTCTTTGGTTATATGTCAATGAATTTTTACGTATGTGTTGGGCTTATTTGGAAACGTTTTGGCAGTGATCAGAGAGGGGGGGAATTTACAGGGACGGCTTTTATGGGAAGACACCAGAGGCTGTCTCTATTCCAGGCAGGGCCAGTGCTGGCCAGCTCCAGGTTGGACCTGTGTGATGACGATAGTGGCTCTGTGATAACACGTTCAAGGAAGGGTAAATACAGCTGTGAGGCAGAAACCAGAATAAAGGAGTGAGAATATGTGAAAGAAATAACTCTGCAGACACCCAGATCAGTGCAGAAGGAGGGGCAGCAGATGCTTCAGGCACCGGAGCTGAGATTCACTGGTGCACCCATGGAGAGGCAGCTGTGCCCCTGCAGCCCATAGACATCCATGGGGATGCAAAGATCCGCCTACAACCCGTGGAGAATCCCACACTGGAGCAGGACAATGCCTGAAGGAGGCTGTGATCCCATGGGAAGCCCTTGCTGGAGGATCAGGATCCTGACAGGACCTGTGACTCTGCAGGGAGCACGCACTGCAGCAATCCATTCCTGAAGGATTGCATTGCATGGAAGGGACCCATGCTGGAGCAGTTCAGGAAGAACTGCAGCCTGTGGGAAGGACCCACATTGAAGCTCATGGAGGACTGTCTCCACCCAGTGGGAGGGACACCACACTGGATATGGGGAAGAGAGTGAGGAGGGAGGAGAGGCAGAGATGGCATGGGATGAACTGACCAGAGCCCCCAGTCCCATCCCATTGTGCTGCCAAGGGGAAGGAGGTAAAGAAAATCCGGAGTCAAGTTGAGCTTGGGAAGAAGGTAGGGGTTCGTAGAAGGTGCTTTAGATTTGATTTTACTTCTTATTATCTTTGTCTGATTTGATTAGCAATAAATTAAGTTAATTTTCCCAAGCTGAGTCTCTTTTTTCATGAGAGTAACTGGTGAGTGAACTCCCCTGCCCTTATCTTGACCCATGAACTTTTTGTTATATTTTTTTAATTCCCCTGTCCTGTTGAGAAGAGTCAGGGAGACTGGGTGAGCTACTGGTGGTCACTCAAGGTCAACCCACAACAGGATATTGTGAATGTGGAAATTAATTTTAGGCAGTATTTGAAATCATCACTTTACTGTAAGATTCCCTTTAAAATTTTTTGGTATTAATTATAGTCCTTACTGTAATGTACATATTGATCTGCCTTTCTGAACCAAGATTTTAAGTAGAATGTGGAAAATATTTATTTCTAATTAACTATTATGAAAATTAGGATTTTTAGGCAAGGGACATTTAATCTGAAAAAGCAGTGTCCTTTTTATGTGTTTTATGCTTTTGTTTGTTTGACAACTCTTTTGATGAATATGTTTCTGTCTTTTTGTATTCCTGATACGGTCTTCAAACCTGTTCCTCAGCTGCTGGTGATATGCCCTGTTGCAAATTTCACCAACTCCTGACTAATTTTGAAAATGTAATAAGTACCAAAATCAGAATCAATACGTACGCGGGGCAGTACTGGCAGACGTAAAAGTAACTGTACGTAGTGTTGCTGCAGAAGGCTAAACCACATCCAATTTTATAAGAATTGTGCCAAACCATCTGTAGGTATAAGAATAAAAATCATGGGCGTATGAAAAATATACATTTGAAAATAATTTAAATACAATATGCATCACAGAAATGTTTGCAATGACGTTGTCACTTTATTTACCCTTTGCAGTAAAATATAAGCCCCATTTTACTGAAAACCTGCTTTCACCCCTATTCAACCAAAGGATATTGCGGGTATAACAAAAATAATTTAAAACACATGTATAAAAACCATTTGATTTTGTATTTATGTCTTCATTCAATGGAAACTGTTGATGTAGGAGTGATGTAAAATTTTGTATCCTGTGTTTTGTACAGGTACCATAGAAGTTTAGCATAAGCCATTGTCCATCTCCTCTGAGTCAAAATAACTACGTAGACTGCAACAAACCTGTTTATATTTCCTTGCTGATACTTTAATAAACCTGTTTTTCCAGTGTCTGGGCAATTTTCAGATGTTAAACAAGTAAGTTGTTTCTTCCTGAAGTCTTACAATAGCAGTATCTTTACTCCTAAAGACACTTAGCCTATTATTTTCATTTTAATTTTGTTACTTTGCTTATTATTTTCATTCTAATTCTGTTACTTTGAAAGTTTTAATCTTGTTTTGTCAGAATAACTCTCATGTCTCCATTGTATTTATTTCCTTTAAAGATGAGAGAGTAAAACTTGCTCAGCTGTCATTTATTTGTTCAGCTTGAAATATAAATATATATTAAAAAATACATCTACCTGAGTGTAATGGCCAAACATAGCACCTTTCGTTTTTGCTCCAGTTCCATATTTGAAATTTTTCTCCTCATTGTACCAGTACTGAAGAACATCTGACCATGACAACGGGACAGAGGACATGAAGAGATTTTCACCACATAGTACATCTGAAAAGAGAATGGTGCTGAGAAATGCATAAAGAATACACACATGAGAAAAAAAAACCAAAAACCCAAAACAAACCAGGAAATGTTGGGATCATTTCCATAGAAATCCTCAGCCTAAATGGGGCGGCAGGGTGCTGTTTTTTTCCAGTTAAATGACATCACCGTTTGTAAATACTGGAGCTGTCACTTGGCCAGTTTGCAGCATGGCCTGTTTGGCTGGTGGGTGGTTGTTGGCCGACCTTCTGCATGACTGTAGGAACACCTGCACAGGTGCACCACGAGTTCATGACTGTAATTTTGCTATTTGGAAGTTGCCAACCTAGTCATTACTCAGGTCACAGCCCAGTAATCTAGGGAAAATCCCAATAATCCAGATTTTACTCCTGGTACACAAGAAAGTGTCAGCACTGACTTCACCTAGTGTTTGTATTCAGGTCCAACTCCACTGCATTAGTCCTTAAATGGTATTCATGTGGGCAAAAAACAGAGGAATTGGATTTTAGGAAAAAGTGTGGACAGGACTGTCCATATCTTAGATATGGTGTGGTTAGAAGTCAGTCAGCAGCGTGCTGGGCTGTTAACATGGTACAGCTGTAACTTCAATATCCAGTGACTGGCTGAAGCGTTAATCTGAACTTCAAACACAGTTCTAGGTTGCAATTTTCCAGGGAACTTAAAAGTCTGCTCTGAGAAACTATGCTTAACGCCACCAGCCAGTGTTAGACCTTCTCCATTTGCCCCTTTCTTCCCAGACATTTCGAACCAGCACGTGCAAACTGGTCTCTGCCCTTAAGTAGGTCTATCTTCTCTTCATTCTGGTGGATATTTTAGGAGAATATGCTTTATCACTATGATTTGTTTTTTTCATCTACTGTAGAAAATGGAATATACCTACGTAAAAGTGATGAAATTTTTGATGAGAAATGGAATTGAACTTTCCTCACTCAGTGGGCAGATTTCTACATAGGAATTTCCCTTTGTCCTATGACCAAAAAAATCAAAATGGAATAGAAATTGCATCTCATTTCCCCCCAGCAAGCAAAACCCCAAACTGGTCACATCAATAACATGTGTGATGTTGTTCAGTTCGACTCATGCTTCACTTACTGGTTCTCCTCAGATTAGGAGGACTGTGCCTTAAAGTACATTGATTGGCCCAGTTTTGGGCATTCTCTGCAGCTGGAGGACACCATTCCTTAACGAAAAAAGAAAATATCTGTCACATACCTATGAACAACCTCTCATAAAGGAGCAACATTTAGAAATTACATTTAAAATAAGAAAAAAGTCAAATGGAAAATCCTTGTCATCCCATGTTTTGAGGGGAGAGGTAGGTAGGAGCAAAGTTACTGTGCACCCAGGAAATAGAAACTGTGAAGTCTGATGAAAATGCATCTGAAAAAAATTAGTAATGCTATGTATCTTCTCTTTTTAATTTTCCTTCAAAAGAAAGAGATATTGTTCATACACCACAAAATTTTCCAGACTTTTTACTCCTGCCCAGTCTTATGTTTCTCTTGGTGCTGTCTGTGCACAATCCTTAGGAAAGGTCTGGATATGAAATTTGTGGCTAAACAAAATAATGTGACCCTGCATACAGTCCTGTATCTCTCACAGAGTCCACTACTCATTACAAATAGATTTACAGCACACAACTTACCATCTTCATCATGTTGCTGGCAGTTGGTTTTACTCCTTTCCTGAGGGCATTATGTCTGTCAACAATCAGCTTCTGCTGCTCTGCTCTGCTGCTTGACAGAGCACCAAGAGCTTCAGGTTCCTAAATTGAAAGAAAATGTATTTCTGTTTTATTTGAATGTAACTACATCCTTCATCTTGTGTAGGAAATATTAAAATTGTAAAGTATCAAAATGTTAATATCAACCTTGTGAGGGAGGAAGGACTCTGCTTTGTCTCCTAAGTGTCTCTAGGGGTGCTTCCGTGTGGAGCAGCATTTCAGTGGTTCCACAGTGTACAGCTTAGCAATAATAACAACGCTGATTCCTGTATTGTATCTTCCAACCCTCTGTGGAGGACTGGGATATTCTGGAATGCCTCGTGTGCCTGTAGACTCCTACATTTAGGCAACAGAATCAGACTTATTTACTAATATTATAATTTTCTAATGAGGTTTTGTGGAAAAAGGATCTGAAAATCATCTGAATGCATTAATTGTGTTTATGATGAGTTGCTCTTCTGCTTTATTTTAAACATCCTGTTGTTTAATCACAGGATGATCACAGGACTCTTGTGGTACTTCATCAGGACATCCCACTGAACAGAAAATGTCAACACTTTTCATGCCATAGATTTTCCTCCATTTCTGTCATAACTGATAACATTTCTCATGCTTTTCGTGTGTTCTCTAATTAAAAAATAGCGTTTTGAAGAACTCAGCCTCCTCTTTACATCCATTCTCAGCCAATCTAGACTGCAGCATGGAGAGCAGAAATAGAAGAATTAGGGAGTAATGCAGTCAAGCCATCAGTCACATTCAGTGTTTCTGAAGCAGAAGTAGCAAACTACAAATTTCAGACTAAGTATGGGTTGGGAGGAACCACTGTGTGTGTGCATTCAGGATGTTAATTTAGCTGTTGAGGGAAGTCAGGGATACTGCTGAGCGGATAGGACTGTGAGCAAAGGGAGAGGCACAGAGCTCAGGACCTGTAGGGTGAGAAAGGAAGAGAGATAGGTAAATGATATCTGTAAACCTGTGTGGAATTAATGGGAAGAGTGCTGGATCTTTGGGAGGTCCAGATTGCTGGATCTGTGTACGGAAACTTCTGGAAAACACAGTTATCTCTGACCCAACTCACAAAGTAACGCTGAATCTTTAGATGTGTTTTTGTGCAAATGTAGAACCAGATGACTGCTTTGAAGTGAAGCAGACTTCAAGGATAAATGCTTTCCAGATTCTAGATATCTAATACTTCAAGGATAAATGCTTTCCAGATCCTAGAGATCTCATCAGACTCTTTCCGCATATGCTTGGTGTGCATAGGAAAAGCCATATTCAGTCAGTCTACAAGTGCCTCAGGGCCCACCCAAATTTTCTCAACAAGAAATAAAAGAAAAGAAAAGAAATTTCCCTACCTGTCCACTGGATGGAGGCAGCACAGCTGTGAGACACAGGAATACCACTGGCAGGATCATCTCTGAAAAGGTGAGAATGAGGAATTAATTTATTTTTTACAGAGCTTTCATTTCTCTGAAAGCATAATACATCTTTCTCCTGTGTGTTTGCTGACTTTTGCTCAAGTTTCTTTTCTTTCTTTCTTTCTTTCTTTCTTTCTTTCTTTCTTTCTTTCTTTCCTTCTTTCTTTCCTTCTTTCTTTCTTTCTTTCTTTTTCTTTCTTTCTCTTTTCCTTCCTTCCTTCCTTCCTTCCTTCCTTCCTTCCTTCCTTCCCTCCCTCCCTCCTGCTCCATTTTTAGAACTAAAATAATAAAATTAATTCCCCCTCTTCATTTCCAAATTTCTATGGATCATCTCCTTTTTTACATCTCATTCTCCCTGCTGTAATCCTGGATGAATATCTCCACAAGTACTCACAAGCACTTTTGCTGCCCTTCCTGCAGGAAGCCTACTGCTCATCACCACACTGTGGAACAGGATGGGATGCTGCTCTTAGCTTGTTTCTGTGTCTAGGTTAGTCTGAAAATTCCCCTGCTCCCCATTTCCTGCTCTGACTGCAGTGCTTTGGATGAAAGGGGAATTAGACACTGGGTCCATGTGACCTCTGCACTCAGCTGTAGGAGTCAGGATTCAGAACCCGTTCAAAACTTGATGACCAGCGCTGTGAAATCTTGCATGTGAGCTGGGGCAGAACTGGGAAAGACCTTCTTTCAGGGAGCTTTTTTTGTTGTTATCTGTTTTAAGACAACTCTTGATTGTATTACAGATAATGAGGAATGACAGCAGAAATTAGAGCCTTCTCTAACATTGTGATTCTTTGTGTTTCCTATACTGGGCCAGGAGTAGGACTTTGATGGTCCTTGTGGGTCCCTTCCAACTCGGGTTATTCTACAAATATCTGATTCTAATTGAAGAAGCATCCACCAGACTCTGGACTCCGAGACTCCACTTGTCTGGGAGGCTCAAAGCACCACCCCAGTGACCCAGGAGGTCACTGCAAAGTTCAGGTATCTTCAATCAGTCACACGAGTTACGTTCAGCTTGTTTCTGCTCAGCACCTCGGGCAGGCCAGCAGGTGACTAGAGTGGAATTTACTTGTTCTGGCAATTTTCCCAGCCTCCCACTCCAAGAGAGTTTATGGGCATGTTACCACAGAGCTATATTATTAACTTAACTTGTTTGGTTTTGAGGGGCTGCTGGTTTTAGTTTTAAATTATTCTTGGGGAGAGGCCAGTAGGCTTTGCTGATGCTTTCATATTCAGCAAAGCCCCTTTACCTCGAGGCAACCAGTTTATCTAAAACACAAGGTGCTCTGGAGAACACTGGTACTCGTGGAGAACACATGATTAGGAAAATCTACCCTTTTCCAGGTGGGACAGCAAGGCCTCTGTTCCTCACCAGCTTTCTTACCCTGCACTGGGGGTGACCCACAGTGTCCAGCCTTAGGCAGGGATGCTGTGCTAAACAACAAAGCCTGTGGACTGTGACTATGGGCAGCTGTAGCTCAGAGGCCAAAAAACTGGAAAGACTGGTCACATCTGTCCAATTAAACGCTCACAACCCTCAAAATAGAGTGGCTTATTCCAAGCACTTGTAGTTGAGGGAAGATCTAGTTGATCCAGGGGAAAACATACAGATACTTAACAAAATAAGTCATTGATCTCCTCTTCTTAGTATTGCTTTATGTCCCTTGCTTTAATTTTGACATTACTTGTGCCTCCTTGAAGTGCTTTAGAAGCGCAGGATTTCTTTCTTATTAATTTTTCTAATGCTTATTTCTCAGAGCCATTCCAAAAGTTTGCACTTTTTCTGACCTAGGTGTTCAGTAACAAAAGGTTATACTTCCAATATCATGAGAAAAATATGATTTTCACCTAATTTCTAACTAGAAAGTAAATAGAAGTAGGGGTTATTTTTAGCTGTACTCAAGTTACAAGCAAAAATATGTCTTTTGAGTGCAAAATATGATGAGATGCAAATAGAAAACAACCCCTTTTGCACGTAAAACAGATTTTAAAGGAAAAATAACTCCTCACTGAAATTGTGAAGCTTTCTATTTTGCAAACCAAGCTGAAGAGGCTAACTTAGAGACATGGGCAAAGTATTCATTCACGGTAATATTTTCTATGAATTAACTTACAATTAAATGTAATTGGTAATTTAATACATGATACAAGTTTCAAAATGCCATTGGAATGCTTTTTAAGACCCAGTGGGTTTCCCGCTCCAAGATATTAACATACTTTTGGCAATCCCACTGATTTCAACCAAATGCTTACAGTTTATGAGATGTAAATTTAATTGCTCTGCATTAATTTCTAGGCACCGGTCCTAAAATCAGTCTCTCTCTCCCCCTCCCTTCTTCCCCCTCAATCAAACATAAATCAGGACATGTGCCAAGTCTTACTGACTTTCCTGCAAATCCATCTGTATACCGGGATCTGCCACTGAAAGATGGTGCTTTAGCATCCCTAGTTTGTATGAGTTTGGCAAACTCATGTGAATATGTTTTTCCCGTCTCTCTTTCTTAAAAAAAAAAAAAAAAAAAAAAAAGGTGTATCTTAAATTATTCATTTAATTGACTAACCACTACAAAAAAAATCCCCATTATTTTTTATCCTTGAAAAAGACCTGAAATAGAATAATGTCTATGTCATTGTAGAGCATTATTGCACAAAGTCCTACTTAGCAGTCACTTTGCAGAAGAGGAGTAAATTAAACAAGGTGATAATTTCCCCACTCTGAAAATAGGTGGTGATAGAAACATGAACCAATAGAACTTACTGAGCTGAATAAATATCCCATTCCATGTGTTTTACTGTCTCTGTCCCTTTCTCTATGTACATATAATTTACTAAGATGCTGCTTTCTTCATACACGTGGCTTTTCTTGTATATTTGATAGTTCATCCATTTTCTCTACCTTTTTGTCTTAGCTTTTGTTACACTATTGCCTAAATAATTCTTATTTTTCACTTTATAAAATCCTCTTCTTTGACTGTCCTAAATTTTTCAAGAAGTCTTCTGATGATAGGTGGTATTTTAATACATGAAAAAATCACAATACTTTAAGCCAACAAACCAAGGCAAATCCTACCTTCTGTTTCCAGGAAGATCAGAAGTTTCTTCTGTCCTTTTTCAGGTAGTTGTGGAATTGTCTGGAATTCTTCACTGGAGGGTGATTTATAGCTCTCCTGTTTCCTGATAGGACAAGGTGATTCAACGTCACAGGTATTACAACATTCAGGTAATGACCATATAGAACAGCGTATTTTTCAAGCACAAATTCATCCAGAAAGGAGGTTGTTTGCTTGTGTTCCATTTTAATTTCCTCTTACTTCTTGTACTGGAAGAGCTGGAATTCTCTGAAACAATTTTTGGATGTGTTACACCTTCAATGTGAAATTTGCAGTCAATGGGAACACCGGGTACAACTCTCTCTGCTAATGATTGACACATCCAGTTGTAGTAACTTTTGATCCTAATCTCCAGCAATGCAAATAAACTCTGCTGGCTACTGAGTTTATTATTATTATTATTATTTAGCAATGTCTGCAGACTGACATTGTTGTAACCAAGATGGAATCTTGCCCATCGATTTTTCCATGGGCGTTTAAAAAGTCCTGGGCCAAGTTCCTGTTCATGCTATGGCTTCTTTATGTCGGTCCTAGAGTGTAAAAGCCAAAGAAGGAGACAAGGATATTTTTGTAATTTATATTTGGACANCTCTGAAACAATTTTTGGATGTGTTACACCTTCAATGTGAAATTTGCAGTCAATGGGAACACCGGGTACAACTCTCTCTGCTAATGATTGACACATCCAGTTGTAGTAACTTTTGATCCTAATCTCCAGCAATGCAAATAAACTCTGCTGGCTACTGAGTTTATTATTATTATTATTATTTAGCAATGTCTGCAGACTGACATTGTTGTAACCAAGATGGAATCTTGCCCATCGATTTTTCCATGGGCGTTTAAAAAGTCCTGGGCCAAGTTCCTGTTCATGCTATGGCTTCTTTATGTCGGTCCTAGAGTGTAAAAGCCAAAGAAGGAGACAAGGATATTTTTGTAATTTATATTTGGACATTGGATAAAGATTAAAAGATTACTGTGTGCACTAACATTAAAAGACATATTTGTTTTGGCATTTCAGGGTGAGATGGGATGGATGGAACACTGCCCGATCAGAAGGGCATTTTTGTGTGTACTGACTGCTTCTGTCCACATTCAATCTCCAGTAATTGCTGACCAGAGCAGCTGTCATTGTCTACTTTTATATCAAATGTTGCCATTTTTCTGTTTAAATTCAGATCTCCACTCCTCATAGTCACTCAGCTTCTCCCTGAGTCCCTCTTGTTGTGCCTTCAGAACAGGCTTTTGCTTTTCCACACCTGGGAAAGCAACACTTTGGCTCTGCCAGACATGATGGCAATGGTTTGATGGCTTGTAATTATGTGGAGAGGAACATACCATCAGCAAGTTTGGGGTTAACACTGAACTGCAGGGAGGAGTCCATATGCTGGATAAAAATCATTCAGATCAACCTCAAAAAGCTGGGGACGTGATTTGACAGAAAAGATCTGAAAGCAAACAATTGAGAGACACAAATTGTCTAGGGAGCAGCTCTACAAAGATACTTTAGGGGTTGGACTTGATCATAGAATGGTTTAGGTTGGAGGGACTTTAGAGATCATTCACTTCCAACCCTCCCACGATGGGCAGGGATGATCTGAGAGGTCTTTTCCAATGTAAATGATTCTATGAGAAGTTTCACAAGAGTCAGCATGAACCACAAACTGCACTGCTTTAGCCACTGCATAGTGCACCTACTGAAAATAGTGATTAAACCCACTTTTCAGCAATTCTGAAACGGTGTTGGGACTGCTGTGTCCAGTTTTAGAGTCCCCAGTACAAGAAAGGCATTAACACAAGGGAGTAAACCCAGCAAAGAGCCACCGTGTGGGAAAGGGAGAAGGCACAGATCGACTCTTTTACAACACAAGCCTTTCACAGACTTGAGGTTGAACATGGTGTTGGACCAGAGGAGCTTCAGAGATCCTGTGCAACCAAAACTGTTCTAAGGTTGTGTGATTTTTATGTTGTTTACGCTGGAGAGGAGCAAAGTGAGACTTGTCTTATTTTACTTGTTGGCAGATATGACAATTTAACAAATTACAGTAGGAACCTCTAATTGCTGTATAAGAAAACAAGTGTTATTAGCATAATCATTATAACCATTACTAATGAAAAGGTTCTATGCAGGTGATCAGTGAGCAATGGATCATAAGGTAAAGTCTGTGTCCTATTACACTTGTCAGTCATCTCTCTGCCTAATATACACTGAGACCTCGTGAATCACCTCCCCACTCAAGTGTAAGAGCTGCCTATAAACCCGAGAGAGTGATTCAGAACAACAACCTATCCCCCGATAACATTTCTGTGAATATTCTGTCATGACACTTCATAAATTGTTCCTATAGTTTATTTTCATAGAATCGCAGAACATATCAGGTTGGAAGGGACCTCGAAAGATCATTTCTGCAGCCTGTTGAGCTCCCTCTGAACAGCAGCAAAACCACCTGGTGTAGGAGCCCCTCCTTTCAGGTTTGTATCACCTGCAGACTGGCTGATTATGTAAACCTCACTTCTCTAGCAAATCCCATTAACTCTCAGGCATTCTTAGTGAGTCTTTATGTCTGGCATTGCTAATACAAATACAATTCCTTGTCTTTCTTAAAATTTTCATGCCAGCTCCATCTCATCAATCATAAGCTACTTGTTTCCATTTTTCAGGTATGTAGAGCCCCTCTTTGTCTCCTGACATTTATCTTTCAGCCACTCTTCAGATTCTGACCATGACTCCTTCAGCCCCTGGTGATGACTTTAACCTGTTAATTGGTACATTTTCAGCATCTTTAGTTTTGTTAAGGGAAAGTGATCAACAAACATTTGCAGTTTTGGATTTTCTTAGTTTTGATACCTACAAAGTATTTCAGTGCAGTAAGCTAGATCTAGTTTGTGGATATTGTCTTATAAATAAGTCAAACCTATTTTGTTTTTATTTTCTCCATTTACTATCCCTATTTATCTGTACCCCTCTTTTACTTTGTATCCAGCCATCCAATATCTAGGAGGAAAAACAGCTGTTCATTCTTATTTCTACAGCATCTTCTAAAATTCCCAGAGCAGAATCCCAGGGCCTATCACAGCAAGAAGAAAAACCTACATAAAGAATTTATGTAATAAATAATAAACTAATAAAGAATTATTTAAACTAATAAACTACATAAAGAATTTAGATTCCTCTCCGCTATCTTTAGATGTTCAAATGATACATATCTACACAATATAAGTGTCTAGAGTGTCTCAATAGTCAACAGAGAGCAAGAGACACCTTTCTGTTTTCCTGTCCTAGACCCGTATCTTAAGTAAATTGCCTACTGAAAGTATTGTTCTGTTCTTGTTGGCCACACAGTGACTCTGACTTAGACTAAATGTCACAAAAGCCTCCAAAACTCCACTCCCCAAATTATTTTTGTATGTGGGAGGCAGTCTTCAGATATCTAGATGCACCTCGGTTTTTTTCTACTTCATGGTTGAAGAGAGAGAATTAGAGGTAGAAAAAGCTAGCTTTTCTCCAGTGCAGGAAAAAAAAATGTTATCATAGATTAGGATTAAGCTAAACTAAATTTATCAATCTAAAAATTAATTTTAAGTTTTTGAAGTGGTGGGTTGTCTCCAAATTCATCTTACTTAGAGACCAACCTTGAGTGACATCCCTGTTCGCTGAATAAAGCAGAGACCTGATTTTTTTGAGATATTTCACCTTCACAACTCCACAATTCCTTTCTGTTCCTCAGTCCTGCATTATAAATGGGTGGAGTTGTCTCATTTCTGTCCACCACAAACTGAAAACCCAGATGCTCATCTGGAGTTTCATTCCTGTTACGCAAATGGAGCGGTCAATAAATGCATTGCTCTTAAAGACCTTCTTGGAAGTTTTCCCACTGAAATTTGAGATATAATCAGCCACATTCTTTTCTCATATTCCATATGAGAAAAAATTTCTCAATTATTAAAGCATATCATTTTTTTATTAGCCTGAACAAAAATGTGGTTTTTTCTATGTATCATCTACATTTATCTCAGGGAGGTAATTCCTTTGAGAACAGTGCAGCCTCAGATTACATGGCTTGATAAATATTTTGAGTCCATTAAGGAGATTCCAAGCTATATAAATAATCCTAAAAGAAACTTATTGCCTTGGCTTTCATTTCTACCTCAGTTTTGTGTTTCCCAGGGCTTTAATTGTACAAGTGAACTGATGGAAACACTGTGATACCAACACAACCTTTGGAAAACAGCAGCCTGAAGGGCTCCACCATGTATGTCCCGGAATAAACTGGTTGCCAAGTCAATCACTGAGGCTTGGTACTTCCATCCTAAAAATGATACTGATTCTTTCAAGAGTCAGTGGCTCTTTCTTCACTCTCCATTATCACAATCTTCAACTGAGGGCACAAACGCCAGGCTCTTCTGTAGTTCTCCCCAGAGGCAGTAACTCTAATCCAGTAGGAATCTGAAGAAGATTAGTTTTTTATTAATTTCAGACTTCTGCCATAGCAAATGCATTTAGCAACAGTGCATTTATTTAGAAGGATTCTGTTCCAAGGATCTACTCGACCAGGCAATCACAAGAGAAATGCAGCTAAAATTAAAATTAAATTTGCATAATTTATCTGAAAGAAGTGTCTCTATGTTTAGGGTGAGATGTTGTTTGCCACAATCTTAGCAGCATAGCAAGGCTGTGTAACAACATCCTTATACCATACCACACTTTTCTATAATGCCTCCTTTAGATCCTTGGTACAGTTAATTCCCAGCATGCCTGCTGTTATCAATTCTGATTTCAAAATGTCAAGAAGAAAATGTTAGATGTCATGGAAGGCAAGGTTTATGATAAGCATTTTGTGCCTGGAAAAAAATGATAGAACAGAAGCTTTCTGTGCATTTTTATAAATGTCTGATATGTATTTCATACCCTTTTTTGAACATGGATCATTGAAGTATGTCCATGGCAAAGTTCCAAAATTCAGTTTCATCATTTGCTGCACTGGGCTAGTGGAGCCCTTGTTTCTCTTCTTTCTAATGTGGTTTTTCAGGTCTTTAGCCTGATCAAACCTTGAGGTTCTAAAACAAGAGTCCATTGCAGAAGCAGCAGTGTCATGTGTTTAAGACTAGTAATGTGCTTTATAAAGAAAATAGACCTAGATTTTAAAAATTTACTCTGTTAAGGTATCCAAGTGACAGAAAATTCTGTTGCCAAACTGCATGTCTGTTTTTCTGTATCCCTGCATTTGTTTATCTAACTCTCCTTGACTTAGAGAAGAAAATGCATTGGGCAAGGAGAGTTTTGTTCACAGTACAAATCTGTTTTTTCCCCAGTACTTGTAGTTCCCGAAGCACTGAACACATTTAGGTCCTCCTTAATGGCAGTGCAGAGTTACACCTTGTGGCCTGTCACAGGAAGGGAAACCCCCAAAACCTTTTTGATGTCCCACAAAAAGCCCTTGTCTTAATAACATGCATGGAAAATGAGCAAACGCAAATTTTCCACTGTTGAAGAGCTTAATAATTATTTCTATGAATAATGTGCTTCCAGTTTTAATAAGAAAACCCAAAATATTTGGGAGTAATTTCCATTTCTTCTACAGTTTAAAATCATATCCTGCTGTCAGGTACCTGGACATAATGCCAAATGGCTTTTAAGTAATATTGTCTCCATCATCACGCTAAATTCTATGTGTATAAAGATAATAAAAGATAAACCTTTTTTGTCAGGTATTCTATGTTAATCGAAACCCAAAGTGGAAAGAAACTTTGTCTATCAACCTACACATCTAAAGAACTTCTGTGTCAAAATTAAGTTGTGATTACAGTACAAGGAAGAAATTGAGATAATTCTACCAAATTGTGCATTTGGATTTTTTTAAAGAAGTATTTGCAGTCTGCACATTATATATGTGGCCATATCCTGCATTGATAGTTTATATAGTCACATCCCCTCTGAATCCACCTAAAAACAAATTTTACCAGAAAAGATGATGAGACATTCTGAAGAAAAGAATATTGCAAAGACCATCAAGACCACTTGCTACAAGTCATTTATGTACCTGAAATGGAATTAATTTAAATAACCACAGGCATCTACATTTGAGGAAGACTCCTTTCATAGACTTTGAAAATTAACAGGTATCTGTGGGACATGTTTCATTTGATTCTAAAGTTAACAAAATCATATGTTGTCCTAGAAGTACCTGTAATCATAATCTTATGATTATTGAATGGCTGTATTAAAGTTTCATATATTTTTAATTATTTTTATTTTAATTATTTGTATTTAGCTTATTAATGAAAAGAATATTAAAAGCTCATCTTGTTGTGCTAAACATGTAGCAGAAGCTGAGGGAATTTTGGTGCAGGAAGGGAACAGTTAATGAACATCCCTGGAGAATTAATCTTTTCTGTTCTTCTCTTCACAAAGAAATTCTGTAGCTCTTCTCTGGTTTGTGTGGTTTCTCATGTTGGGGAAAGACACACTTTTAAAGACAGACTGAGAAAAGGAAGAATTCAGTCAGAGTCAGAGCAAGGTGAAGAGAATACTAAATGCTAAATTGTGGAAGAGAAAGCACACTCTATTATTAGATGAAGGCTGAATTTGTGGAGATGAACTGGGGCTTTTTGGTGTTCATCAGGAAGAAAAATAAGAAGGCACAGAGAGGTGGAGAGAAGTGAAAAAGTTCAGCATTGTTAAGAGGAACCTGATTATTATCTCTCTGTCAAGAACCCCCAAGTATTCTAAAAATGTCAGTGGTAAAGATATTTCTGGACATATTTGATAAGCATCAATGGATTTGCCCACTTAAGTAATCTCAGAAAAGGGGAAGTAATGTTGATTACAGGATAAGATGAAAGGAAATAAGAGGAAAAGAGTTCCTTGTCATATCCAGGAAGGTTGTGGCTCAGTCACAGCTGGAACTCAACTTCTGCACACAAAACCAGGATTTCCTTTCACCTTCTCTTACAAAGAATTTCATTATGGGCATTTGCATGATACAGATCTCAACCTATATGCTGAACATCCACCAGAAGGGTCTGAGTATCCTCTCTGGATATGTCCTCAACGTTAAGTGTAGAGAAAGCTGAACAAGCTTGGACTATTTGCAAGAATCAGAGTCACAGAATTGATGTGATTCAAGTTGGAAAAGACGTCTCAGATCATCAACCAGCACTGCCAAGGCTACCACTAAACCATGTCCCTCAATGCCACATCTGCACATCTTTTAAATACCTCCAGGGATGGTGACTCCACAGCTTCCCTGGGCAGCCTGTTCCAATGCCTAACCACCCTGTCAATGAAGTAGTTTTTCCTAATATCCAATCTTCACCTCTCCTGGCGCAACTTGAAGCCATTTGCTGTTGTCCTGTTGCTGGATACTTGGGAGAAGCAACCAACCCCCACACGGCTGGAAAGGAAGGAACAAATGTCTCCATTCACGGAGCCGTGTGCTCCCACTGCCTGGGAATGAGGGTTATCTTGGATTGCACACCAGACTGCACTGCTCTGTGCCATCACTGGCTGACACTTGCTGCTCTGTGCTATTTGGGTGACAACTTGCAAGGTGGGATCTCCAAATGCTCAGGGAAGTTGGAAGTGCAGACGCGTAAGAGAGGATTTTGTTGCTGAAACATGGACGTCTGTTGCCAATTTTGCTGTAGCATATTTGAGACATATGCACGGTACTAACAGGTATTACACAGCACTTATGGGAGACTCCCCTTCTGGAGTGTCAGATGGAGGCAAGGTAGGACATCCTGCAGTACTTAAAATAACCCAAATGTCTACATGGAGGCAAATGAATCACATCCCCATTATTTAATGCGCAATAAGTCAAATTCCCAGGTCTCAGCTATGCTTCCAGCTCTGGGGATTTACATTGTTTGTCAATTGCTTTCTTTTTCTGTTTGAGTTGTTACTGTGTTTTTGCCTGACTACTTCTTTTTTTGGGGTACATGATACTAAACACCAAAGTTCGGGCAGCTGAATATAGCCCACTGTCTGATTCAGTCACTTTCCTTTAAATTTGATTTCATTTGTCTCAACGTCAGTGCCTGGCACTGTCTTGAGGTACTGTAAAATATTCTGCCTCAACATTAGCTACTGGTTCAGAAGGTTCGAGCTTCCCATTGCTGTTGTATCATATCTGACAGCCCCGAGTGGCTGTCTCAGATTTGTCAGGGCATCTTAGACAGCCAAGAACAGCTCTCAGGGACAGGAATGGACATTCAGCTGTCTAAATGCTAGCCATTTAGTCCACTTCAGGGCTCAATAAAGATAAAATTCAGACAATTCTATCGAATGACAAGTTTTTTCTGAATCTTAGAAAAGGGTGAACCACTCACTACAGGTGTCTGTATCTCTCCAGTGACAGGGAGTGAGCCTATGGCAGGATTCAAATTCACACGCCTAATTGTAGACACTTACACTTGAGGAAATGTCCTGACTCTTGTAATCCCTGGCAGTAAAATTCAGTTGCCTACAGGCAACCAGAGACATTAGGAGTACCTTTGAATATTAGACATACTCATGTGGGCTGTGTTTTTTGTTTAGATTTACAGATTACACTAAAAGAGTCCTGCAGCCTGGTGGATCTAAAATATCTCGCTCAAAGTAAAAAAAAAAANNNNAAAAAAAAAAAAAAATCAAGGAGTTTGTGTCATTTGTGTGCTCCAGCCCAGATGCTCTATTTGGTGAGAGCTTGAACAAAGAAGGCTTTTCAGGACCTAATCTCAGACTGGATCCAGCTGGGATGCATCCTTTGGTTTCCCTGAGTACTGCATTGTGTTTGCAGGGAGGATTCAGCTGGTGCTGTAGGAGAAGACAACGTTCTTTTGTTTTGGTACAGGGCCCAGAGAGGATATTTCACTTGGAGCACAAAATGAAATGTGATCTGGGATGACCCTGTGTGATCAGGGAAGTTGGAGCAGGTGACCCACTGTCCTCCTTTCCAACCTGACCCATTCTGTCTGTGATGCTGTGAAAACCATAAAATATGCCTTCTTTGTTTGCAAGATCTCAGACTTATATAGAAGCACTCTCTCCCTTGGGTTTTTTGGGGGTGTTTTGGTGTGTTTTGTTGTTTTTTTCATGCTTGGACATGAGCAGTAGCCAGTGATGGCTGTTTCTCTCTATGTGTGTGTGTGTGTGTTTGTGAGCCCAATGCCATATTTGAAGTCTTTCACCTCATGCTTGTCTGACAGCTGACCAAGTACTGAAAGTGTCTGTCACAGACAGATTTTCAGTGCAGTTCACAGCTCACATAACAGAGGGAGAGGGGAGGGGAAAGACAGTTCACAAAATGTATGAGGAAACGTGTCGGGAAGATGCAGGATCTCTGCGCAGACAGAGTGTCTTTTGTCTCTCGGGCAGAATGACTCCCTGGCTCAAAGCCCACCGTGAAGCAAATAACAGAGCACATTCATTATGCCCTAATGTTGCTTCATGACAGTATATTTGGGAATTAAATTGTAGGCAAAGGTGTGCTCTTTCACGATTAATTTTTTTGTAATCTCACTTGCCGTTGTTTCACCATTCAATAGGTTCTTTGTACTCAACAAATCTGCAGCCCAAAATTACCTTACTCTAAATAAGTTAGAATTGCACTGAAAATGTCTCTTCATATTAGTTTTCACTCTGTTTCAAAAAGAACAAGGGTTTATTACTGATCAGAGTTATGCAAAACAGATGGTATTTTTCTTTTTTATATCAAAGAACAACATAACCATATTTAGGTATGAATGGTGAGATAATTTTTTAACAAAGTTTTCATATGTTAAAGCCTGATGTCTGGTCTAAGATAATCATATAGATATCCTGTAGTGATTCAACTGGAAAAGACATGAGTGGAGTTTAACCCACTTGGACAACTAAAGACCAGACCTATTGCTTTCTGGAAATGCTTACACTGCTACATTGATGGCAGAGATCTTGGGCACAGATGTCTGTCTTAAAAACCACTGAAGTAAAAGACCATAATTTCTTCTGAACACTCAAAATTTTGACTTTTGAATGAAATTTTTCCTTCTAGTTAGGTTTGGGGAGTTTTTGTTTGTCTGTTTGTAGTTTTGTTTGTTTGTTTTTGTTAAAACCAGATGAAACTAATTTTTATAAAAAACGTTCCCGAATAAATAATTAAAACTTTAAACAAGGTTATGAAAGAATCTGTAAATAGAGAAACAAAGAAAAATCACGCTCGTATGAAATAGTCATGTCAACTATTTTTATAATTATTTACAGGTGGTATGAAAGACTTGCACCATTTTGCAAATGTTTGTACCCATTTCCATACCAGTCCTGCCAGACTATAAATGATAAATGCCCTATTTTCTTCTGAGGTTCTTGATACTTTCTGCACTTAAGTAGTTGCACAACCTTGTGTCATTCAGCTGCAATATAACAGTGACATTTTAGGAAGCAGCGGTTCTGCTCAGAAATAGTTCATTGTTTCAGTAAGATAAATCTCCATGAGATTTGATATGTCAAGGAGAAACTCACTTGGTGTTACAACTCTTCCAGATGACTGATTTGTTAAATACCCAGCAAAATCTCAGGAACTGCCATTGATTCTGCATTGATTACCACAGTACCTGTGATTCCTGCAGGTATACAGCTATACAGGAAAAATATACAAGGGAAAGGTGTTACAAATCGAGGTGGGATAAAGAGGTGTGGTGAAGGAAAGGGTCCCATCTCATGGTTTATGTTGTGTGTGAATCCTATGAGAAAAGGAAAATGAGACCTTCCTCAGCATTAACATTGTGGAAAACACTCCCACTGGTAAGGGAAAGGTTCAGTAAGAACAGAAATACATAGGTCATAAATTGGTTTTCCTGAGGAAACCAGTGCATAAGGACAAACATAGAGATCACAGGGACTGATGTGGAGTATTTAGGTCATTCTGCCCTTTTTCCATTCCTCTCTTTCCCCCAGATATCTTGAGGAGGGTTTGATTAACTTGATTCTCTTGCAGTCTAGAGATGTTCACAGAGGATGAGAGCTTCTGCTTTTGTTTGTTTGTTTGTTGTTTTGTTTTGGTTTTTTTTTAAACTTTCTCTGCTTGAATAACTCCTGCATTTCTTCTCAACACTTTTTGCTCTTCATTTTTCTGACTTTCTTACTGACAATCTGAAACAGCTTTACTTACCCAGGATAACCTATTTGGCAGTGCCTGTTGGGGGCACACATATGGTCCATGATGGAAACCTCAGGTTTACATTCTTGAAAATTTCCATACCCTGCTAACTTTTCAAGCTGTCCCCACCTCTGTTCTATGTAAATGCGTGTCCTAAATCTTGTCATTTCCAGATCAATGGAGCAACTCTGTTACTGAAAATCCTCTTCTGCCAGTTGTTAAAGTGTGCAGCTGACTTAAAACAGAGAAGTTGATTTTCTGGGGACTGCTCAAACTGTAATGTTAAATATTCCTTGCTGAGTAGGTTCACATTGACTATGACTGTAGGCAATTAATATGAGTTTCCCAAATAACAGCCATTTTCACATGGTATTTTCTCTTTTTTTGTTTGTTTGTTTTTGTCTCAGGAACAATTTCACACGGGCAGACTAAGACAGGTTGCTATTGTGAATCTGCTGCAATGCTTCCAGGTATTCATAACACTGTTTGCATTGCTAAGTGCTGTGAGGGGAAAGTATCAAAGCTCAGGGATTATGCTCTGCTGAAGCTGATTAAACAGTTCCTCCAGTTTGAAGAATTATGACAAATGAAAAACTCTTACACACAAACCCAAGTTATCCAGGTTTTCTGTTAATGAAACAGATGTCAGTTTGCTTAAATGCCAGGCTTCCTTTTTTTTTCCTGTTCTTCAAGTCCTTGATATTTCCGCCTGAGCAAAAGTTAGGACTGTACTCCTGTGCAACATTTGTCTATGTGGTAGGAAAATTCCTTAATTTGACTGCTCCAGAATTAAAAAGGAGATATTATAAATATATAAATATATAAATATATATATTTAAATAAATTTTTGCAGAAATTGAATCGCATTCCTTTGTTCTGGTTTTTATCTGATTCATAATTACTCCATTGAAAAGTAAGTATACAGTAATTCAGCAGAGGGTAGAATTCATATGATCCAACAATCTTCTCACATTAAATCTTCAAGCTAACAGTTTCTGTAGGCTCCCTATGTAGTAGACAAAGAGAGATGAACAACTGCAAGAGGGCTGTACATCACTTCTTTGCAGATGTCTGAAAAGTAGGACAAAACATTCTCTGCAGGAGATTCTTTTCATCCAGGGAAAAGGGAAAGGCTACACTGGATCATCTCCTTAAAGTCCAGAAATCTGCAGGTAGGCAAGATATCTTGAATTTTCTTTAGGTGTTCAGAAACCTGGAAAACAAGACATTGCAGATTCTTGGAGAATTCAACTATGATGAAAAGTTGGAAGCAGCTTTGTAATAGTAGCATCTTTCTTGAGTTCTCTCAAGTGGTCTCAAGGCAAATAACATTGAGAAAAAAAAAAGATTATGAGGGTCTAGCTATTTCAGTAAGGAATTTGACTGGCACACAAGGAGATGCGAAGAGGAATTATTTCTAGTTAATAGGCAGCAAGACTTAATAGAAAAGAAAGGCCAACTGGAAGATCATAGCATGGCCATAGTGTAATTATACAGTAAAGCAGATATATTTAGGCTTCTTTAGATATGGAAATGTGTTTTTAATACAGATAATTTGCATTGTACCACAAGAACTAACCTCCTCTATGTCAATTGCATAACACTCTTAAAGCAAGTGTTTTTCTGTCAAAGATGCGCTTACAGGAACCAGTACAATGTTTTCAGACATATGTGTGGTTTTACTTCACAAAGTTCTGACAAGATAGGCAGCAAAATGTCTGCACCTGCTCCACTGAAACTGGCTCATTTGACACTGCTTTTGTACAAGTGGTGCAAGTCCACAGGAGCCATCACATTTGGGCAGTGGGAAGACATTTCACTCCCAGACACATTACTTACCGCTTTTATTCCTTAAAGAGATATAATCTCACATATCTTCTGAATTTAAAAGGCCACAACAGTTCATCCCCTCTCTGTTGACATGTCAGGTAGTTTGCTATGTACCGGACATGGCATTTGGTAGTACGAACATGTGTTGTTTAAAGAAAACAGGCAAGTCAAATCCCCTTCCCCAGACCTGGAATGGATTTGCCAACTCAACACTGCTAAAGCCACAGCAAATATCCACAAAAATTCCTGCCACCTCTTCCCTTACTGCTTAGTCCATTGTTGCAAACATGAGGACAGTTTCTGCAGGGGTCCCTTTGGGGGCAAGGTGTGTAAGCACAGCTCATTAGTTACCCTTTGAAATTCTGAAGTGATGAGAAGGGAACAAAATCTTTTCTTCATAAGACAAGGAACCTTCTTCTCCAGTACTGCAGCTGCAACTCAAATGGAGAACCTAATATCTAGTACCTATCTAATTTTCAGACAGCTGAATTCCAACTTCCATAAAGTGTTGGGACTGGAAGAGAAATGTTGGTCTCACTCATTTCCATGCCTCATCTGTTATAGGGAGAGCTTAACTATAGCATAATTCACCAAGTTCAGAAACTGAGTGTAGGTACTGATAGTACTTAACAGCACACAGCTGTTGCAATGTCATAAAGGTTTGGCACAGCAAAAGTTTTATTCTCCCAATGCCGGATAATTTTTGTAGTTCAAACAATACCCGGGATCGATTTCTCACTACTGTCCTGGATGTTGTTGGTCCATTAAACATGAAGGTTTGAGTTTCACCAAACAGTCCTGGATTGAAGATCATCATGAAGTGTGTCCACCTGCAACTAAGGATTTTTAGCTATAGGAAAAATATAGATGTTACACAGTATGAGAGTTTTCTTGCTTTTATCAAGGAAAATTTCTGAAATCATTGTGACATCCCTAGAATTAAAGAGCATGGCATACAAATGAGCCAGAGCAAGTGTTTCAAAGTAGCATTTTGGACATATCTCAGTGATTCTCATCAGCATTTAGCTGATCAGTCTTCTTCTCTATATGTAATTTAAACGCTTTGACTCTGCTCCAGCACAGCAGGTAATTCCAAGTCCTTGTACTTTTTGAAATGATGTTGTTATACTTCTGCTCCTCTTTTCCTTACCTGTAAAAGAATGTCAAGAATCTGAGACCAGTTAGGAAGTTCTTGAGGAAAAAAAAAACAGACAAACTTACTTTTGTTTTTTCTTGCATATTTTAAATTACAAAATAAAGTGCACTTCTCTGCCTAAGGTTTAACATTCTTTGTAGCAGCATCATTTCTCACATTAAGAAAATAAGGGATAAAACCCACTATTAATTTAAACAATTAAATAAACCACTGAAAGGATTTTGTCTTGTTTGTTGGCTTTAGCTAAAGTTGAATATAGAAGCTGCTATTTTTCATACCTACTGAGAACTGAGTCTAAATCCCTAGAACCTGTTGAATTTCTGAGCCCAGAAATGTGGACAGACAGTTCTTGTCTGCAGAACAAATACTTAAAATTTTTTATATCGCTCATGGACACTGCATTTCTCTGGATCTATAAAACTGGCCACGTAATCAGGTTTCTCCCTCAGGAATTAGATTCCCAAACACGGATATCTAATCTTTAAAAAGAAACATGTTCTCAGTCACTTAGTGTACCAAATGTCTCATGAGATATAATGATAAACTTCTACCTTTAGCTAGCTGATTGAATTTTTAGTTAATATATACTGACCTAAAGCCACATTCCTCAGTTCCTTGTCAAACTGGTTGTTGTTTTCAATTCAGTACTATTTGAGGAACTGCTTATTGAATAAAGAAAACTTCCATAGAAGCACAAATTTCCAGCATTATTGACTAATTAAGGCTTTGTCTGCGCTGGCAGCTGGGGACTTTAGGCAATCTCATGCCCATATGCACTAACCATTTTACATTGTAAATCTCTTGGCTGGGTCTTAAGTGACAGTCTTGCCTGATGCTGCAAAAAATGTTGGCACGAGGCTGATCTGACCCCTTCATACCATGTGCTTTGAAATTATCTGGGCACACAATCTGTAAGCACTATAAATCGATCTGCTGCAGTCCCACAAGCCCTTGTTTCTGACTTCTTGCAGTTCCCACAAATCCTTTCTTTTCTTTTTGTGACCCATAAGCACAATCTCAGAAAAACACAGAGAATTCACAATCAGCTGCTAAAAAAGCTCAATTTCACAGCTAT
This sequence comes from Ifrita kowaldi, assembly GCA_013398055.1. Lineage (NCBI taxonomy): Eukaryota > Metazoa > Chordata > Aves > Passeriformes > Cinclosomatidae > Ifrita > Ifrita kowaldi. The sequence continues at coordinate 1,332 of VZRS01005272.1, read as the reverse complement.
AAAGGAAACTCATTCACCTAAACATTTAGTCAAGTAATATGAAGCAGCAGATCCATGGTTTATAATCCTTGGGAAAGTGGGGGAAGCAGTCTGATTCACTGCGGATAATTCAAAATTGGTTATAAATATCAGATAAGATTTCCCTTGTGCATCACGAGGACAGTGCTTCAAGGCATCTTATAGCAGAGGCAAAACATTTAACAGGATAAAATAAAATTTACCTTAGAAACTTGTTTTATGCACAGATTTTTCCAAGGTTTTTTGCAAGGATCTTGTTTTTGTTACATGAGCACCTAAGAGGAAATTGAGCCTTATGTTCATGAGCAATACATATTGAAGAAAAATATTTTCAGGCTAAAAGACTTGAAAACTCAAGGAGTGCTAGAATTTCTCAGACCACTCCAGAAAGCAGCCCAAAACAGGGCTTTTTTTTTTTTTTTGCCATTCTTGACGTTTTGTTCTGTGTCTAATAGTAGTTTCAGTCCTTATTCTCTGCAGTTCCTCTCCTTTCTTTTTTTCCTCCAGATTTTCTGCATTTCTCACCATCATCACTACTACTTATTCTTCTGATGAAAATGAAGAAAGATGATTTATAACCTTTGCCTTCTTGACCTCTTTCAGCTCCAAAGCATCGTGTTTACATATGTAGTACTATCCAGCCTAAATCCTGCTGAAATTGGAATTATATCTTAGATTTTTTCAAGAATTCTTCCTTTTCTTAGGCAGAAATAGAGGTGCTCACACTGGGGAAGGTAGATATTTGCACTAAGGGAACAGCATGCCTTTCAGGAGAGACTGAGTTTCCAGCTGGAAGAGGGAAGCAGGTGGGATAGTCAGACTGGATCTTCTCTTCAGAGGCTTCAATGTGAGCAGCCTTAAAGGTGCTGGTTAGTAAGGGAAAATTACTGAGGAGAAGAAAACATCTGCTGGAAAATACTGGCAGAGATATTACCAGCCAGCCTGGGAGCTCTGAGCCTGGGAACTAAACTTTCAAACTAGAAACATCCCTGACAATTGCATCTGTCCTTCTTAAAGTACAGCTGGGGTTCCCAGAAGCCACAGACATCCTGAGATACCACTGATAAGCACAAGAAATTGCAACAGCCATTTATCAGCTGAAAAAGTGGAAACAGTCTGGTAAAATAAATATGGTCTGAAAGAAGCAAACCTATCATCATCTATTGGCTGGTTCAGGAGAAAAATTGAAATTAAAAACATCCATTGGCTCCTTGAAGTGGTGCTGTCCTGTGCCTTGTTATGTCTCTATGACAGAAAAAGGACTTAATTTTTATTCAGATTGGAGCCTCTGTTTCTGAGAACTTTTTGTTCTAT
>VZRS01005270.1:531072-551618 GCA_013398055.1 Ifrita kowaldi | reverse complement strand
GCAGTTTTTGTAACGCAGTTTTGCTATAATAGGCGAAGGTCCTTCATGAAGGTGTTTAAGTCATAAACTGTAACATTTCAGTCTCTGACAACATATAAGCAGCAAATCCAGGCAATGCCAGAAAAGCTGGGACAAGTCAGAGCTGCATGGTTGCCTGCCTCGGTGCAGCTACAAGGGGAAACACTTTTTCATGTCTGTAATTGCAAATCTAAAATGGTGTTTGTGAAAAAGGCTGCTGTCAAAAGACCAGAGACTTCCTGCACTTAAGATTTACAGTGTGGGCTGCTGAGCTAGCTACTTGATTTAAAAGAAGCTCTCACTCCTTGTAAAGATACTGCTGCCTGTTTTCAGCTGTGGCTCTTGAAGAGGAGTGGTCATAGAGACTTAATTAATCTCTTAAGGAAACAAGGAGAAATCGGATTTAAAGTTGTGCCTTCTGCACACCAGAAGGAAAAGTGCTTTCTGGGATAGTCATACGTCTTCCACAGTGACACCTTCTCTCACTTACCATCAGTTGCAAGTAAAAACTTGTGATAAGCAAAGTGCTAGCTAAATAATTTTCATTTCTTCATAGTAATTGTTGTTTATAAATAATATTGATATGAGAAGCTCTTTGAACTGTACACACTTGTCAGGTGTTGCCTTGTTTGAGTAGTTGCAGAAGACTTGTTTTCCTGAGATGAATTTTGACACCGGTTCCATGTGGACACCATTGTGGGTCCCACATAGTGACTCCGCTCCCCCATACTGCTCTCTGCGTAAAAATTAGTGACTAAGATGTTTGATATTAACATCAAATTTTATGACTTACTGCTGTTAGGCCCCCCTCAATTCTGTATTTTCTCTAAAATAATGTGAATAACAGCATTTCTGTACCTTTTGAGTTTGGAAAGTTCAGAGGGGAGTTTTTACCTGACATGTATATTTTTAACCAGTTTTATTTTTGGCAAGACGTGCTACCAGCACACTATGGAAGTGTTGCTGAGACTTAAATTTTATTTACCATCTCATGTGTCAAGAGCTGTGAAATCAGCTGCATTTGTTGAAATCCACAGACCTTTTAGAAATCCACTGTAGATACCCCTGAGCAGATGGTGGTCCAAAGCAGAAATGTGACAAGACAGCAAGGAGGAGAGGAGGACTCTTGATTTGGCATCAGTCTATGGTTTCTCCACCCTCTTTTTTTAGTGCAGTGTGCTTGAGAACAGCAAAGGTTGAAGAAGTGCATCCATCCTCCAGATTGTTATGAACAGAATCTAGAGAATACAGAATAAGAAAACCAGTGACTGTGCTAAATTTATAAAATTCAGATTTCCCACTGAGGTGGTCATCTGTAAGACCTCAGGTGAGCACAGTACGCAGAGAGTGTCCTCTGTGTAAGTTGTCAGGAGTTGAACACAACTCATGTGCATTGATCTGCAAAGGCCATGGTGGGGGGTTGAGCCTGTAAAGGTGTTGGGATGTACTGGTTTGAAGGAGCACTTCCCAACAGTGTCCTTGTACTCCAACAGTGAAGAAATCACCATTAGCTGTACCCCAGCTCAAATCAGGGCACCTGTGTTTAAGTGTTGGCAGTTTGACTGTAAATCCTGTGGCTAATCATACCAATCTAAGAGCTTGCGCTTCAAATATCAGTTTTACTTTAAGGTAAAGTTTTTGAAGGTTGTCAAAGAAAATTCTTGTAGTAACTTAAAACCAGAACGCTCAGAATATGTTAAATACTGTCATAAGACAATTTTTTTTGCTTAGCTTAGACAAGCATCTCATGTGTTTCCAATGAGAAGGTTTACATTGGAAAAGTTTCCCTGCCTGCTTCCCTGTTCTTTCCTATCTGCAGCCCTGCTTTACATGCCTTACTTTAGGCATTTCAGTATCTCTTGATGTGATGCAGCATTCTTGTGTTCTGCTCATGCTCGTTCTTTAGCACCCAGGTTTGGGTTTGTAAGCTAGATTTAAGTCACTTCAGTTACTTAACTCTTTTCTGATGCTCTTTTTAATGTGAAGAAAAAAAATCCATTGTTTAATTGCTCCACTGGAAAGAGAACACTGACTTGAAGTTTTCTGTAGTGCATTTTGCTTTTTCTGCTCTGCACCACATGGTTTGTAGTGAAATACAGTATTTGGCCCCTTAATTTTAAAAGAAATTGTACTTTCAGTAGAGGTTAGTGCTAGATTGGCAGCAGTTGGTGTGTGTTCTGACAACCTGTGTTTGTAAACTGGAGGACAAGGCAGTTTTACCCCTTCTGGAGGCAATGCCTGTGCCTTTTGAAAACTGATGTGTGGTGGTGGTTTCTTCTCAGTTTATATTCATAAAGGTTGTTCCAGTATACGTGCTAATGGAAGTGAGATATTACTGTTTGATGGAAGTACAGCATAAAAAAGGAGCAAGAAGAAAGTGTACATGCAGTCCTTTCTTTCACTCTGCTCTGATCTGCAGAAAACGACTATAAATCTGATAGGGAGAAGCTGAGGGATCTGGGGGGGCGCAGCCTGAAGGAAAGGAGGCTCAGGGGTGACGTTCTTGCTCTCCACAACTCCCTGATGGGAGGGTAGGGTTAGGTGAGGGTTGGTCTCTTCTTCCAGGTGTCAAGGGACAGGACCAGAGGAAATGGCCTCAAGCTGTTCCAGGTGAGGTTCAGGTTGGATATTGGGGAAGAATTTAGCCAGGCACTGGAATTTAGCCAGGGAAGTGGTGGAGTGTGGGTGGGAAGTGTCCAAAAGGTGTGTGGATGTGGCACCTGGGAACAGTGGTGAACAGGGTGGTGCCGAACAGGTTTAGTGGTTGGACTTGATGATCTTAGGGGGCTTTTCCAGCCTTAGCGATTATGTGATTGTTTTGGGTTTCATGTTCATCTCTGCACTATAACCAGTTTCTGATATAAGATTACATCTCTGTAGAGAAATATATGTTCTTTTATTACAACAATGAAATTTAAAGCTAGTTTTATAAACCTAACCACCACCCAACCCTGCCTAATGAATATTAAGAGCTGTGGTTGTATGAGTGGTTTCTGCAGTCCTTGTCCTTGCACAGGCCCATTGCTCTGAGCCCAGCATGAGCGTGTGCTGCAGTGGCAAAGGGGATTCAGCACAACCCAGCAAACCAAGGCCTGTGCCCAGTAATACCAGTTCATACAGTCCTCCTTGCAGAGGCTTGCTCAGGTGTCCTCGCTCCTCCTCCTCCTCTTCTAATCAGAAGTTCACAAGACAAATGTCAACTTTCATTTTCTGCGCCAGAGGAGGTCACCAAGTGTGGGAGGAAGCAGCAAAACACGAGCTCTGGAAATACTGAAGTCAGAAGTAAGGAAAAGGGTCTGGCAAAGGGTTTATTTAGGAAGCAAGGGCTTGCCAGAGGAGTGCCTTGGGCTATTTTAAAATGTCTATCATCACTCAAGCACTAATCATGTAATGTAAAATGTGATGTGCCTTGTCTGCAAACCTCAGTTTGCAATGCTCAGTCTTGAATTCTTTCCAGATGTTTCTTCCATAGTATTACCTGTGTCTGTAGCAGTCAGAAAGGCACACTGGTCCTGGGAAGCAACAATTTTCACTTGGTATCTTTACTCTGACACTTGGTTGCTGATTGTGTTTTCAGTCTTACTAAAAATATGCCTTTATTCCATGTAAAATACACCTCATTTATTATCACAGTATTTTTACTCACTTATTAGGGCCAGCTTTTTTAATGACAGGTGAGTAAATTAATGCACGTTGCCTCCATTTTCATCCTCAGTAAAGATATGCAAAGAAATTGTTTCCTTGGATTGTAATCTTTGTTATACCATTTATATTAAAAAAGAAAAAAAGAAACATGTTGCAAGTCCTGAAGCCAGCCTGTGTGGTTCAGTTTTTGCAGCAGTGAAACACTTGTGGTGTGGAGTTTCTAGCTTGAAATGATGCTGATGTGTAGCGCTGCCATCCCAGCACAAGCTGCAAGAAACACTGTTAACAACATCTGAATTCCCTGTTTTCCTAGGAGAACTTTGCAGTCTGGCATAGGATGGGCTTTTTAATAAGGACAACCATTCTATGGGAGCACGAGAGCTTCTGATGTGCTCCTCTGTTTCATCCAAGCACCAAGGGAACTTTTCCTGCTGCTTGTGTCTGGGTGTTGCAGTTGGACTCCAACTCCAGGTTGGACAGGGCTTGGAGCAACTTGGGATAGTGGAAGGTGTCCTTGCCCATGGCAGGGGTTGAAACTAGATTGTGTTTGGGGTCCCTTCCAAGCCAAACTATTCTGGGATTCCATGACTGAAATATGCTGTTTTCATAGTGCTAAGCTTTTTGCGCATATTCCTCAGACCAAGGCAGTGAAAATAGTCTGCAGGAGATGTTCAAGTTTTCAAAAGTATTTTGCGTGACAGTTACAGAGAGACTGACCGACAAAACTGTATCAAATGAACACAGCTGAAAAAAAATAGTCAGAACCAGGATTTTGCTCCTAGGCATTCTACATCCCTGCCACCAGAGCTGATCCAGTGTAAATCACAGTGCTCAGACAGGGATTTATGTTTGGAATCTGTGAAGCAGCTAAAGGGAGCAAAGACTATGTGCATTCTTTGCATGTTTTCAGTTTTCATATTCAGTTTCCTCCCTGCCCGTGGATATTGCAAGCCAGTGCACATGTCCTTTCTGTCAGCAGGATGTGGGCAGTTGGGCTCAGGTTTGAAGGACAGGCCTTTCCTTGTGATGGTGAGATGTGGAGGTCTTGCAGACAATCCTTGTGCTCTGGGAAGGATGCTCTTCTCCCTGCCAGGTGTTTTCTGGAGGCATCAGCTGCTGTTTCTGATGGAGAATTTCACGATTTGGCTTTCTCCTATTAAATGATCCTGTCCATCTCTGGCATTAGAGTGCTGGAAAATGCATCACCAGATATGTTAGCGGGATTACAAGGAGTCTGCTCCTGTTTTAGGTCATTTCACTCAGGATTACACTGAGTATCCCCTGAGATGATCTCTGAAATTCTGGCAGGTTTCACAGCTTATGCTACCGTGGTCATGTGCTGGTCAGGAGGAAGGGTTGAAAGTCTGGTCCATTGTGATTAACTGCTGTTATGTCTGGCAGATGTTACTTGTTCCATTAAAAAGAAAGTGTTTTTTTGTTTTTTGTTTTGTTTTGTTTTTCCCTCCCTCTTAGGTGGAACGTATTGGGTATTCAAGGAGCCTTACTTAGCCTCTTTGTGGAGCCAATTTACTTCTCTAGCATCATCTTGGGGAGTTTATATCATGGGGATCATCTATCCAGAGCCGTTTACCAGAGGATAGCAGAGATAGAAGATCTACCACCTCTTTATACACTCAACAGACCTTTACTTAGTGGCAAGTATCTAATGGAGAAGGCCGTGCCGGTAACTAAGTCTGTTCCAGTAGCATTGTGATTTTGCAGTTCTCAAAACCTTGCAAACTGTGTGCTGTGAGTAAACTGCTTGCTGGTTTACAATAGAGAAGTTGTGGTCGAAACATAATAAAGATACCCAGGCAGAAATACCACACCAAGGACCTTTAAAAGCTGGAAAGAACTGGGGGATGAAACTTTGGATAAGTTTTCACACCATTCCTGTCCGGAGCATGCCTTAGGAAGATGTGAGGCAAGTTGAAGGCTTAGTGAAACCTCTTCCCACCTGTGGAATAGTGTGTTAGCACTCACTGTCACTTCTCTTGCATTGCAGATTTTTGTTGAGTGGTCCCTTCATTTATCAGTATGCCAGTGTAGACACACTTGGTTCACAATTTGTGGATCAATAACCAACTCAAAATGGATGGAGATAATACTTCACCTGTCTTAAATTTTAAAATAGCTTGTTATAGTAATTCTCTGAAAGCTTTAAAACTGAAATCTCATCCTCCCTCTCACCGTGTGCATTGCTTTGTTCTGTAGAGCTTAGCTTTTGGCATGTGTTTATTTACCAGGGGAAAAAAAGCAGCTCATAATTTTAAAGCATGTTGAGAGTTTGACATGAATTTTTAAAACACATTTAGGGAGGGAGTGGGGAAAAGACCATTGTGAACAATGAGTATTTCTTTAGGTACGAAAGGTAATTGATAAGGATTCCCTGAATTAGGATGTATAAAAGTGCTAAATAACGTATTTGCCCTTATATTAGCAAGTAAGTAACAGTTGTAAGTAACACTCTGTACCAAATATCTGATAGTTTTATGGGCATAGTAGCTGATGCATGGACTGTTTCTGCCTGATTTTGGGGAATTTTTATCAGTCCTTCAAGACAGCAGGTTTGTGGCAGGGTGAGAAGAGTTTATGTTTTCCTTTTCACAACATAGAACAGTACCTTGTCTTCTTGAAAATCATCTTTCTGCAATGGTGCTATCATCTATTTCCCATGAAATAGAACCATCTGTTTAAACAGGACTTGCTGAGCAGCAGAGAGAGTTTGGAAATGTTCTCAGCTGTTCACTTTTCACAAAAATACACATCTCAAAAATGTACAGATACGTTCTTTAGGAGGTTGGGCAGAGAACTACATTGATGTATTTTTTTTAACTGGTTCAGTCTTGAAAGCCGGTTTTCTGACCTCTGCTGTTACATTCAGCCGGGGCATTTGTGTAGCTGCCCATGTGCTCTTGGATTCACATATTTTTCAGTGTATTCTTACCTAGAACAAGCGCTGCAGAAATACCTGTCTCCAGTTCTGTGTTTTTTCTTGTACCACACACACACTTCTGTGATTTTTTTCCACCAGAGGGATGAACTAGAACAGAAATACCTGTCTTGTCCCACTGTCCTGCCTTTTTAGCTGAGAAAGTACTGTAAAACCAGGTTTTTTTAAATAAAGTAAATTTTATGTCTGCTGGGGCACCTGCATTAAGTCAAAATTATTTTAACTTCGAGATACTGTTATGTACTGCTAAAAATTGTCTTTTATCATCTTTCTTTCTTTACAAGAGACTTTTTAGTTACACCTTTTGCCAGCAAGTTGAATCATAGAATCATTAAGGTTGTAAAAGACCCCCAAGATCATTGAATCCAACCATTAACCCAGTGCTGCCCTGTTCACCACTAACACGTGTCCCCATATATTCAGTTCCAGTGGGGAGCATGCATACCAGAGCAGCTGTTTTTCAGGTAAGGGATGCAGGAAATCTGTCTATTGATAGAAAACTCCCTCCTGTACTGACTCTTGGAAGCCTTTTGGTTGCAGGAACCAGCTTTTCAGGGTGCCTTCAGCAGCCCAGCACTGAGGGCAGTTGAACTCTCCCTGGGAGGTGGCCACCCCACTTGAAGAGAAGACAGGTTTGAATCTTGTAAATTTCTAGAATAATCTGAAAAGGGATTGATTTCTCAATCTGATAGAGTGAGGATGGTTGGATAAATCAGCCAATATCAAGTTGCCAGTCTGCAGGGTGACCTGCACAGACTCTTTTTGGTGGAGCCACTGTGGGAGGTAGGCATGGAGGAGTTCACCTGTGCTGATGCCCGAGTCAGGTGCTGAGATCTTTGTGTTTAGAAATCCTTAGCACATCTTTCATTTGTTCATTTCTGATTATGTTTTTTGAAATGGTTTCAACTTTTTGCCATCCACAGCCTCCTTGAGTAAGGAACTTCCTTTCTGCTAATTTATTTAATTAGATGTTCCTCAGTGCTCTGTGAGAGCCAGGCCATAAGCAGTGGTCATGACACTCAGGTAGGAAGGAATATCTCAGAGGTATAGAAAACTAAGTCCTATTTTTTGCAAGCTGAAGTGTCTTAGTCTGCTTTGTTGTTCCTTGCACAGAGACCCTTTCACATAAGGATCATTTTGCAGACCCATTTTTGTGCTAGTAAGACCAGGGCAGTAGCTGATATTCAGGGTAAAGCAGCAATACTGGTTTATGTGGTGGCATATGTTCTGTTCAGTTCCTTGATCCTTCACTAACAATTCCTAACATTCACTTTGATTACTGTTGGTGATTGACCTGACCTTTTGGTAGAACTGAGTATTAGAAACTAAAATCTCATTCCTGAATGCTAATATCGAGCTCCAAGTCCAGCATTCTTTGTGCAAGATTGCTTTGAGTTTTTTTCCTAATATATGTTGCTTTATATTCATCTGTGAGGAATTTCATCTGCCTTTTTATTGCCCAGACCCCCAGTATGTGAGGTTTTTTCTGCTACTTTTTGCAATTGCTCCTCTTCTTGCCTTTGAAAATTAATTTAGTATGATCACTGATGCTACCTCAGTTTTCCCCCCCAACACATCCCAGGTCTGCCCCAAGCTGGAAGCTCTCCAGCTGTGTTCACTCTTCCCAAGGAGACCATCTTTATCCAAGTGTTAATGAATTTGTTTTTAAGGTAGACAAAAATAAATCCTTCAGCAGAACTTCTGGTGAATTTTTTTTTTGGCTGTTCCCTTGGTACCTCATCCTCCTGTTCACATAGGTGCTTTTCAGCTTTCTATGTCCTTTTTAATGAAGCTTGTTTGAGCTCTCTCCTCAAAGAACTGTCAAGCATTATTATTTATATAAGCACTGGCACAAAGAGCTGTGACCTTTCCTTTTGCTTATTATATCCCTTTGTAATAATATTCAACAGTAAGTTCTGAGCAATGTTCTCTAAATAGCTTTAGTTCTATTAGTTTTCAAAGGAGAGTAAAATATTTGACTTTCTATCCTAACTTTCTTTTCTATTTCTAATCTCAGCATGTTGTGCTATATTCATGTCTAGATTTTGAGGGGGAAGATATGACCCACCTAAAGTTTTATCAAATGCTTTGATTTTGAGATGACCTTTTTCCCTCTCCATGCTACCTGTGATCCACCATCAGGAACTCCTCTGCCATGTCTCTAGAGTCCTTGCATACACATAAGCAGCTGAAGGGGTTGTTACTAATTAAATCTATTTGAAATTCTAAGTCTGGATTGGTTTTGGTGTTTTTTAAAAAAAAATAATTCATCAAAAACCAAGGAATTGAATTATATAATGGCAATGGAAAGGTAGTGCATACTGGATGTTCAGCTTTCTCATCTTTATTTGATTTGCTTGTGGGACTGGTTGTGTTATCACAAGTGTTTTGGAGTACCTGATGACCTCTGTCTGATCCCTGTACTTGTTTAATAGTGTATGGAATGAAAGCAAAGATAATAGTATAGATGTCATTAAATGAAAGGGGAAAAAAAAGACAAAAAATTGTCATGTGGCATCAATTTCTTAGAACTCTTGCCTCAGTACTTTTGGTAAAATGAACTTCTGTTCCAATTCTCAAAATTTTCAGCTTATATTTCAAGAAAATGGGGAATAGTAGGTTATTTTCTATTATTATTTACTTAGTTATTTCTTATCAGTCATAGTGACAAGGTTGATCCAAACCAAGGATAAAAATACAACAGCTTCAGCTTCATATTTTGAAGTGTTTCTTTGTTTATTAAACGAGGACTTGATGATGGGAAGCAAACTGAATTTTGCTGAGTCATTCAGACCTTGTAGGTCTTGCACACTCTCAGTGCTGGGCCCAGAGGTGCCATGAGACTGAACCAGGTGAGCTAGTCCTGCTCCCAGTGATGCCATGATGATTTTTTGCCTTTTCTTTTATACCCCTTTTATACCCCTTTTATACCTTTTTATAACTTCTGTATTCTTAGTGGTTTTTAGCCTACATTCTTAGACTTATTTGCCAAGCTAGGAGACTCAACATTTTAGAAGCTTCGTAGTTAGGGGATCAGTGTGCTCCAGACCCCAAGTTCCTCTCCAGAACACATTTTGTAAACTGAGATAGAACCATCCAGGGGAAGGTTCCCTGGGGAGGGGGGCTCACTTGAGCCTCTCACTGGGGAATCTTTGATAGATATGCTAATTAGTAACACCTATAATGTTGTACCCGATCTATCGTGTGTGTGCATTGTGGGGTGCATTTCAGTGCATTCCACCTGGGCGTGGTGCACCTAAGGATCCTTATAATAAATACAGAGGTAAAATCCCTTTTTCCCTTCTAACCATGTTTGATTCTTGATTTTAAGACCAGGAAAAGGCATCACGAGGTGCCCAGCTTTATTAGATTGCGTTCCAGAAATCAGCCAGAAATGCATCCTGCTGTGTTGCTTATGTTCAATTTCCAAAAATTGTGTAGATTTTATTAAGTGTGGGACCTGGCCTAACAGTGGAGTAGACTTGAAATAGGTTCTCAGTGAGAGCTGCCTTAAAGTAAAAGCGGGATTTTTATTTACTAGAAAGAACAAATTGCCCTGGTTCTTTGCTCTCTCCTGGTGAGGTGACTGAGACATCTTCAATAGAGTTTTGCCCCCCGCCCCGGAATGTCTGAGGAGTCACACCTGCATGGCAGCAGCTGCTGTGACCTTCAATATGTACAGTCCATCTCTGAGCACCGGGGTGTTGTGGGGAATAAATCCTGCCCTGGGCAGGCAGCCAGCCTCGAATTGCACTTGGGTTGGATTGTGGTGGCTTTGCTTCTCCATCCCTGGAGACAGAGCCATAGCTGGAAGGTGTCATGTAATTTAACACCTGAGCAAATTGATTTGAGTCCTGTTTGGAGTCCTGTGGTTCCCCATCTCTGGGCTCAGTGTGCAACACTGGCCATGTAAAGTGGGGAGGCAGCTAGAACACAATGGATTTATGCTGGAAGACCCAAATGTCTGCCAGTTCTGGCTTTGTGGAGGGTGCTGAGGATGGGACTCACTTCCATAGAATCACAGGATGGTTTGTGTTGGAAGGGACTGTAAAGCCCATCTCATTCCACCCCCTGCTATGGGCAGGGACACCTTCCACTATCCCAGGTTGCTGCAAGCCCTGTCCAGCCTGGCCGTGAACACTTCCAGGGTTCATAGTTTCACATCCATTTGGAAGTGAGATGAACCCTATGAACTCCTGCCACACTGCTCTCCATGATCCCCTCTGCCAAGGAGGCCGCTTTCTGCAGTGGTACACACTTGCCGTGCTGGGAAGGACAGAAGTAGAGAACACTTTAGCCAGAACGAGAGTGAGATGTCCATGTCTGCGAGTCGGTGAGAAATCTGCAGGAGAATGCCCTCAAAATAAAAGATCTGCTTGTAACACTGTTTACTCCCCAACAAAAAACCAAAAGTCAAGCGTTTGTATTTATTACCATTGTTAAACATCACTTTTCTTTCAGGTATCAGCAATGCAGAAGCCCGTCAGCCAGGGAAAGCCCCGAACTTCAGTGTGAACTGGACAGTAGGAGACTCTGGCCTGGAAATCATTAATGCTACAACTGGCAAGGATGAGATGGGCCGTGCGTCGCGCCTCTGTAAGCACGCGTTCTACAGCCGCTGGATGCGCATCCATGCCAAGGTACAGCTTCCACAGTGCCAGGTTTGCCACTTCTTAAGTCTTAGTGAAATACCTGGATGTGCCTTCTGTACTCAGAAGCCACTTTCTCAGCCTGTTTTAAGCCAAGCCTGATGTTAGAGCCACAGAATCATAAAGGCTGGAAAAGACCCTTCAGATCGTTAAGTCCAACCATCAGTGCAGCACCACCGCCATGTTCACATTAAACCACATCCTCTAGCACCACATCCACACATTTTTTGAAGACTTCCAGGGGTGGTGACCTCACTACTTCCCTGGACAGCCTGTTCCAATGCTTTACAACCCTTTCAGTGAATTTTTTTTCCTAAAACCTCCCCTGGTGCAACTTGAGGCCAGGTAGCTGCTGCTCCATGCAGTAAGGGAAAACAACAATGTGTTTGTTAACTTACTCTTTAATGTGATGATGTCTGGTCCAAAATGCATATTCCTTGGTTTATAGCTGAGTAAGCAAAGGATGCTGTCTCCTTTGAGCTTGCCTTTGCATTTTAATTTATTTGGAAGGATAATCCCATTTTCACTGCTGAGGTTTCACTTTTTACAATTAAAAGGAAAGCTTCCTGGAAATGTGTCTGTGGCTTTTTGGCCTCAGCATTTTGTTTGGTAGATCCTTACCTTGTTTTAATATCAGCTGTTTAAATAACTCTGTCACTCTGGTACTGCTTGGCTTAATAGGGTCTCGTCTCTCTCCTTCTCTTGTCTCTCATCCCCACAGCTTTCCTCCAGCTTGCGCTCAAAGATCCTCAAGCCCAACCTGTACCACGACACCAAACAAGGAGCCACTGAGTATCAAACTGCTAAAGAGTGTTTGTTTAAAGCATTCCTGAAGGCAGGACTTGGAGCCTGGGTGGAGAAGCCCATAGAACAGGATCAGTTTTCTCTCACGGTCTAATTCACAAACTGCACATCACTTTGGAAAGGGAGTTGTTCTGGAAATTCCTGGTGTCCAGCATTGCTTTCTGGCATCTCCACAGCCGTCAATACATCTTTCTGCTCTTTGGAGTTGGGTTTTTTTTAAACTTCACAGTAACTGTTTCTGTTTGGCCTAAGTATTGAAACTCAATGATGATCTGACACATAATTGTATATTTTGTTATAGGAAAGTAATTTCTGGTGTATTTCTAGAAATACTTTTACTGTAGAAAACTTGCAGTAAGGCTGTCCTTACTGTATACAATAACTCATTTTTTCTGAGTTAAAATAATTTCTTTTTTAATTCAATGTCATCAAGTGCATGAAGAAATTAATAGTTTCTCTAGGTTTTACACCACACTTTTAGGAAGTAGCTTAATTTTTTAAAAAGAAAATAGGTGACAAAGCTGATTCTACTCCTCTGTTAACTTGTTTTTCAACTGCAGATATTTTTAGCACATAGACCACAGAGCCAGAATGGAGTCTGGACAGCTAGTTTTTTCCCAATTCCTTGCTCTTTAAAACCAGCTGCTGAAAATTTCATGTCTTTGATGTATGTATTTATTAGTCTGTGAGCCAGTTTTTAACATGCAGCTTTTTATTCTGTTTTTAAAAATACATTTACCTCCCATTTACACCCATTGTGAAGTCTTCATTTTTTTACCATTGTAAACTGGAAACAGCAAAATAATTATTTGTAGGTTAAGAAGTTTAGTCTATAACATGCAGAAGCCTGTTTAGAAGTAGGTGATTTGTATATCCCAGGAACTCATCCAAATACAATCTTCACTGTAACAGCAATGTGACAGCTTTAAAAAAATCTGCTCATTTTAAGGGCACCGAGCCTGAGTTGCCAAAACCAATCACATGGTGGGTATTAATTGCTCTCCTCTGGAAGCTCTTGTAACAGAGAAACCAGTTGTTAAAACTTATTTCCTGTGAGTTATATCTGCTTTCAGCCAAATTGTTGTGTCTGAGATTCCCTGGCCTTTGGGCTTTACATGTGTGATGGGCCTCATGAAGCTAATTAGGTAAGTTGCTCTCAAATGTGTGTCCATCTGTTTCGACTATTCCTTTAAAAAGTGTTTTTCCTGAAGGTGTGGACACTTCTGCTTTATGTAAAAATGTAAGATGGAAGCAAGATATTGAGGTGTGTTTGATTAACTGCTGTGTAGAAGGAACACCTCAGCCCCAGCACGTCTTGGGTCAGCAAGTCCTTGGGGTGTTGGAGACTTTGGTGTAAACCCACTTCTGGCCAATCATGAATGCTAAGGCATTTCTGCTCGAGTAGGAGCCCATTCTCAGCTTCAAAACCTGATCAGACCTGAAAATCAGGTTTTGTGCATGAGTTGAAGTCTCTGGGTTCGTGTCTTGGGAGGAAGACACTGAAGTGCATACAGTACATTTGGGTGGTACTATGGGTAGTAGCAAGCACTGCTCTGAGAAGGCAAGAGAGCCTGTGACCCAGGGGTCCCCCTCAGGAAATTGATGCTTCTGGAGGTTACTGCCTTTTCCAGATGCCAGGGGAAGAAGCTGCAATAGGAAGGGCTGGCTCAATTCACCTTTTTGGTGGCTTCAGTCACCCTGTCAGCTTCTCATTAAAGCTGAGAGCACTCCTGTGGGCCTCTGCAGGCCCAACAAGGCTCTTGGAGTCATCATCCAACTGAGAGGTTGGTAGGTAGACTGACCTGTTCCAAAACAGAAAGGAATTCAGTTGTATGTGGTCAGATTTTGCAAGCAGTGGGACACCAGCCTTTGGGATTGACCTTGTCTTGGTCACAGTGCAGAAGGTCTGTTCGGGGCTGTAGCTGAGTGTTTGGACATGTTTCTGCAGGGTTGAGGAAAAGGTGTGTGTTTCCTTGGAGTCACTACTGCTCTTAGGTGAAACACATTTTTAAGGGACTCATTCAAAAGTTGGTGTCTTTCTGAATTTTTTTTTGAGGACTAGGAAAGTAGTAGCTCAAGCTATTTTTTTTTATGAAGTCAAAAATATGAACAAAATATTTAAGTATTATTATAGACATAGTTTTTTAGGTGTTGAAACGAACTATTAATATTAAACTGTAAAGGAAATACGTTCCATGCCAAAATCTTTCGACGAAGAAGTGGTGTCAGGTTATTTATGTGGAATGAGTTCTCTTGTTGGTAATTCTGGCATTTTAAAAAGAAGTTTTCCAGGGTTGTGTGCAATCCGTATCTGTCTTCTGGGAGTCAATAAAATAGTGCTTGACTTCCTTCAATCCCTTGTTCCTTTTTGTGCAGTTCACACATGGAAGGAAGTAGGGAGAGTTCCCTGGAAATCACTGTAATTGAGCAAGGAGGGGTAGTGATGTATATAATCTCAAGTGACTGCAAAAGATAAGACAACTCAGCCTCTGGCAGCTGCCAAATTTCGTAGGGGACTGAGGCTGAGGGCTCTGGAAAGCCTGGGCTGGGTGGGTGGGAGCTGGCCTGCACAGGGAAATTGTACTGATGCTCTGGGAGCTGCTTCCTTTCTTTTACTTATTTTTTCCCTTATATTGGATTGAATATTTATATAATTATTTTGATTGAATATTTATATAATTATAATTGAGTGTTTGTCTCAGGATCTTCAAAGGACTTAGAGTAACAACCTTAATGTTGATGAATACTTGAAATTGAATTTAAGGTGTTTTTTCTCCAGATGGCAGTCTGGCTTGTGGTAAAGTTTTGTAGGTTAGGTAAATAGATAATTTTAAATATAGATGTTTTAAATATATATATATATATGTTCTGCAAGATTGTTTTAAGAAAATCTGGGCCTAAAGGTTAACACTTGAAATCTTGCTTCTGGCTGTACTCAGGACCTGGTAATAACTGTAGATTATTCTTACTGAGTGTGTGAGTGTGTCATGTAGGAGCTTGTCGGCAGTGGAGATGTCCAGCTGGCTCTCCCCCTGGAACAGCTGGTGATGGCAACAGTGACTCTGCTGTCTTAGGGATTTACAACAGTGGGGTTTCTGTACAGCTGGCAATTCTCATTTTCTCCTTGTCTTGAAGGAATCTTTTCATGGCTGGTTCCTGCACAGGCAGCTCCGGAGTAGAAGGTTTTTGTGTGCTGTTCCTCTAAATCTAAAAGAACTAGCAGCTGAAAAGCTCAGTATCACAGAACTTGTGTTGCATTTCATCAGTCCAAGTGTGGAGACAGGCTGGGAGGGCTGGGGCTGTTCACCAAAAGAAGAGAAGTGCCTAGAGGGGCTCCAAGAGAGCTGGAGAGTGCCTGGCGTGACAGGACAAGAGATGTGGCTACAAACTGACAAAGGTTAGATTTTGATTGGATATTGGGAAGAAACTTTTCCCCTGTGAGGGTGGTGAGGCCCTGGCACAGGTTGCCCAGAGAAGCTGTGGCTGCCCCATCCCTGGAAGTGTCCAAGGCTAGATTGGACAGGGCTTGGAGCAACCTGGGATAGTGGAAGGTGTCCCTACCCATGGCAGGGGGTGGAGCTGGATGAGCTTTAAGGTCCTTCCAACCCAAACCATTCCATGATTTTGTGATGTCCAAGAGTGCATCTAGCCAAGGGAAACTCCAAAAATCACTGTGCTCTCTGTGAAAATGTGCATGAGTTAAAGCTGTTGGTTCAGAGTGTTTGGGAGCTTGAGGCAGAGCCTGTGTCATGGTGCTGCCTTTGGAAACCAAGCTATGGTTTTAAAAAAATAACCAGCCAGGAACTGAGAATCTGTTCTAAGAATTGCTTAGTCATGGTCACCTCATAGTTAAAATTTTGGGTTTTTTAAATATCAGTGGTTTTCAAAATAGTTTTGTTTCCATTCCTTAGATTAATGTTCGGAAGGCTCATGCTTGCAGAGAAACTGCACTTTGAATTCTTTGCAATTTCATCATCATTAACTGTCCACTGTGAAAATTATCCCAAAGTTTACTGAAAAGGAAGGAGAGTTGCAATTCAGGTATAGAGTCAGAACAAAAATGTCTCATGTTATTTAAAACCTAAACCCCCACAGAAATAAAATGTATAAAATATAGCTATTCTGTCTCAGAATCACTGTGTGGTTTTTGTTTGGTTTCTTTATCCATTTATTTATTTATTTTCTAATACCAAGTGTTGTCAGTTGAGCTTAAATGTTTCCACCTTCACTTTGTGTGCTCCTGTTGGGAGAGGAGGTAATGTTTATCCTGGGTCTAGAGCTAGCAGAGACACAGGGGTTTTGATAAGGACACAAGGGGGGATTTTAGAAGGGTTGCTGAAATTTGTGCCACAGGGCTGGAAGGGGGAAGTTTCCTGGGCTTGGTCCCTGTCCTGCTGGTGGCTAAATGGGATGGATGTGCTACAGTTCTTGCTGAGTCTGCATCTGATGGAAGCAGGAGGAGAAGAGAGAAATGGAAACCACTGCTTTCTCTGGTTTCTAATGTAGAAATGATGGCACGGGATGGGGATTTTGCTGGAGAGGCCTGTGGGCTGCAGGCACAGGGAGCATGGACCAAAGGAATTGCCTACCTGGCAGCAGGTACTCCCAGCCACTGCTTTTCCCAGAAATGTCACAGCTCAGCTCGGATGTACCAGCTGTGTGTGTACATCTGAGGCTTTTGAGGTTCATTGGGCTTGCTGCTCCTCCTTTGTGCAAACAACTGGTCCTGGAGTATTTGCAGCAATTTTGTGTTGATTCCTCACGGGAGGAAGTTGTGTGGGTCTCTGGGCAAGGCAGGCTTGGTGTTTGCAGCTGCAGGATGGGGGGGGGTGGGTGGTTAATCCCTAGGCAGGTGTTTGTCCCTGGGGGGATGCACTCTAGCAGTTCTCCCTCAGTGCATCCACTGGCATCGTGTGCTTGAGCTCATATGGTGCTTCCAATAAAACTGCTTTTTCTGTGGTTTTTGTCTAGCTGGGAATGATGCAAACCAGTCATCAGGGGGACTGCAGGAACTGAGCTGGGGCTGGAATCCTGGACCTGGCAGGGCTATGGGGGAGCAGGGAGGGCACGAGTTCCTTCTTGGATCATGTCAATGTAGCGTGTTTTTCAGAACCTTTCAGCTAAAGACCTGTCCCATTACCCATTAATAAATGGGTAATTAATTGCACCAACATCACTTGTGTTTGCAGGCATGAGTTTTGTGGGTAGTTGTGTTTTGTTTTCTTCAGTCATTCCAGGAAAGAGGAATTGAGAGCCATGTTTGCAGCCAGCCTCGGCAGATGGAACAGTTTAAGTAATACCTGTTCTCTGGAGGGAAAGATCCACAGTCGGTGTCACTGCACTGTTCTTATGTTTTTAGTATCTTCATCACTATCATACCAATATCATTTTTGTTGCAGTTTGGCTGAGGCGTCCTCAACAAGTTTAAGATCCAGTGTGTGTGTGTGTGAATATGTATTTATACATATGTATGTACAATATTGCTGTATATTATTTGCATTAATCAGTTACTCTTCCCCAGTCTCCCTGTGTGACAGTGCAAATACATCAGCTTTACCTACGTGGTATAAAGTTATTAAAGAACACTCTCAGACACTGTCCTTGACACTTCCTCCATTCATTCCCCCAAACTGAAGAGGAGACCTTGTTATACCTCTGGTTTGTCACTTTCCTTCCAGCACTCTTGTCCCTCTACCGGTGTCACCGCTGAAGCACAACCCCTTGGTCAATTATTCTAAGCAATGACTGTTTTGCATACTACCTTGCTTTGTTTAAGTAATGTTTGTACAGAGATTTCAAAATATAAAGAGCTATATCATTGCTAAGTTTCATTATTATTTTTTTCATATCAGTGTTGCTAGTGACAGCAAAACAACAAGTGAAATGTCACAAAATACTGTGCATGTCCTTAAGGTGGTGGTTTTGGTTATGTCCTGAAGAGCTGGTAAGGGCATGGGAAAGGGGAGGGCAAGTGACAGGTCTGTGGCTCCAGTGTAGACCCATGGCCTGTGTCAGGGTCCGAGAAGGGCTGTTCCACCTGTGGTGTGTTTTAAAACTGACATTTTGCACTCAAATCCCAAGTGGGATCCCCAAAACCTGTAGGTGGTCACCAGGGTTATCACCCCAGCATGTGTCTGCCGTCGGGTTTGGATCCTGCCCGTGGTGGTAGCCCTGAGCTGCTGCTGTGGGAGCTGTGAGCCCCGGGGGGTGCCAGCACTGCCACGCCCCAAGGAGGGGACCCAGCTCCCCGGTGCTGGGACAGCAGGAGCCCAAACACCTGATGGTCACCTTTAACCAGCCCCCGTCCCAACAAAGCAGGAAGGTTTGGTCCAAATGTACTGCTCTTGCATCCTGCTCAAAGGATGCCTCTGGAGAATCCTGGTCTCAGCTGATCAATCAGAAATGCCAGCTCTGATGCAGGGCTGCAGCACTGGCTGAGGAAGGGCGGGCAGCCACTGACACATGGCCCCTCTGGATCTGGCCCCCTGGAAGCAGGTGCACCAGCTGACCCTGCATAGAAGAAATCCATCTTAAAAAAGGAGTCAGATCCAAGACAGTTCTGCTCCACAGATCGTTTATTGTGGGACTATCATGGATAGTAGGCTTCAGCCTGGTATTTGTTGTCCCCATCATCTGGCTTATCAGATCAATTTCTGATTGGGAGCAGGAGTAAGATGGGAGATCCCTGCATGGGTGGTGCACCTGTTTTGGAAAGACCCCTCGTAAGATCTGATGATCTTCTGGGTCCCTTCCAACTTGGAATATTCTGTGATTCGGTGACCTTTCCTAGGAACAGCAGGAAAAGCAAAGACCAGGAATGTACAAAAGGAGACTCTGTCAGTGTGAAAGCAGTTTCTGGCTTGATGGGTTTAGTTTGGACTCGATGATTTCAGAGGTCTTTTCCAACTTGCGTCTGTGGTACTGTCACCAAGCACTTCCACAACCACAGTTTGGAGGATGCTGGACAAGGGGAACCAGTCCCAAGAGCAGCTCCTGGCTAAGGCAAAACCTAGTATTTATGAGGACGTGGCCACCTGCCTGAAGTGATGGCCCAGCTAATGCCTACACTGAGTTGTTCAAATAAAGATAGTGCTATGTAACAACAGTAAACAGGCAACTATTTTAGATGCCATGCAGGCATGGTTGCATGCTTTTGGAAAACAAACCAAAGTAGTCCCAGGCACGAGAGGCATCATCCCAAGCTTGGCAAGCGTGTCAGCATTTGAAGCACTCAGCTTGGCAGCATTACTGCCACAGCCACTGGGACTTCTGCCATGGGGGCAAACAGCCTTTGGAGCAGTTTTTTTGAACCTCAAACCACTAAGGTGGGAACCTATGAATTGACCCCAGAAGGGATTGAAGGGATGCCAATAAAAAATAAATGCTTTGAGGGGGTGCTATGCCTACAGGAATGAAACTACAGTGATGACCCATCACACTCTTTGAGACAGAGGACAGCAGAGGGGCAGGTCTGTTGCTGCACAGGCACCTCTCAATTCGCTGCCATTCACTCACATGGCCCCACACCACTGAGCCTTCCTAGAACCCAGCAGGGTTGTACTCCTCCTCTTTTTGAGAAAAAAAGAAGATATGCATCCCCCTCTCTTCAATGGCTTATGTACCTGGCTGGAAATAGTTGAATCTCTCATGAGCTACAGAGTGGTGAACCTCAAGAAACATTCTCCTTCTTGGATGGCTGTGCAGTCAGCCAGGGTGCCAACAGCTTGTGCTTTTTCCATGGCTGTATCAAATGCTGCAAAGGAAAGCACGGTAATCTTCTGTTGGGGGTCACTTCAGGATGTTTGTATCACACAACGAAAGATGAACCGTCCAAAAAACGTGGCTTTCAGCAGCAGGCCTGTGTGGGAACAGGAGTGGGCTTCTGCAGCCCGGGGAGAGGGGGAGTTTGGACCGCTTGGCCGGGACTGTGGCAGGACAAACGTTGTTTGTATTACAAAGCAGACCCTGATGAGAGGGAACAATCTGATTTTTATTTACGCCTCAACATTATGTTGAGTCCATTTTCTCACATGGAGTGAAAAATTACTACAGGGGCTGTACACGTGCTGAAAGCCCTAAGAGGTGGCATGTGTTAAGGAGGCAGAAAGGGGAGAGGAGCCCTGTCCCGGAGAGGGTTCGCCTGACAGTCGACCAGGGCACAGAAAGCTTCCGTGGCAGGGCTGCAGGCGACCCCCCCGGCCCCCACGGGGCCTTGCCGGCCGGGCAGAACCCCGGAGGCCCGGGAAAAATGCCCGGGGCACGGGGCTGTGGGAGGAGGAGCCGTAGCACACAAACGCAGTGACCTGCACCACAACCCCCACCGCGTGTGCCTTCTTGGTGAGCAGGGCGTGCCTGGGGGTTCGGCTTCCTGCAGCGCTGCCTCTTCCCTGCCTTTCCCGCCTGCCTTCCCCGTTTCACCGAGCAGCCCATCGCCAGGGTAACCCGTGCTCCGAGGCCGCAGGAGCCGACAGCAACCC
>VZRS01005270.1:516947-530452 GCA_013398055.1 Ifrita kowaldi | reverse complement strand
CGCTGGCCCTTGCCGGGAGCCGCGCCGAGCCCTGCAGCACCGCGCCTGCCGTGTGCCTCGAGCCAGGCGCCAGCGGGGCCCCCGGGGTTCTGCTGGGGACGTTCTGTCTGTTTTGCCCTTTCTCTCCTTCTCTCTTTTTTATCCCCTCTTCGGCAGGGACATTTATCAATAAACAGTTCTCAGATATAATACTGCCGCGTCTGTGCTTTATTTTCATCTGAAAAATCTTATCAAAAAGAATCCTCCCCGAGTCCTCTTACAGCAGGACAGGACATCTGATGAAAAGATCATCGTGATCTTATCAGCCTCTATTCCTTCATCATCTAAACAAAGCCACCCACTCCCCCCTTACTCGCAGGTGCATAGTGAGAAAGAGAAGGCCTCGATGCTGTGCCAGTGCTGCTCAGCAACAGTGAAACACTGTTCTCTTGTCAACATCGTTTTGGTTTCAAATCTGCAAAGCAGCACTGTGCCAGCTACTGAGGAAAAAAAAATAAACTCTGTCCCAGCCAAACCCAGTGCAACTTCCACCTCCAAGCATGTTCAAGAGATTGACCACCCTCTTGGTGAGGAACTTGTCCCCAGTTTGGATATATACCCAGAACTGCAGCATTTTACGAGCAGAATCCAGCATTTGTCCTTGTTAGATTTCATTTGGTTGGTGATTTCCCAAGTGCACTAATCCATCAGGATCTCTCCCTAATGGTCTCTCCANGGGAGCCGCTGGCCCTTGCCGGGAGCCGCGCCGAGCCCTGCAGCACCGCGCCTGCCGTGTGCCTCGAGCCAGGCGCCAGCGGGGCCCCCGGGGTTCTGCTGGGGACGTTCTGTCTGTTTTGCCCTTTCTCTCCTTCTCTCTTTTTTATCCCCTCTTCGGCAGGGACATTTATCAATAAACAGTTCTCAGATATAATACTGCCGCGTCTGTGCTTTATTTTCATCTGAAAAATCTTATCAAAAAGAATCCTCCCCGAGTCCTCTTACAGCAGGACAGGACATCTGATGAAAAGATCATCGTGATCTTATCAGCCTCTATTCCTTCATCATCTAAACAAAGCCACCCACTCCCCCCTTACTCGCAGGTGCATAGTGAGAAAGAGAAGGCCTCGATGCTGTGCCAGTGCTGCTCAGCAACAGTGAAACACTGTTCTCTTGTCAACATCGTTTTGGTTTCAAATCTGCAAAGCAGCACTGTGCCAGCTACTGAGGAAAAAAAAATAAACTCTGTCCCAGCCAAACCCAGTGCAACTTCCACCTCCAAGCATGTTCAAGAGATTGACCACCCTCTTGGTGAGGAACTTGTCCCCAGTTTGGATATATACCCAGAACTGCAGCATTTTACGAGCAGAATCCAGCATTTGTCCTTGTTAGATTTCATTTGGTTGGTGATTTCCCAAGTGCACTAATCCATCAGGATCTCTCCCTAATGGTCTCTCCACCCCCAGGGGAATTAATGGCTCCTTCTAATCTATTATCATTGACCATTTGGCCCTAACATTGAGCCCGGGGAGCACCGCTAGGGATTGGCTGCCAGCTCAACGTTACCTGAATTTCCTGGAGCTGTTTGCAGTTTGTTGTGTGATAGTCCCTGTTAACAGCTGGGAAGATGAAGTTACCTATAAAGTGGAGGATCCAGAGATTTGCCTTAATTACCTATGGTGCTCTTTTGATTGATCCTGTCAAGTTATGAGGAAAAAGTTATTTTCCTCCATTGATAAAGGTGAATCCTGCTGGGCACAAACAGGCCTGGTGTAGTACAGACCACCCCGGGGTCCAAACCCATAAAACTGTGCCAGTGACACCATTCTCAGAGCCAGATATGGATAAACTGCTTCCACCTGTTTCTTTTGATGTCATTCTCTACAACTGGGAGGATAGAAAGGAATAGCACCTCTCCTCCTAAAGCCTTTAACAATCTCCCCACAGCCCTGAAGACTCTTTGATCACCCTTGGACTTCTCACTGGGACTTTGTTGGTGCACACAGAAAAGTGACAGTGAATAATGATCCCAAGCCCCTCTGAGGCTATGGAAGTTTCCTGGTAATGTCTTATGCTGAGCCCCACGGAGGCAGAAAAATTCCCTAAAAGCAGAGTTTAGTCAACAGATTGGGCCCTTTGTTCCCCACAAAGGCCATTTTTTTTTAAATTTCATGGAGATTGTTATTAATTACATAAATGTACTGGGGCCTTGTGTTGACAAGTACACCTGTGAAAAATCTCTGGAATGCTTGGAAGGTCTTCAAGCCAACCTTTTCCAGGATAGCTACTGTTGTCAGGTAGAACTGCATTTAAAAATCCAGTTTTTACAGTTTGCTAACAGTGTACCCGCTGCTTTGCAGGAAGGAAGGATTCTCTTCTGCCTGTAGGTGGATGTGATTTACATTAGAGCCAAAGTTATGGACTTCAGCTAGTGATGGGAACATACTCATGAAGGGGATTTCTGATTTTACTTACATGGGGCTTCTTCTAAGACTGCACATGACACTTTTTGTAGGGTTATGGCTTCAGTTTAAAAGGAAACGTATGAATATTTATTTTCTGTTGTCTTCTGTTTCACAAGCGTGTTACTCAGGGATCTAATTCTCTTAGTATATAGATCTGCACAGGTTTTAAATTTGGAAAGGGTTTGTTCTATTGTTTCAATGGTAATTTCCCTACAATTTAAGCTATTTCTTTGGATAAAATCTTGGAGATGGTGTTCATTTTTTTTCCTTCTTTTCTTCTTCCATCCCTCCTCAGTTTAGCTTTCTAGTAACTTTCAAAGCGAGTGTTTATTTCGGCAATTCACTTTCACTAACAGAAAAGGGGAACAGAATGTTACAGTGACTCTTGTGTGCCTCTCATTTCAAATTACAGGCTTTTGCCTCCACCGTGTGGCAGTTCTTCAGAACTGTCTTGAAGTGCTTTTGCGCAGAAGAAAAAAGGACGAGTTTACTAAATAGGTTAATTCAGCAGTAATTCAGACTTCTAAATATTACTTCAATGAGGTGGTTCTTAAACTTCATTTAAAATTTTACCAGTATTCACTCATCTCCATTTTGAGATGGGTACATTGGCCAAATGATATTTTGGCATAATATACCATAATACAATTTTTTTTTGTATAAACATAATTACCTATTTTCTGATAGTCTGTGTGCATGTGTAAAAATACAACACTTGCATCGGTTTCCTTTAATTCACAGATGAGCCTGTAAAAATGTGCTGCCTAACTATATTTAGGAACATGAGGCTGCTCAGCTCTTCAGTGAGGGAAAATAAAATCAGCTGACCCACAAGCAATTTGGATTTGGGAGCTGGTTTATTGAATTTCAGACTGCAGGTGAGAAGACTCAGGAATAAACATTTTAGATTAAAAACTTTGTAAAATGCTTTTTGCCTTTTTTAAGGAATGCTTTGACTCAGGTATGTTGTTGAGTAATGTGTATGAGCTGTGCTTCTACCAAAACTGTGATGTTTTCCACTTTTCCACAAGTAAAATTCGTGTTGAAATCAGGAGCATAGCTGAGAAACTGTAAATTCTGCTGTCCTGTATGTCAACACATGTCTTGGTTTCTCAAGTTTGTCAGCTTTGTAAGTGGACTTTCAGCTTCAATAAAAAAATTATTGCTGATGTATTCAGGTGCAGTTAAAGTGACCCCAAAATTCTGATCTCTGTGATCTCTGCAGATGAATTGTGGGTTTTTTTCATTACAGTTCTTTGCCTGAAGTTGGAGTCTCTCTTCTGTTTAGAAACAGCAGGAAAGTGAGAAATTGTTCTGAACAGCCTTTGTTTTATGGTTTCAATTGTTTATTGCATCAGGTTTTGGTAAAGTTTACTGCAGAAATCTGTTAACGAACATATCATTCGTTGCAAGGATGAACTGACTTTTTATTATGAAAAACAGAACTTTTCAATATTTTTTTCTTTTCTATTGTGTATCTCACCCTCAAATTAGGTAATTTTTGGGTGCTGGTAAGTTAAATGGTGGTGTTCTTCTGCCAAAACTCCTGTTTCCTCCTGGCAACTAAAGGTATAGCTGGCTTGAAAGAATTAGAGTTACAAAGCTGTCTGCAATGACAAAAAAAGCACTGTAAAATGAATTTTTAAAGCTGTTTAGATCTTTTAATTTATTAATAACATATATTATTAATTCAACTGAGCCAGTTTTGTCTCCTGCTCAAAAATGCTCATCAATCCAGACTGTAATAGAAATGAGCTCTTGCAAGAGCATCTTTCTAAAAATTAATCTTGTTCATGGACACGAGCATAATGAAGAATTTAAAATGTACTTTTAATTATGTTGTTATGGAGACAGCTAGCCTAATAGACACACAATGATTAACTGCAATATGAGTGTTTCAGTGGAGTGGGTGATAGTTATCACTGTCTTTTCAGCTATAGATGGCCAAATTTAGATGTTGCCGGGCATCTTCCTAGCTGAGCCTTGAAATGTTTGGGTTTTTTTCCAGACCTAAGTAGAGTTCCCACTGGGAAAGGTCCTGAAAGGTAAAGAATCATAAATTATCCCAAGTTGGAAGGGAACCATAAGGATCATAGGATCATAGTGTCCAGCTCCTGTCACTACAACTATGGCACTGGTACCTATTTTAACTTACTACTAGTTGTACTGCAGGGGTGGCAGCTGGCATTCTGACCCCTAGGAGATGAAACCAAGTTTATTTAGGTGAATTAAAGCTGTAGTAGCTTATCAAATTGTGATGCAGGAGCAGCTGCATAGATGCTTTATTTCCAGAAGGCTTTTGTGACGTCTGGCTCTAGATGGGCATTTAATGAACCTTGAGATACGTTGTGTGTGTGTGACAGAGAGTCAGGGAGTCATCGGTGCAGTGCACAAGGTGACAAAGACCAGGTCAAGTACAGTTCTTCCAAAATGAGAGTAAAATCTGTAAGGCATCGGGAATAGTCTGAAAAAGTGACTGGGAAACTTCTAGTGTACGAATGTAACCAAACTCCTGTAAAATGCAGCAAGTATTGGAAGCTCGTGTTCTGATGTATCTTCTGCCATCTGAGATGGGTTTGAAAAGTTTATGTCCTGGTTTAAAGAACAAAATGTCTGTTGAGGAAGGTGGGAACCTTCTTGGAATGGGAAAGAAGACCCCCCTCCCTCCAAATTATTATAACTGCAAAAATTATGGGGCTTGCAGGCAAAAATGAAGGAAAAGGAATAACAGTTCTAGGATATGTATATGTATATATATAACACAGAACAGAACAAACAACAACACAGTAACAGAAGTTTCCCACCTGCCAAGCTCGATGTCTTTTCAGATGAAGAAATTCACGGAGAGACCTACCCCACAACAGTTTAAAATTCGGACCTAAATTTAGCTTTGACATGTAACAACGGGGCACTTAGCTCTGAACCTTGACACCTCGCATGGAAAAAATGAGGTTGCATACATTTATTTGCTTTCAGCCTTATCACTGCATATGAAAGAAAAGGAAATGGCTTAAGAACATTTTCTCAGTATTCTTCCAGTGCCCTTTTTTTGTGCAATTAAAGTAGTGTGATCAAAGTTGCCCCCTCTGTTTCTGCAAGAGCTGCCACCCCTGCCCTAAGGTGGAAGCTCACGGAATGTGGTTGACAGAGCAGTGCTGTAAATGCCTGTGTGAAAGAAATGCATGGGGTTTTCTCCACCCAGCCTGGTTTTGCTTGGCATTCTGAGCCAGGTGTTTATTTGCTGGATGAAGGGGTTCTTTTTAACACCTAGAAGTGCTTTTGTGGCCATTGTGCTCTGACCATCTGGAATTGCTGACATTTGAGTCCCAGTAGGATGGACTTGGAGCAATGGTGCCTGCACTTTGTATGAACTCTTTGGGCTGGAAGAAAGGAGCTCTGCAGGGATTTGATTCCACAATCGCTGTCTTAGGTTCTGTTTGGTTTTTATGTTTCCTCTCAAAAATTTTTATTAAAAACCCAAGGGACACTACCATAAAAGTTAACCAGTAAAAAACCCTGTTATTCTTAAAAAAAATTAGGCAAACTCTGGTCACAAAACCTATTTTTTTGCATATATAGACTTCAGTTTTTGGGTAGGGACTAATGATTGACCAGCTCATTTGATATGAACTGCATATGAGGAATATTTTTTTTTTGTTCTCTGATGTCAGAGTCAAAAAATCAACTGTATGCTTCAACTGTAAGTCTAATTGTTCTTTTCTGAAGCCTTACAGTATTTTATTTCATGTTCTGTGGGTTTAATTTTCTCAAACTTTTGTCTCCTAAAGTCAGTGAGAATCTTAGAATTGAAATCTCCAGCTATGCAATGACAGGACTAAAATAGCTGGTGAGTTTGACAGTGTGTTAAATGAATTGTGTTTAATAATAGCCTCATAGAAACAAATGTACTAATCACATCAAAGAAAATTCAGTAGAAGCAGGATAAAGTTTTATGCAGCTCAAACTTCAGATTCACATCAAATTTTTTTTTGGGAGGGGTGGATTTTGTTGGTTTCTTTGGTTTTTTGGGTTTGTGTTTGGGTTTTTTTTGTTGTTGATGTTGTTATTTATTTTTCCACCATCCCAGCATTGTTAGAACTAATGGTGTAGACTTTCTTTGTGTCCAATAATACAAGGGGTGTATAAAACTTAGAAGTTGTTCTGACTTACTGCAGCAAATTAAAGAAAGCAGCAACCTGATTTGGCATATTAGGTTGGAATAGTTGCCCTGGCAGGATCTAGAGTTCCACATATAATGGGATTAAACACAAACATCTTTTCCTACAGCTAGTTGCAAAAGAGAAGAGGTGAATGTTTTTCACCTGCATGCTGTTATTGTGAATGGTTCATCAGGATTCCCTCTTGATTGCCGTTTTCAATCCCATCTATTACTTTCAGCCAACAGTTTTCTGCCCAATTTGTTGCATGCTCAGCAGCAAAGAAATAGTTTTTCTTTCTGTGGAATACAAATAAATGTTCTACAGAGGGAAACATAGCCTACCATGGCAAGCCTTTATCCTATTCTTAAGGGCTCTTAGGGCTGTGTCACTGTTCAGAGATTCACTGCTCAAATCTGCTCCCATTGTATCCCAGGCTGCCTTGGCACAGCAGGAAAAGCCTCCTTTCATAGAAAGAGACACCAGTACCTGGAAATTCAGCTGATAAACCGTTGAATTGTTTTTATATGTTTTTATCGCCAAGATTCTAGGCAGGAAAAAGGTCACAGATCTTCACCATGCAGGGAGGAAAAGTGTGGGAACAGCAAATCTTATAACAGATGGTGGCTGAGGAGGGTTAGGTCCCCATTAAAACCTGTGCTCTCAAAGTTTCACTCTCGCGTGGGAAGGATCTTGCTCTTGTAGGAGAATCTCTGTCTGGAACCCAGGTATCTCCTCTCTTATTTGCTGAAGATTGTCTTCAGGAGAAATATTCAAAATCTGAAAACTTAAACCTTCCACATGCTGTGTGGCGAGCTTGACTTTCTGGAGTACAGAGTCATTTGTTGCCTGTGCTGTTGCTGTTGCTGGTTTTAGACTCCCACTCGTGTCACCGTGCCTTTGGTGTGCACTGCAGAGACACTTTGGGAGTAGGTACTGCCCTTCAGAGCTGAAACCTGGAAATGTGAGACTAATGGAAATTGGGGTCTTCCTTTTATAGACATGGGAATGATTGAGCTGAAAGGTTAAGTGACTGGACCCAGGGTTACAGGGTGGATCTGGAGCAGCAGAACGCGTGTAAATCAGAGTCTGGTGTAGCACTGTAACAAGGAACATTCCTCTCTTCTTGTTAATGTCACTATGGAACAAGCAAATTTATTTTATGTGAAGAGAACTCGGTGTTGGGCAGCTTCTGCTAGAAAACTGTGGGTAAGGCTGTATTAGTGCACCTTTTCTTTTGGAGCACGAACACACAGAAGTGCAAGTGGCTGCTCCCCTCCTTTGTGCTCTCTCTGATTTTGAGAGGGGTGTGAATAATGTTTTACCTTGCCATCTTCAAATGTGACAGCACCTGTAATCAGCTCAAAGTCAAGGGCTGTACACAAGTGTTGTCACTGCAGTGCAGCTGGGTTTGTGTCGGAATAGCAAAGGGGAGAACAGAAATAGCAAAGAAGGGGCTGGTGTGTCATGCAGTGGCAGCAAGTATTACATACATGAAGGTTAAGTCCTCCTCTCATGCAGAAGCAATAGAAATCTCTCAGTAAAAGAGAACAAAGAAATACTGTGTTAGACAAAGGAGGCGGGGTGAAATCCTCCTGTATCTGAAGTATCAACCACACAGTTGATACTCTGAGTGAGGGGAAGGAAAGCTTGGTTTTTTCCCTCCCAACAGAGGTCCCGTCAGATTGAGATTTAAATGCCCAGCTACCCTACAAAAACCAGACCTGTCCTAATACATGCGTAAAAGATTTCCTATTTATTTTTAAAAACCTAACTTTGGTAGGAATATTTTGGTAGATTGTGATTTTGGTGACAAATACAAGTAATACACCAAATTCTCAGTTTTTCCTCCCCCCCCCCATGTTTGAATACTCTGAAAACATGACTATATAAATAGTTTTCTTCCCAAGGATAAGGAAGGTAAGCTTAAAATTAACGTCTTGGTGGTAGGAGTATAGCCTGTAGAAAAGCCAGGTGTGTATCTCTACCACCAAAGTCTTTGCAGGGCTTGGCCTCTGGAGGGGCCACATGGCTTTGAAAATTGGCAGGGATGATTGCAAAAAACAGAGAGCTCCTGACCTGGCATTTGGAAGCAGTTCAAGAGACTGTCCCAGGTATTGATCTAAAAGTGATGGCTGCAGGTAAGATTTCACGTAGTCTCTCTGTAGGCAGTGTGGTTTTAAACAAAGATCTCTGCAAAAGATCCTCAGGATGAGAAAGAACTTTCTGAAAGGTAAAAAAGACACCAGAGGTTGACAGCAGTGCTATTTGGGCTAGTCTTATCAACTGAGTGCCTGCTCACACCTTTTTCCCCTTGACATTTTCTGGTCATATACATTAGCCTTGCTTCTACCCTCTAGAAATATGAGTGGAACAAAGGATGTCACTTGGTATCCAGTAATGACTCCAAAAATTTCTAATTAAAGGTTCTGGTCCTGCTAAAAGTTGTCATATTAAACCGATTTTGGACTGCAGGTCCTATGTAATTGAGAAGAGATGAAGAATCAAATCCAGTGAAAACTCTCACGTTGTTTTTAAAAATAAACAAAAAAAAATAGAAGCAAATTGGCTTGGGAGTGATAATTACGGTATTTGTTGTGTTGAAACGAACTTTTTTACAAAATTGGGCTACGTGATGTAAGCTTTGTGTGCATCTACTCCTTCAGTCATCAGTTTAGTGATGCCATTTAGGTTTATATTTTCTTTCATCAGATTTTGGCAGTTTAAGGTCTTGTTTTCTTCTGCATCTCCATGAAGGCACACAGAACCTGGTTCTTCAGTGGGCTGAGTTCTGTCACAGGATGGTTCCTTGGGTAAGGGTGTTACAGTAAAAAATACCAAATGAAACCCTAAAGCAGAGCAACAGGATGCCTCAAGCTGGTTTACAAAATATATGCCAAGCTGACTTAAAAAAACAAGGAACAGTTGCTTTGTTCCTATTTTATGATGAAAATAAAAAACCCTCTGGTTTTTATATTAGAAAAATCAAGGAAACTTTCTCAGTATTGCTAGTGTTGAAATACAAAATTCAGTATGTTTTAAAATGGGAAACCTTGGCCCAAATGAGAAGCCAGGTAGTTGATTAATTCATAATTGATTGTAATTGCAACTTGTAACTCCTTGCCTACCAGACACAGTTTTTTTAAACTGGACAATAATGAAGTGGGACTGACCTAATGAGTCTGTCATGTTGTCCCTTGTCACATAATGCAGGTGAACAGCTCATTCCTTAGTTGTCTGTCCTTCTTCTGGTGCTGCAAAGAGAATCCTTCTATTCAGGGAAGTACAAGGTACGTTTATAAAAGTAAAATAATCATTTATTAAGTTTTAAAACATTTCAGTGCTCAAGAGAATAGAAAAACCTATAGTTCAAAATGTGATTTATGTTCTGTTGCCTTGTTTCTGGCTTCACCAGTTTGCAAATACTGAGTCGGGCTGGTTTTGTGGAGGGACCTTTGTCCTCCAGGGGTTACTAGTTCCAGTGTCTCATTGCTGTTTCATTGAGGATTTTCTTTTAACATGTTCTTGTATTAACAAATTAAATCTTAGGGCTATTTTATCCATTAGTACTATTTTAAAGGAACTGTTATGTACTGCTTACATATTTCTTTATTTGTGGTTTGAACTTACACTGTGGAACAGACTGACAACAGTGCCAGATAATACTTTTTATTGGTAATGGTCAGTTCAGATTCATGTTGAGCCAGTCTGAGGATGAAGGTCCCAATTCCAGGAAGGAATATGTAATTTCTTAGGACATCCCCATTTAGCAAATTATTCAGGGATATGTTGCATTGAGATGATGGGTTTGAATAACATGGACTTAAGTGTTGGCTTCACAGGAGGTCTAGAGCTTACTTTATGCATCAGTGTCTTGCTGAATAGACAAAAACACCACTGAATATCAGAATGTAATTTTTGGATCACAAGAAAATATATATAAAGGTTTTTAATTTTTTTTTGGTGCATATTGTATTAACTGTACTGGTAACACAAAACCTGCATATGCTTTTGCATGCGTTCATGTGCAAAATTAATCTGTCCTTTCATAGTTTTCAGATGTGAAAACTTGTTGGCAAATATGCAAAATAATGCATACAAAGCAGAGATTTTATTGCAGTCTTTAGTGAAAATCAGCAAAAAGTGGTTTATGTTGAAATTCCAGTGTGTTTCTTTTTTTTTTTTTTTTCATGTTTGCAACCCGAGTGCAAGGTTGTTATACCTAAAGTGTAAGGAACAGGATCTGTTCGCAAGGTAACACTTTTTAAAGTGGTTTAAGCTAAACAAGGTGACACTGTAGAAACAAACTCTGTCCTGTCATTAGCTTTTTATGGTTCGTTAGTTCCAACATTTGGAATCAGAATGCCACCTGGGTGAGCCTGCACAGAGTAATCTTCTGCAGTGGTGTCTCTCCTGATGTAGTGCTGACTCTGTCATCCTCCTCTAAGGACTGCAGGCTGGCACGAGTGGGAAACACATTGTTCTCATTACATGTGCAAAGCCAGGAGTGAGGGAAACAAGCTTGACTAAATGCTTGGATTTCAACCAATGGTGCAGCAAACTAATGCAGGTCCTGAGAATGAAAACTGTTGCTGTATATTCATCAGCTGAAAACACTGTGAGCTTTAAGGATCAATATTTATAAGAAACTGAGTATTCATCAAGTTAACCCTCTTCAGTTTAAAAGCATCAGGATTAACATTCCCATGAATAATGAAGGTGCTTGTTACTAATAACAATTAGTGATTTTATGCTGAAGGACACATGTGGCACTTTTATTTTGAGTTGATGCGTTCCTTGGCAGCAGCAGCCAATAAAAGTGGATAGAAATGTTCAGTACCAGTAGCTGCTGCAAGGACTCTTGTAGGTCAGTTGTTCTGACTATGCTTTAAAGCTAAGAAAGTTGCATCAGCAGAGTTCCAGTTGTCCTTGAGAGCCTGATATCAGCTTAGAGCCCCTCACTGTCCCCACAGTGTGTAATTGTGCCGCTGTGTTTGTGGGCTGGCAGGACTCCTTTCGAGCACTGCCCTGCTCTTGCAAACAAGCTGTTCCCATTGACACAGCCCAGCTTCTGCCATGTAAAACCATTTTCATCTACTTTTTTTTTCCTTTCCAAAAGCCCACAGAGTGCACAGCTGTTTATTAGTGTGTGTGACAGCTTAAACGGCTCTTGTCAACAGTTGCCCAGTTAGAAAAGTGGCCGTCCTCATTTGTGATGCTGAAACAAAATGGTCTCTAAACAAGTCTTGTGTACTTCTTAAAATATAAGGTGATATCTCTGGGATGTGTTTTGTGAGGTAGGAAACAATTCAAGGAATAATTTGTGCTCTATGACAGATCAGTATGGAATAAAAAATGTTAAGATTTTTAGAACTTGTCTTTGGAAGACCAACTTGTTCTTGTGCTTACCAGCAAAGTTCTGGCCCCACATGAATCCTATGGTTATACCAACACTGTTTGACAAAAGTAGTCGTGACTTAAAGGGAGTAACATTAGAAAAAGTAATATGTGTCAAATGTACAATGAAGGAGAGGAGAAAAAAAGAGTTTAATTTCCAACAGTTCCAGCAGTATTTATTTCCTGGAATACTGTCTTTTCTCTAACACTCACAGTGTTTTTTATATAGAGCAAGAAATTTGGCCTCCACTGAATCTAATCATGGGTAAAACACTGACTCCTGTGGGTTTTGACCCCTACAGTTCTCAGACACTGCTGGGTGTGCTCTGTGGGGAAATCAGATCTGCAAACTCTGAAAGTGAAAATTCACCATGGTTTTTTTCTAAATAGATTTGTGAATAACTACTGAAACCCAGGGTGGATTCAACATTGCAAAGCATTTGCTGAAACAGTGCGTGGGGGAAGTGAATGGAAAAATTTTGGTAACTTTGATAAAAGTTTAAGCATCA
This sequence comes from Ifrita kowaldi, assembly GCA_013398055.1. NCBI lineage: Eukaryota > Metazoa > Chordata > Aves > Passeriformes > Cinclosomatidae > Ifrita > Ifrita kowaldi. The sequence continues at coordinate 517,948 of VZRS01005270.1, read as the reverse complement.
TAAAGGATTCCTTGAACAAAGATTTATCCGTCTACTTTAATGTAAACCTGTTTGCTATGTGCAGGTGAAATCAGCCTCAAAACTATTCAGGTTTTCTCACACTTACCATTCTCTCACTCGACAATACAACTTCAAGTTTGCAACAGATTCCAGAGCAGAGAAATACTTTGCTTACATGGAGAGAGCGCATGCATACCTAATAGAGTATCTGTCTTTTTGAAGAAGATAGAGCAATTAAAATCATTATAATTTATGCACATAATTACGTGCATAATATGTGTATAATTTATGTGTAGACAGGGGGGAAAAATTCCTTTACTGGGGAAGTAAGGCTGAGAAAACTGAGAGGTGAGCTACTGATGTGCGAGATGACTGCAAATTTCAATTTCATGCTTTCCTTTTTCATATTCATTGTTGCTATTTTATGAGCCTACTTCTGCAGAAAAGTTAGTCCTGACCCAGACCTCTTTAGAGGAAAAAGCCTGAAAATCAGAGTGGAAGTGAGATGACCTGTGTGGGGAAATAATTTGAAACGTTCTGCGTGTACAGTACACCCTCCCATATCCTATGGGTTCCTAGTACCACCGGGGATACTTGGTTTTCTTTTTTTCTGGTTTGTTTTTCAAAACTCGGTGATGCAATTGCTGATTGCTTTAACAGTAGTTTAGTTTTAACAGTTTGACAACCAAATACATAAATTCATGAGATCAAAAGATCTTGTCATGGCTCTGTAAGGCTGTTGCTGTCCTGGAAGTTTCTAGATACAAGTGGAACCACTACTGATATAAAGCTCTTGTGCAAGTCCATAAATTGCCCTGTAAGCCTTTATTAAACTGGGTGACCTACTTGATGAATAAGGAATGGACTGTGCTGAGCAGCCTGGAAACAGGTCAAGGAATGCTATAGCTGTTGTCTTGTAGCATATTAAAATACTGCCCTTCAGCACAGAATAAGAGCAGGGCAGCAGAAACTCCCATCCCATCCCATCCCATCCCATCCCA
>VZRS01005270.1:465876-516927 GCA_013398055.1 Ifrita kowaldi | reverse complement strand
CCCATCCCGTCCCATCCCATCCCATCCCATCCCATCCCATCCCATCCCATCCCATCCCATCTCATGCCTTATTTTCTTTCTTAGGTTTTTCTATTTTTCTGAAAGAGCTATCCCACTTTCCAGGGTATTTCAAACAACACAAAAATGTATTTTAGGTAAACTGACAATCCATACTTCATGAGCAAAGTTTCTGAATTAGGAAGATATTCAAGAGATGAATGTTTTTCATTTCCAATATTACTTGTCTTTAGGTTAGGAGTTATGGGTTATGAAGATTATTATTTATTATGCTTCTTGGTTTTCAAGTAACTTTGTTTTAAAAGAGGGTAATTGTTTTTGCTGTAGCTATTTTTGCTGTAGCTAAAGGGCACTGAGTTATCCCAGAGTAGCTGCCTTAGGTGTAATAAATACATGCACGGACAACCAGACCATGAATGTATTTTACCCTTTATCTATGGGAATAGTAAACAGTGACTATGTGGCATGTTAAGACCTAAATTAGACTTTTGTACCACTGGAATTTTTTTCTTTAATGAAACATCAATTTCCTTGGCATTTTTATGAGCAGCCACAGTTTTTCTTTCTTTCTAGTGAAGCAAAATCTTACAGTGCTGCACTTTGCCACCTTTTTTCCTTATTATTTTTGGAATGTCCTAATGGCTTTGAAAACTAATTTGCTTCCCATTCCACTTCTCCTGCCAGCTTGGGTAAAAATGGCTCGATTGCATACCAAAATAAAATACATCATAAAAAGAAAAAAAAAGGAAAAAATCATATCAAAGAACATGCAGGTTAGAGAGTGATACAGCTGAGGGAGCAGAGGCTGTTGTCAGAACTATAAGAACAGCTGTACTGAGTTGTATATATTATAATATTATAGCATAAATATAGCATAGCCTAAAGTATGATAGGAAAGCAGAGTGGATGAAACTGGAGGATTTTTTCTGTGCCACTCGAGGCAGATCTGTGGCATTGGATGAAATTATGGTAATTTTTAATAAATAACCCTTTGAGGTACTTTTTGAAAATGTGACGAACTTGTCAGCAAAGCTGTGAGGGAGAACTGTGGAAACCAGAAATATCCACTAAAGGCAGCTGGTTACAGCCTCTCTGCAGGGACCCAGTGAACAAATGGATTTGTTCCCAAAGGAGGGAACAAGTCCCTTAGTTTTGCTTTGGGACTTCGGGTTAGGATCTGATTCTGTAAAATTCAGAGAAACTTTGGAGTGCTGATACATCTCACCCCCTGCATGAAGTCCGTGTCTGTATCACCTTTTGAGGGTTCTCAAAGAGTTCTGCAGCTTGTTTATGAATCCTAAACCCATCAGCCTCCTTCTTCCTTTTGTTTGAGAAAGAATTAAAGATTTAGCTGGGTTCTTATGAGTGTTACTGGTTATTGCACTGCACTGTGATTACTGATTAGCTGCCGTGTTTGCCAAAGATAGGATACTTGAACTTCAGAAATGTAGTAATAGTGACCTTCAGGATGCTTTTGGGAAGACCAAAATCTTGCAGTGATAGATGCCAGGAATTATGAGGTACTATACAGAGAGGAGTAAAAAGTTGTACTGGTGTGACTACTGCTTATAGAGTAAAATTCTCATTTTGTTGCAATATGAGCCACAAAACTGAGGTGCTCAGTGTATCCATTTTAACTTTCTCTTGGATCATTAGTAAAGAACAGAGAATATGGTGCATATAAATAGCCAGTTTGGTCTGTGTTGTGTCAGGGAACACCAAGGGTTAACAGGAGCTGTATAGATGTTTTTCACAACCGAGATGCAACTCAGGCTGTGTAGTTTCTGTCCAGTTTATCTGGAGGAAAACAAATTCCACCTACTGCAAACTTGGAATTCCTGTGGAGTGGTGGTAGATCCAATCCCATAGCCACTCTTCCCAAAGCTTATTTTCCCATTTCATGCATGTGAACACAAATCCAGATGCTTGCTCTGCAGTAACATGGGTGCAGAAAACCAATTGTAATGAAACTTTATTAAAGTTTTAAATAGATGAGTATTACAAGGCATTCTCATTAGAGCTCGACAGCAGATGATTTCATTATTTTCCTTGGGTTAAGAGTAGCTAGTTTATAACAAGGCCAGGAAAAACAATCAGCTTTGAAATTGAGGTTGTCTAGTCTTTTATTCGCTGTTCCACCTACTGTTTGATGAAGATTAATCAATTCACCCTGTGTTCTGCAAATACAGAGGCTATGAAAGCCTCTTAATCTAAGTCTGAAATACTCTTGCTGTTCCTGCAATGGAATCTGCCATGACTTGTCACCACATGGATGCACCGGGCTCATGCTTTTTTCACTCTAACATCTGAAGCTTTTAGCGGGATTGGCCGGATTGTCTGCGGTGTGAATTTGCTTAGTGAGGACTCTGCGTAGTGCCGAGTGAGCTCCTTTCCATGCATACTCTCCCAGCAGTCTGTATGGGAACTCGGAGGGTACTGGGCATGGGTAGGGATAGCAGTTTGTGAAAGAGGTTAAAGCACTGGTGCTGGGCATCTTTCCCTCATAATTTTTCACTCTAACAATCCATGGCAAAACCCGGTGTTCTGGTTTTGAAACTTGAAATATTTTAGCATAAATTGACCTTGAAGATGGTGGAACTGATGCCTTAGGTTTTAACTTGTATATTTTTCAAATCCTGTACTGCCTAGTGTGTAACTCTGAAGTTTCGTGTGGCCTGTAACTTCTGCTCTCTCATGCTAGGTAGACATAACAAAGCCTCTCTAGGTTTGCTCTCCAAGGACACCCAGATTGTCCCAGGCCCCAAAATATGTAAACTGAGCCCTCTGAAGAGGAGGGGCAAACTTGGGGTAGTTACATCATTAACTGGGGTTTTAACTGGAGAATTGATCCTGATATGCAAATAGACCAAACTTATAAAAGTGTGAAGAGCTCGTGACTGAGCGTCTCTCTCGGGAATAGCCTTTTAACTCCCCAGGGTGTACCTTGAAGGCCCTTCAAAGAAATACCTACCTTTATTCCCTTATTCTTGTCTAGTCTCTGTTTTTAGGTGGCCACCCCAGGCCTCAGAACGTTCCTCAGTTTTAAGCTTTGGGTAGTCAGTTTCTTCTTCACAGTATAACTTAATCTCTAAATTCTTAAGAACCATAAAGCCCAAATCCAACAGTTATAGTTTACCTTTTTCTCTAGGCTAATAAGATAAATAAGAACTTGGGAGTTGCTTGGTTTTTGGGCAGTCTGAAAGGCCTTGCAGTCTTTTTATTTTTTTATAGATAGCTAGGTCAGGGATCTATACCTATTTCACCTATGGCCCTTCTCCATGACACGCTGTAATGTGTTTCATACTTGCTGTCCTATGAAAATGCTCTTCAACACTGGATCTGTAGGTTGCTGCTGGACATTGAACTAAAAGAAAGTGGCTAAAACCTCTGTGCCGGGACCCTTGTTTTCCAAAGAGCATTCAGAGGGAGTATGGCACTGCCCACATCTGTGGTACCACTGGAAAACTAACCAGGCTGTAGCCTCAGGCCTCTGTCAAACAGGAAAGGAGAGCCCTGAAGCAGCACGGTGACCTGGCAAGAGGAGTTTTCCCAATAGCAATGATGGTGTCTTAAAAAAAGAAAAAAAAGCTTAAAAGATAAGCTTTGAAAACCTTTTTGCTTGCACAAAAAGTAGTGGGAGGTGGGCGTGATGGTGCAGGCTAAAAGGCATTTTGCTGTTTAGCTTCATTGTGGTTAGAAATAGACTTCTGTGAAGGGAAGGCTTGCCACCAGGATCTTGTGTTTGTCAGCCTTTTGAGGGAGAGTTGTGAGCTAGACAAGGACCTCAGGAGAGGGCTGGTGATGGTGAAACAGGATTCCCCTGTCCCTTGTGGTATTTATGAGAGGTTTCGGATCTGCCACTCTCAACTGAAGAGCTCACATTTCACTCTTTCCAAAGAGACTGTAATCAGTAGTAGCCCATTGAGCTAATTGTTTGCTAGTTTGTGTGTTTGGAAACAGCAAAATTAAGGGAGAAATGAGCAGAGGCAGGCTGCCTTCTTAACGGAGTCCCAGAAATTAGAGTAATTTTCTGTGTGTTGAACAAGCCTGCAGCCAAAGTCTCTTTTGTCTGAAAGTGACATATTAATCTCCGAGTTCCTTAGAAAAGAGGAAAATTACTGGCCAGTGGGGCCATTTATTTTTCTTTCTGTGTGTTTAAGGAAAAAGAAACACAGTCCGTTGCCTGGATCAAAAGGAGTAGCTCACTCTACTACCCCTCCCCTTCCTGAGAACAAATCCCCATGCTGGTATTTTAAGGTGCTGCTTTGAATTTTGTTGCCCTTCCAGTTAAAATAAAATAGAAATCTTTGTAACTGCAAAGGAATTGGGTGTGTAGAACTCAATGAAATATGGATTCATGGTTGAAAATCTCTCTTAGCTGTTCCTCTGTTGCACTCAGGCACTCAGCTGCGTATCAAAGAGCAGAAATTCATACATAGGTTGTTCTCTTACCAAATTTCCTCCCTGCAAATACAACGAGTAGATATGATTCATGTTGGGTAATAGAGCAATGGCTAAGAAGGTATTAAACTCTAAATTTTTAGTTATCAAAATGCATGAGAAGTACAGAAGGGATGGGGTGGAGGGGAAAGATGTGAAGGGGTGAATTAACCTGTCTTGGACAATGTAGCGGTAAAGCTGGGCTAATCCTTGAGAGCCAGTGGAGAGATTTAGGGCTCATGCTCACACCGTGAGCAGCTGTAGCAGTTTGAGGTGTTGCTAGCCTTTGGCAGAGTGTGGGAGGAAAGTGAATTCTGAGATGAATAAACACATGGTTCTGTCTCCTAGTCCGGGGTACTTCTGCTCTGTTTTGAGATGTATTTGTTGGGGATGACCTTGCAGAACTATTCCCTCAGGCTGGAGTTTGGGTCCCTCTTCTCTATGGCAATAACAGTTATAAATTGGTTATGGAGTTCCTAAGCTTCTTGCTCTTGGAGGTGAAAGGAGCAAACTTCTAGATATTGTAGGCTTGAAAAAGTTACAGAGCGCTGCATCTTCTTAGAGGAGCTAATTTCCTGCTTTGGTACAAGAGGATCAAAATAACTTTGTGAAAGACAATTTTATGCATGTTAAAGAGAACAATATAATGTTATGGTGTTGATATAACATACTCTAAAGTATAATAGGAAAGCAGAGGAGGTGAAACGTGATAATTTCATCTGTGCCACTCAAGGCAGTTCAATCTGCCGAGAGTGTGGTAATGCACATGTGCCCTGGTGATGAAACAGGGTCCAAACCTCTGTTCACTCACAGGGACCCAGCACTTCGGACATCTCCTTTTGAAAACACTTTGAGATCTCTGTCACTATTTCAATTGCCTTTGCATGCCTGTGAGTATAATTTTTTTTTCTTTGGAAGAATTCAGTGGATGAGCAGTATTTTTTCTGCTGCTGAGAATACCAGTTCTGTGTTTCAAACCATATCTGTTTAATACACGTATCATACATATTTGTGTATATGATGTGTATATTAAAGTCCAATAGAGAAATACAGCTAAACGTAGCTAAAAGTAGATGAAGAATGAAGTCTGTGTTTAAATAGGTCTGCTTTGCATATATTGCGGCCTCTGGGAGCTGGCTTCCCTCCCAGCCTTGCTGATCACACTCCAAACACCTTACTGAGTGCTCTGAGATTTTATACGCATATATATGAACATAAGAAGTCTAGAAAGTCTGGAAATCCATGCAGAAATTGCTTCCAAAGTCTTGGCAAGCAGCCAGAGCAAATGTGAGAGAAAATGAGGATTTTTTTTTCCAGCGAGCTGGGCAGTGTTTGGTACCTGGGTCTCTCCTGGGCACTTAGGGATGCATTTACATGCAGTGGAGCTGTAATTCTGTGTATTTCCCCATTATCCTGAACTCTAAATTTGTCTCCCAGCAGCAGTGCTGCATGCTGAGAGTCAAGGGGGCTTTTTACACCTCTGTCCATGATGATGTCTCCTCTAATGAAATATAATGTATACAATACTTAATAGTTTTGTTTTAGAGCATGATGTCAGGGGCAGGAATAGTGAGCCCAGTTCTCCAGCCTCCCAGCTGAGTACTTAATAAGCCCAAACCAATGCTTTATCAGCTCAGAGCAGCCAAAACCACTTTGTATTTTATTCTTTCTGGCTATGATTTCAAGGTGTTAGTGTTTGATCTGTACCTGTGTATTCTGATACACACGTAAGGGATGGCAGGATAGAAGGTGCTTGAGATGGTAATCACTCGCATTTCTATCCAGTTTATTTCGTAGAGGTCCTGCACTAAGTGACTGCTGACTCATTGCTGTACAGTTTTGGTTAAATCCCTCCTGAGTGCCCTCAGCCTTGGAAACCCTGGAAGCTGTTTTGTGTTAGCAACAGCAGCAGGGGCTCAGCCTCTGGAGACCTCTCCATGTGTGCTGCCAGTGTCAGGACTAAATTATGGAGAAGCCAATTAGGATCCATACCCAACAAATTCTCCACTGAGATAAAGCAGTCGGCAGAGAGGTCTTGTTTCTGCTTACAGAGGTGTTTCTTAATAAGCTCCAGCAGGTCTAGGAACAATTTGATCACTGGAGAGTTTCTCAAGGAGGCACTTGAAAGATTGTGGAGACTTGAATTTTCAGGATGATTTTCATGCCTGCCTTGCCTGTGTGAGGCAGGGTGAGCTAGGATTTCAGTTTTCTCTTCTTGTTTTAACTCTCTTTCTCTGCCTGTGAACTTGGTGCAACTGAAGGAGGAGGGGAGGAGAGGGCAAAGACACTCAGCAGAAATCAGTCAGCTACAATAAAAACACAGAAATGCCCTGAAGCTGGTTTTACTGCTGAGACTGGAGGGAGGAGAGGATGTTAAAGTGTCAGTAGGGCATCAGAGCTATTGCAGAGTCCAGTTGTCCCTGGGTTTTGAATTCCCAAACAGATTTTTGCAATAGTGTGGTATTTCATGTTTGACTTCAGCCATTTTAATCTCTATCAAGGCGGAGGAATCCAGGGCAACAGTGTCAGCAGAACTGCAGGTGAATGCAGGGCTGTAGGAGATTATTTTCAGTGACATCTGCTACAATAGCCTGGAATTGCCAGGCAGGGTGCTTTTCTCCCTGTTCAGAGCCCTTCTCACGAAGAGCAAATGAAATGTAGTTTTCAGGTCCATTGTCACTGAAAAATGGTGTGAGATGCCCCTTAGCACTGTTGAATCATTTGTTTGGCCAGCACTGTGCAGAGCTTGTGAGTTTTATACCCGTGGCTTTGATCCAAGAATGACTTCCAGAAGGGGAATACCAGGGTGCTGGAGCAGAACTGACTTTATCTGAGTCCCTGACCACTGCCTTATGGACAAGACAGACAAATACAAGGAAGAAGTGTTGCATGAAATTCCAGACATTCCAACCACTGCTGCCTCATCTGTAGCATCAATTGCTGTGATGCCTAAATTATTTTACAGGGAAATTCAGTCTTCATGGTGTGGTCTCTGGGAGTTCTTTAGCGGATTTTTCTGCTCCTCATCCTCAGTAATTGTGTTAACTCTTAACGTGCTCCTCAAAGGTCCAGATTTAAATGTAAAACCTATGAATGTAGGAATGATTTTATTTGTGTCTTTGCAGACTTGCTGACAAAGCATTCAGGGATAGAAAAGACACAAAATGAACAAGCAGGTAACAGGCAAGTTTTTATGGAATTCAAAGTGCAATTGTTCCTTCTGTCAGCTGAAAATTTATATGTGGAAGGAACTGCTAACCCAAATGGAGGAGCCAGAGAAATTTAAATGTAAAAGTACCCTATTCCTCTTTCCCTTCTTCTGCTGGCCTTGTAAAAACAAGATTTTTTGGCATTTTGGGTAGATTGATGTAGTGTGTCACTGTGTCAGGACTTGGAGTTTCAAGCTATGTATGGTTTTGTGGTTAAAACCAGCATCAAAATGTGGGCTAGAAATCAGATGAATTTTTTTCTGCTAAAACAAAAAAACCTTCATGACAGTAGTAGTTTTACTCCTGGAGGCAGGATGTACTTCCATATGTCCCATTAGGATTCACATTGAGGATCCTGTGGAGATTCATGTTACCTGCAGGGTTTGAAGATTGCTTTTTTATTTTTTAATATTTTTTTTAGGATTTTTTTTGTACTAAAAATGTGCGTAAATTCTCCTAAACCTGCTGTTGAACTTGTAAAATTAATTTCCTAAACAGCTGGATTTGAAGAATTTCAGAATTTGAAACCATTTTTGACACAGTGCTTCCACCTGAGCTCAGGGATGGAACGAGCAGCCTGTACTTGTGGGCAGTGTTGGCTTTTCCAGAACTTGCTTTATAAAGTGCCCAGAAGATGGTGCTATGGTGTTGGTTTTGGCTACAGGAATGCTGAGATCTTGAGGTTTCCTTTGGGTTTAAATTAAATCAAGTAATTTTATCTGCTCTGATCAGAAGCTAACATTTTAAGAAATGGAATTTTAAAAGTAATTGTAGAGGTAATGTGTATTTTTGCAGAAGAAAGCAGCTGGATTTGATGCACATGGCTGAAATACCTCCACTGTCCTTATAAATGCTTCTGAAAACAGAACCAGTTTTGTAGGGAAGCCATGACTTTGCTTAATTCCTGTTCATGGAGAGGTTCAGTCGTTGTCCCTCATGGCTCTCACAGCATCTGGCACAGTCGGGTTCAGCACCTTTGCCTCCTGTGAGAAACAGGAGTTGCTTAATGCTGTGTGTAGAGGAGGCAAGTCAGTAAGCATGTCTGCTGTTTAAAACCAGATACTTTCTACCCCACACAGTCATCTCCTGATGTTAATAATCAGTGCCAGACGAGACATCTTTGTATTTCCACTTAATAATGATTAATTACGATTAATTAGAAGCTGCTTTTTTGGAAAGATAGGTAAACAGTCTGTCTACTTGTTCTTGGTGCTGCCCGTCTCATACAAAATCGAAGGGTTCATTTGGTGCTGGAAATTTCAGGCTGAAATGCTGCAGGCTGAGAAGTCACTTCTGGGTATGAGAACAGTTGATTACATCCCCTTTACAACTCTTAGGCAAAACCCCCGAACAATCAAACAAAGAATCCCTACAAATATGTGTGTATATATATGTATGTGTTGGGGTCACAATTAGCAGAAATCAAAACAAAACCTGAACAAAAAGCCTGACTAAGAGAGCAGTGAGAAGGTGATACAAATTAGTTTTCCTTCCCTGATCCTCTTAAAATGTGCCTGCCAATTTGTCAAAGCTTCTGGGAGGCTGCAATGTTAAAAAATGCATGCTGAGGAATGGAGAGAAGTTGTACAGCCCTGCAGAGACTTGAATCCTTAGCAGCAGATGCTGCTTCTATGTTCTCTTTTACTCCATTTCTGAGTAAGCTACACAAATTTAGCATTAGAGCCAGAAGCAGTGAGTAGGGAGAAAATCATGTCATCTTTGGAGACGAGATTCAAACTGTATAGAAGAGCACACACCAATTCCTTCCAGGGTTATATGGGCTTGCTTCAATAATTTGTTCATAGTGTTTAAAAAAACATTAAATTACTTGCCAACCTCCTGTTAATAGTGGAAAAGTCCTCATAGAATCTGAAGACCTGAACAATGGAGATGCCCCAAAAGTGCAATAGGTTTTATTGTAATCATGAAATCGCAGTCTATAAATATTTAAAATCTCTTAAAATTGTGTTTCTAACTCTCCCTTTCGCAGGCTCCTGAATGCAGTGTTAATGTGAGTGAAATGCTTCTGGGAAACCCAGGGAAATGCAATAAAATTCAATTTAATACCGACTTACCCACATTCCTGTGCCTGCTGCTGCTGGATTTTGGTGGTAAATCAGCCATGGGCCACTTAGTGTTTATTTCAGCAAATAAGAACACCAAGTTCATATCCGGAGTTCAAACACTTAGCTTCTTTTAGGCTGTTGTGGGGTGGAAGCACGGAAGAAGCAAGTGAGCGTAGTTCTTGGAGGAGGAAATTGTGCAGTTGGTGTTTTACTGACATTTTTAAGTTTAGCAGGCACTGATGCAACTCCTGGTTGAGTGGTAAGTCACACAGTGTGATGTGTCTTATCTGCAAAGTTTCATTGTGGCACAGACTACAGAATGTGTGATGTCCCTGGGTTTTGAACTGTTCTTCAGCCTTTAATTCCACAACCACTGTTGAGTGAGAGAGCTTCTTCCTCACGATAAAAGGGGTTAATTTGCAACATAACATCAGATGGCCTTTCACTGAGAGGCAGTGTCAGATTTGCTGACTGATGTGCTTTCTGAAAGTGCTTCCCTGCTAAACTGGCTCTGATTAATAAAATATATGAAGGCAAACAAAAATTAGCCCTCCCTAGCTGAGTTTTTTTTGTACTTATGACTAATTTACATGTGCAAGACCTTTAAGACCTGTTTTTTCAGGTTGTTATGCTTGCATTTTAGGCCTTCAGACACAGAACTGCTCTAAACTGGAAACTCTGTAGTTGCTTTGGCACAAGGCTTTGTTTAAACCAATCATCTTTGGTGAGAGACAGAGTGCTACAAGAATACAGTTGAATGACTTTTAGACTGGATATGCTGAGGTTCTGGTGGATTTTCAGGATAAGCTTTTCCACAGTTGTGGCCAAGAGGCATTAGTCCATAATGCTGGAATTTTTACAAAACTAAGAAAATACTTAAAACCCCTATCTTCCTCTTGCCCTGCATAGGTTAGTAAGGAATAGAAAGGTGATGGCTCACTTGGCATACAGAGCACACAAGGGTGTGTACCTAAATGGGCTGCCTGGTGTCTGAATGAGCCTGCCCTCATTCCTTGCTCCTTGGGAAACAAGTTCTGCCTTTCCTTGCCGTTTTTCTCCTTGGCTGGCAGTCCCCAATTTCTCCTCTGGGCCAGCACTGTGCCTGCATACTCTGAGAGGCAGTTGCTGCAGATGTTCTGGATTCCGCTTTTGCAGATGATTATTCAGGGAATTGCTTTATTTCATGCTCTTCCTCAGAATTTGAGCACCCTGTGTTTGGGGCAGTCAGCACAGACCAATCAGTTTGCACACCCCTGCTTTTCAACTCTTTCAGTGGGATTGCAGCAGGCATTCCTGCTTCCTAAACCCACTGGATGTTCATGGACTCCTCTACTGCACAGGCTCTTTTCCCACACTTTGAGCGAGGCAAAAGCCACTTGCTGTTTTATCCACAGTGCAGCAAACATGGATCAGTGACTGCAGACATTGATTAAAGTTAGTCAGGAAGAGTAAAATCAAGTCAGAGGCTTGCAGAATTGTGCTACTTATTTGATACTCTCCTAATACTCAGAAATCAAGTCTTTTAATCTCACATATTAAAGCCTCAGGCAGTACTAAATTAAACAGATTATTTACCTATTTGGTTTTCCTGTTTGGGAACAGCACAGCTGACATATCTGTTGAGAAAAGGAGAGAGAGAGATGTATACAGCCCACTATTTCCTGATAAAATGCATGCACTGGTTGTATACACAGCATCTTATGTTTGTAGTTACAAGCCTGTCATTGTGACTCAAGCTCAACTTCCTACCACATCCCAGTTATGGTTAGGAAAGCATATTCACTATAAAAAAGAAGTAACATAAGAGATAATGGAATACCAGGGTTTTAAGTATATTTTAAATCTGTTGAGCAAAGCTGAAGCAGTGAATAAAAGTAATGGCTGTGCGTTATTCTTTATCTTTTTGCTTTTAATGGTCTGATTTGAATTTTGAATGCTTTGGCTAAGCAGCAGTGCTGCAGGACTCAGTAGGACCCCTTCTGTCTCTTTTATTTAAATAAATCTGAACTAACTTTTTCAGGGTAAATATTCTAAGATTTCCCTTTCTGAAAATCTGTATATTTTTATATACCTGATTCATTCCAGCTGAAATATCTACTGTATTCTAAAAGTCCTCGTCCCTTTTTCTTCTTTCCCAGGCAACAGGAGACTGCTGTTCCCCATAAATTTGAGAGCAGTGAGTTATTAATGATCTCTGTAGGTTTTTCACAGGTGGTTGTTGCTGCCTTGGCTCAGGGCCTTTTCCTTGCTGTCATTTGCATGGCCTTCACCACTGGTGATAATGTGGTTCCTTGACTCCACCAGAACCGAAACAGGGATGGGATGGGCAAAGTCATCTCACAGGCTGGGGCTTGCTTGAGACTGCCCTCTCGTGCACGTCCTGATGGCCCTACAGAACCTGGCAAAAACAAAGCAGAAGAGATTTATTGAGGAGGGTTTTACAGTTAGGGCTACACAGATTATAGCAATCATCATAACGAATTTAGTATAATATGGAATAAAGAGAAAAGGGCAAGTGTTTAATCAAAACAGCTTTGAGTCCCAAAGGAAAGATAAAATCAGTGAGACAGGAGTTGCAACTTGATTTTTAAAGATTTATCACCCAATTTATTCACTTTATTTCAGACAGATTAAACCTTAAAACCCAGCTATCACCATGCAAATATCAACAGGATTAAGCATAGAATCTTTGGAGACAAGTACTTAAGTCATGTAATTTAGCCAACCAGTTAAAATTTTTTCCTCTCAAACATGCCTTTCACCTCCCTTATCTGCAATGCAGATCGCTTGTGTTCAGTTTGGCCTGCATGGATAATTTCCAGTATTTCAGGATGTGGAACAAGGTGAGAATGCATGCAGAGTTCTGCAGTGGGCTGAGGGAACTGGACATCTGTATTTTGAAAAAGGACCTGCATTGGTCCTCTGTGTGAAAATAACACCCCTGTATCTGTGTCTGCTCTTAACTGACGTGTTGATCTCACCTGTTCCCAGGATTTGTTGGTTTGGAAGACAGTCGACCACTTCTTTCTGAGTTCAGGCCTCTGGCTGTTTCAGCCCGAAGGGATAGGTACCAAAAACATCCTGCCTGATCAACAGTTAATAAAACCTTTACCAGAGAAATGTTAATGCAGTTGCAATAGAAACCTGGGGGGTAAGTGAAGCCTTTCTGGCCATCTGTGGTACATTCAGTCCCTTCCTGTGATTTTTGCTTAAAAGTCGTAGAATAGAATGACATAGAAACAATAAGGCTGGAAAAGCCCTCTGAGATCACTGAGTCCAACTGTTAACCCAACACTGTCAGTGCCACCACCAAACCATGTCCCCAAGTGCCACATTCATGTGTTTTTGAACACTGCCAGGGAAGTCAAACCAGTTTCATCTTTTCAGCCCAGAACTGATGTGGGGAGGCAACTCTTCTGGGTCCAGCCTCTCTACTTCTTTATCCCTTTGTTTATCCCTGGATAACCAACTTGCACTTTGCTGAAGAAACCAGCTCCTTTGAATTGTTTTCCTAGTGTTGCAGTTTGGTTTTGTTTCCTTTGTTGTCATTCACGTTGCAGCTGCTGGGGTTGCTTTTGTTATTACAGCTGTTAATATTGCATGATCAAATGAATTGTTAATTGCCAAGCCTCTGAAGAGCAGACACGGGCTGCTCACTGCCTCCAGTACACGTGGGAGGCTGTCAGGGACAGCTGGGACCTGGTGTCAGACCCATCGTGCACTGGAGGCTTGCATCAAAAGATGGTTTTGGAAGTGAGGAAGCAGATCCAGTGCTGAGGATTTTCCTCAAACGGATGCATTCCTCCCTCTTGCTGAAAGGTCCCCCTTGAAGTGTCAGCCCGTAGCTGTAGTTACCTGACAGGTAGAAGTGCTGCCAGCTCATGTTTCTCCTGCTGTAGGAAATATTTTTCTATCATAGGATAGTCAAAAATGGTGTCCTGCACTGTAGGACCTGTTTAGAGATGTTTACAATGTGCAAAATGAATCATGTCAGTGCTCAAGGATGCTGATTTTGGTGTTTGTCTCTCTCCCCTCCCTTTCCAACGAGGCCCAGCTGTCTCTGAGCACGGCTGCCTGCCTTGGCATCCTGCTGTTATTTAAGGAAAGTTGATGCAGATTTGTTGTTTTCACTTATTTTTTATGAACACTGAAGATATTTTGCCTCCTAGGCAACACACTTCCCCCCCAACCCCATTTTTAGCGTTCCCAGCAGTATTAGGGAATACTACTTAGAAGCACAGAAGGGAAAAACTGGAGAGCAGCTTGATGAGTGGGTCCTTTCGTTTGAGAGCAGACAAATCATTCCATATGAAATTGATGTGATATGACAGCATAAAGAGCAAATGTAATTTCATTTTGCATTATTATTTATTAGATTTATAGCAAAACTGCAGTTACAGGGGAGCCTTGCTCATTCAAATATGCTGAGACAGGATCCGTTTGCACACAAGGAAAAGTTAATAGTATTGCAGCGAAGCTGCTGCTAGCACAAAAATGCATTCATTAGAGATAGTGGTGAGGTTTTACTTAGAAATAATGATTCTGTGACTTTAAGTGTGCATTAAGTTCCAAAACCCACTTGTGGTGGCAGTGGCCCCAGAACAGTGGAGGTGGCAACAGAACTTCAGCACAGTGACATTCCTTAAATCTCTTCAAGTCACTTCTGTTAAGGAAGCTCTGTCTACAGATGGATGTCCCATCTATTGTTTCTGCTTCTGCTGATAAATAGAGTTGGTGAAACATCAGATCCTTTTCAAGCTCTGCCAAAAAAACCCCAAACCCTCTACAATATCTCCGTGCTGGTGTCACAGTTGGCAGAAAGGTGAAATAGCAGCAGACCAGTACAAAGGTGACATGAATTAGTTTCTCTTCCCTGATTCTCTTTAAATGTGTCCACCTGTTTTTCAAGAATTGAGAGGCTGCAATGTTAGAAAATGCAACAGCAAACAAAAAAACTTAGTTTTGGAAATACAGATTTGTATTTTTCCATTGAATCTTACATCTTAGTCAATAGATAACAAGAGAGGAGGATGGAGAGAACTATGAAGAAGGGTCCTGGAGAAGATCAGCCTGCCTGCCTTTTAATCTGCATGGATTCTATTTCAATTACAATCATTTCATCTACAGAAATGAAAATTGCACTGATGAAATACAACAGTGCTCTCTGACAACTGGCTTTTGGGAAGACACTCATTCACTTGCACAGTAGGGGCATGACTACTGTAAAGAAAGAGAAATCCTTGCTGGTCCACTTACTTTGCTTCAAAAGGGGTGCAAGGGAAGGTGATGATGTGCTCTGGTGTTTGGTGGTTTGGATTTTTCCTGTTGAGAAATTGCACCTTAAGAGTGTTTTCACTTAGAAATCAAGATAGCAGGAATCTAAAAGGAGCTTGCAGAAGGATAACAAAAGGCTTCCAACATTCCGATTGAATAAGCTTATCCAATTTTCCCTTTTCTCACAGCACGAGGTAGGTAAAACATGGACAAATGCTGTGGATAGCGGATGCATGGGATTGTTTCCTTGTTCCGCTGACGTCTGACTGCCAGAGAAGGGGTGCTCCTGGGTGGACCTTGGCACACTGCTGGAGACACTGGTGGGTCTGGTGGAGGTGGGGCTGTTGACATGTGCCATGGATCCCTCCTTCCAGGCTGGAGTGGATTTGCATCCCCACGGCTCAGACAAGTCTGCAGCCAGACCAGATAACTCTCTCTGGGCTCTCATTTGCTGCTGTTTTGTTCCTGCTAAAAAATCAGCCCAACGTGTGTGTTGGAAAAGAGGAACATCAGCGTGGAGGAAGAGTGAGTAGGCTGTGCTGGAGCTGGTCCATACTTGTAAGTATAAGTTAATGATCAAATGTGATCATAGGGAAACTCATTTTCTTGAGAGCATCCATTTAAAAAGAGATATTAACAACACTGTAGTGTGGTACAAAAGACACCGCAATATCCATGGTAGAATGCCAATGTTCCAGAGACCTGACAAATCCAGCATTTGTTATTTACCTATCCAAAATGCTTTGCTTTGAGAAAGCAGTGCTGAGCGCCAGCAGAAGGGTGTTCATTACAAATTCAACGCAATATGCAGTCAGCTTCAGCACAGAGCTGACTGTGGCTCCACTTATGAGGTAGAAAGTATATTAATTGGTCCATAATTCAAGCTGAAATAAGGAAAAGAGAGAGATAAGATGAGCTGTCAAGGAAAGCAGCTACATTCACTAGTGAATTTTGGGGAGTGAGCTGAGGGAAAGGAGCACTTACCCTTGAGAACTGCACAAGATCATTTGTAAAGTCATTAGTCTTATGAATTATTTTGACTGTTATTGTTATTAATTATTTCTACTGTAGTAGCACTTGGAGAAAAGAGTTGTGCTAAAAATCCTCCTGGCTTCTGCTGAAGCACACAATAAAAAGGCAATCTTTCCCCTGAAGAGCTTTCAGTCTTAATGCCACTCTATATTCAGTGTTCATCATTTCATGTGGTATTTCCATCCTCTTTTATTCTGGTACATAGCACCTGAACTTCTTCCTCAGAACTGTGTTGGTGTTTGGCAAATATGAAATTCATACATCTGCACTCTTATGTCTGACTATTGTTTGGTTTTCCTCTCCTCAGTGGTTCCTTTTCTCACAGTTAACATTCCTCTCCTCTTATTTCCTTCTCTCCTTTTCTGCAATTTCTGGTATTAGCTCAGTCTCCATTTTTAAACCTTTGTCACAGTTCTCTCATATTTTCCATGGATGCTTTTTTGTCTGACATTTTCCCACTTGGTTCTCTTCGCAGTTTTGGGGGAGGTCTGTGCACAAACAACTCCTGCTGTCATTTGTCCTAAGGCACTTTTTCTGGTGAGTTGTTCCATCCCTCTTCGCTTCCCATATCCAGCAAGAATCCGCCAACAGGGAAAGGTCATGTGGAGAAAGCCCACCTTTTAGTAGAGAAGGTGATTGCCTTGCATTAGGGAGAGGAGCATTGCCAGCAGGTCGAGGGAAGTGATCCTGCCCCTCTTCTCACGATTTCTGGGGGGCCTGGATCTGGAGAGTCTTCAGTACAAGACAATTACACTGAATTTACTTGGGATAAAACCTGGATATTACAGACTTTTATAAATAATAAGCACTGGGAGCTCCCTGGCAAAGTCCTGATGATGTCTGTTGGATCATGGTGAAGAAAAAGAAGTTTGGCAAAAGGAGCAAGTTAACTGTCAGCAGCTTGTCCCTCGGCTCTGCTGTTAATTGTGATGCCTCGCTGTAGTTTGTTTGCAATAATTCCAGCTGTACTGCCAGGGTGGCCTTTACACAGAATTGCTGTTGTTGTCACAACTGTTATTGTTGAAGAACTGCATTTTTCAATTAGGGAGAATACATGAGACACATTATCTGTAACAGTCTCTTTTAATGACAACAACAGATACAGTAATTAGTCCAGTGTATGAAATTAGAGATATTTAAATAATTATAGTGTAATCAAGTCAAAATTACTGATGTCTTTATTTGAGGCTAGATTATGTGGAAAACACCACAGGAAAATAAGTGCTTCGAAATCTAAAAGGCACCAGTATTTGATAGCACATTTGCATCTATTGCATCAAGTAAGTTTGGTTTACGCCTGCCAAAGGTTTAAAATATAAATAACAGTCACTAGGCCAGGTTTCAGAGGCTTGGGTATGACAGCAACTCCTTTGTGGTTCAGTTTGCTGGCATGTATCAGCTGGTTTGGTATGGCGGATTTGCAGCATAAAGGTGAATTTAATTGTGCTCAGCAGGGTGGCTCAGAAATGTCTGCATTTTAAATGTCTGTTGATTGGATTTTCTTGGAAAAGTTTCAATGTTTTTCAGTTCCCTTCTCCCCTTTCTTATCTGATGTTGCACATACTCTTTAATCAAAGATAAATGAACAAAAAGACCAAAGAGCACAGAGACATCAGTTCAAGGGAAAATATTATTTTTTGCATTATGTGGGAAAAAACCCAACAACAACCCCCCGCAAAGCAAGCAGACAAAACCAAACCAAACTGAACATAAGCAAAATTTAAAAACACCACACATGACCCCAAAATTCACAGCTCCCCCCTCACTCCCCCTTCTCATTTTCAGACTTTGAAGAAAACAACCTCTTGTGTAAATTTTACCTTTAATAGCAGGTGCTGACTCACCAGGCCAGAGGAAGGCACAGTTCACAGGTCTGGCAGAATTACAGCTGGTGGGTTTCAGGCACTCCCTGTGTCAAAGGAGAACTGGAAACAGCTGTTTATTTATGTGTATGAAAAGGATGGCAAGGAAGTATTTTTATTATTTGACTTTACTGCAGAAGTTTATA
Organism: Ifrita kowaldi; assembly: GCA_013398055.1. Lineage (NCBI taxonomy): Eukaryota > Metazoa > Chordata > Aves > Passeriformes > Cinclosomatidae > Ifrita > Ifrita kowaldi. The sequence goes on along the minus strand of VZRS01005270.1, from coordinate 498,880 downwards.
AAGGCTATATTTATATTTTATTTTCTTCAGGGATGTAATTCCCCAAAGTGATGTGAAATATTGATGGAAAAACCCCAGTTTTCAATCTGGGCTCTGAATTTTGGAGGGGGCTCCTGAGAGATGGTGCTGATACCTTTGGTTGACAAGGTGAGCACCGAGCCCCCGTGCTGATGGTGCAGAGGAGGGGCTGCAGAGATGCATTTAAAATTAAAACTTCTTTCCAACTTGCCATGCAAACAGAAGAGAAGCACTTGACCCTCAAGAAGGTAACAGGCATCTCATGATTTATTGTAGACTGAAGTTCATTCTTTTACCTGACAGAAAAACATTTGCGAGTGCAAAGGGACCGATTCAGAGGGGACCGACTCCATTAACTGCAATTTTTCATCCACTTTTCCACATCAGCAGCAAATTTACCTTTTCTCTGGGTTTAACGTTGAGTATCTTTAGTGTCCTTAAGGTCACAAGTGTTTCTCCAGCCCCACAGGTGCAATAACCAACAAGAAGAATAGTCCATGCAGGATTTTCTTTCCATTACATAGGTGATGCTGGGAAAACAGGAGGCTTCTTTACTTCCAATGTGTTTATATAATGTGAAATTTTTTTATAGTTAGTTATTATTAAACATAATTGCAAGATGGAGCAATTACTAGTTTTACAATGAAGACAGTGAAAACAAACAGGAAAGTAATTTTAGGAATTGAGATAAGGTTTTAAAACAGGATGTTTCTGTGTTTGGACAATTTAGTTTGTTTTACATGAGGATGTTCTCTCTGAGGAACACCCTCATCCCACCTCCAATCCTTTGAAAGCAAGATGAATAACTGGATTTCTCACACAGATATTCTGCAACTTTTACTAGATGCAAGCATACTTCCAGAAAGCTTTGAATTGCTAAGAGGTAAATTGATTAAATTTATACTAAATGCCCCTTTCAGCAGGTTAGGAAATGGATCCCCTGGTTTTGGTGTGTCACACAGAATGGTCTGAGATCTGACCTTTAATCAGTTTTATCAATACAGTTGAATAATTTCTACTCAGAATTTATTTACTTCTTCAGCGTCTTGCTTAATTTGATTTGTGAATCTATTAATTTTTTTTTTTTTGCTTTTGCTTTAAAGTCATGGGTTTTATATTCAGTTTTTCAAACGCTTCAGCCGTAACTTCTGTTATCCTTGACGTTTCTGTGTCACCATAATATGAACTGCTGCAGTGGGAAACTTAATCCTCTAATCTGTCTAGCTCAGATGCATTGTTCATATGGAGACATTTTCTAATTCAGTGTATTTATTAACAGCTCTGAGCGCACTGTTCGCTCTGGCATCTGCAATGGGAGCAGTTTTATCGATGGAAACTGTAGTCAAAGAGTGGTCTTATGCCTGGTTCTGCTGCCTGGAATGACAGGGCTGGTCCATATGGTTGTAGGATCCAGCTCTCTGCCTTTTGGTTGAAGAAGCTGTAAGATACACACAAACGTTTATATATCTGTACATATATACAGATGTGTGTGTGTGTATCCAGGCTGCCAGTTTATCAGCTCTGTTATTGGAAGGCAGATCTGAATATTAACCCAAACTTTCCTAAGTTTTCCTGGGAATCCTAAAAATAATTTGTGGTAGCTGTTGAAGAAAACAAACCATTCTGGCAGTTTTGGGCTTTCAGATGAGTGTTCAGTTTTCTGTAGAAACAGATTTTTCTGTGACGTTTTTCCAGAACCTCAGGTTTAGGCAATGGAACATTTCTGACCACTCTCACTATTTAATTACTTTATTTCTCATCTGTTTACTCTCAAAACCAAGTTGGATGTGGCAAATAATTTGCCACTGTTGAAGTTGGAAAACTGACCTGGATGAGTTTGCAGGGTAACTGGTCTGCCACTTTCATTTGGATGCTGGAAAAGACACATAGCAAAGCGTGAATATAAAATATATGGAAATACTCTTAGAAACTTGTTATTCTTCTTATTAAATATTAAAAATAAATATTAAATTACTATTATTTAACTTAATAAAAATAGCATCTGGATCTGCAGGTGCTTTTAATAAAGTCAAAACAAACGGCTTTATTGTATGTAGAAAATCACAGGATGCGGTGGAAGATCATTAGCGATATGATGTTTATGCAGTTCAGCTGGAGATTAATGGCAAATACCATCATGATGTTTAGAAAGGAGATTGACTAGTATATAGGAAATAAATACTGCACCCCCATGACACTAGGATTCATCTTACTTATTATTATTCTGTGCTGGAAGCGTGACAGAAAAGTGCCTCTGTTGCTGGTGTAACAAAACTTTCTTCACTCTCTCCATCCCTTCAAAAAAAGCCCAAGGAAAAAGAATTTCTACACACAGCCTCCCAGAAAGAAACAGGATGAAAACATTCCTCAAGCTGCAAAACAAGAAGGTCCTCAGCACTAATAATGTTTTCTATTACCAAATGCTCAGTAATCTGAAAACTAAAAACAAGAGCAAATATTATTTCTATTATATGTATGTACGTGCTATACTATAAACACATGCTCAAAGGTTTAATTTTTTTTTTTGTTTGAGAAATACTCATTAATAACTATGATTCATTGTCCAGATAATATAAACTGATTGGGCAAAAGATAAGTTTACAAAATGCAATTGTTTGGCATAATGGAAATTTATTTTTCTCAAGAGTTGGCACATTTATTAGGAAGCCCTTTGATGTTTCTTGGAGAAACAAATCAGTGCTAGTTGGTTTCATCCTTTATTGACAATGGCATTTTGGATTTGGCAGTGTCTGGAGAACTGTTTTCAGCTGAAGTTGTTGGCATAGTCACTGAATGATGCTATTGTGAAGAAAAAATAATTTCATTGTAAGGCTACTGAAAGCTGCAGTGAAATCGCAGAAGAAATATCTGCTCACATTGCAACTTAACATGCTAAAACCCACAAGGAAATGGCTGCAAAAAGGTATATTTTGACAGTCTTGGAAATAAAGTATTTCTGTTTCACTGTTATCAGGTGCTTTTGTTCCCCAGTAACTTCAAGACATCTATTTTGTATCATTGAGTCAAATTATTCTTTGTCACTCCCATGCCTTCTCTCTTCAGATTTCCCCTAAATTTGCTTCCCAGTTTACCCACCTTTGTTTCTTTCTGTATCTCTGTGCTACTCCTTCCAAATGCTGAAGCGTGCCAATGCTAACCTTCCACATACGAATTGTTACCATCTCTGGCATCTTCCCTACTTAAATTTTCTTGGAAAGCTGTACATCAATGCCCCTAATAAAAATCATTGTTTGAGAGTCCTGTGGCACCTATAAGAACCAGAAATATGTGCCGATGCATCTATACATCTTCAATTTACTAAGGTTTTTGGGTAGCTTTGTGCATAATGAAAAACCAAAAATACTGAAGGTACACAGAGAGATTTTGACAAATCTGTTGGTGTTCAGATGTCTCCTGGTAGCAAGCAGATATTTCCTTTTGCAAATTAACACTAAATATAGATGGGGTGTGAAATTCACTGGGCCTGAGTACTCTGCACTTGTCCATTACATTCATCATTTCTGTTCTCACTGACCCTTACTAGGGAGTTACTGAGCCCAGTGCCATAATTTGCTGCAAATAGCCCTTATTAAATGAGGAATTGCTTGTGAGAATGATGAATTCATATAGTGATATCTTTCACAAGATCAGATCTAATAAAAGGTCACCTGGTACAATTTCTTATGTAAATGAGTTTTCTAGACTGTTTCTCTTTCTACTTGTGCTGTTGCCTAGGCTGTCATCAGACTTCAAAGAAATTCATTATTCTTCCAGCTTTTGACTTTAAACAAAATGCTTGCTGAACCTAATTGATGCTGCAAAATGTCTCTTTGCAGGGCAAAGAGAATTGTGCAAGAGTAATTCAGTCTATTGAGCTACTCACAGCCATTGTGTTTGACTGTGCCCCACTGACATTGTATTCTTTTTCTGAAAAATATTGGAAATCATTTTCACTGATGGAACTGATGGGAAATAATGAGTCAATCACATGAGAGAGAGTGGATTCAGTAAGCTCAATGCAAACTATTGTGAAAGTTTTAAAAGTCTCTTTGTCCACAAAATGTCAGTGGGTTTTTTTCCTCCTCAATGTTATTTTGAAAGCAGGTATTTGGAGACTGCCACACATTCTTGAATATTCTGAGAGCCAGTGAAGAAAGAAACAAAAATATCTACAATGAGAGACAAGCAAGCAAGAGGAATGAGTAAGGAAAGGTGAAGGCAGGTGCAGTCAGTTGTGTGGATTCCAGGTAAGCTGGTGTAGGGGTTTTACATCTGCTCCTGTAAAATGGCAGCTTTGGGTCTTAGACACCCTGATGGGTCTCTTGGATAAAACGGGGAAACAGAATTGTTGCCAGCTTCTTGCTCTTTCACCCTGGCAATCCACAGGAGCAAACACTTCATGCCAGTCAGCAGCAATTCCTGCAATGTAATAGAATGCAAGTGCCTAAGTGAGTCCGGTGGCTACTCCAACCATCCTATGGAGGTTTTAATTTTGGCTAATGCTGAAGTGTGCCCTGGTAGAATTTGATGCCATCAGTGCCATATTGAGCTTTACTAATTACAGTGCCAATATTCTAAAACCTTGTCCTTCTTTCCATTCTAAATCCCCCTTCTGAATGAATGAATGCCTCTCATTTATTTTGGTTAAAGTTTGCCTGTCCGGTCTTGGTCCATGGACAACTCACACTCCACTGCTCTTCAACACTTTGCTTCATTCAGGGCATAAATCTGAGGAAATTTTTCTTATTTTTCATTTAATTAATATAACATAAAGTGCTCAAAAATATACCAGCTATTGATCGTGATTGTTAGCTAATTATGCCTTGGTCCTTATTATAATACTGATTCAGAAAGCTAATGGACTACATTCCTATCTTGGTTTGGCAGCATGTGAGGACTAAGCATTGAACGTCAGCTGTGGTTTTAGAGTGAGATTCCTGGTTAACAGAATGGTTTTTATTTTGGTGAAGATACTTTCCCTAAAGATGCTGACTAGGGAGGAAATTTTTACACATGAGAGAAATACTGTGGTTCGTTTTCCCCCCACTGTCTACCAGAGCAATCTCTGTGCTCGTGACTGCTGTAATACATTCACGTGCAAGGTGCTTTGATATCTTTATTTCCTTCTGATTAGCATTTCTCCTCTCCTTGTAGCCTTAAAAAAACCTCAGCCCTTCAAAACTGATGAGAATCAAACTGCAGAATATGGGAAAAGCTGAAAAGTTTGCTGCCTTTCCACCAATTTCCTGGCAAATGAGATACTGTACTTGAGCCTTGATTTTTCAGACAAAGACTGTGAGAACAGCAAGTGGCTATTCTTGTGTCAATTACTTCAGGGAAAATGGAACACAGTGGTGCTGCAGCCCCTGAGTACCCTTGGAACGGTCAAGAGCTGCACAGGCAGGAGACGTTGCTGTGCTCAGCACCGCTGGCTGGAGTGCGCACACCGGCTCCTGAAAGCTGCTCTGCCGAGCTCAGGCACTTTCTTCCTGCTGTGAGGGGCTGTTAGACAGGGATGTTTATTACCAACTTTAATAGACTCGAGAGCCAAAGCATATAGAGACACTGTGTAGGGGAGATGGCCTTGTGAGGGAAGTGCTGCGCGGGCCTTGTTTGTGGGGTGTGTGGATACAGAAGTCAGCGTTCAGTGAAGGGAGTAACCGGGGTGAACCATGAGAAATACCATACTCTCCAGCCAGAAACGAATTATACAAAATACAAAAAAAGCAGGTAATTTGACTCACCCTTCTGATTTCAGGCCTGCTGCTATTTCTCTACAATAGAAGACTGCGTAAGAGTACATGAGATTAACCTGCTGCTAAGCCATCTTTCACAGCTCTTGTTAAAAACTGACACCAGTATCAAGGGGCAGATAGAAGCACAGGTCCTGCTGCAACATGTGAGTCTGTGAGCCTGTGATGGTGTTGCATGATCATGTGATTTTCTGTGCTGGAGTACATTTCTCTTGTCCTCTCACTCAACAAAGACAAAAAGTTTATGAAGCTTGTCTTGATGCACAATCTGATTTTTCTCTTTGTAGTCTTCTGAAATTGGGTATGCTGGGTATGAAACTCTTGCTGGCCTTTCAAAAGTAAACCCTGAGTAAACCCTGCCTCAGTGACAAAACAACTGTGATTCTCCTGGTTAGATGCTGAAATCAGGTCACCCAGTGAGCAAGAGTCACTGAATTAACTGTTGGGCTCCTAGTGCCTAAGAACTTAAAATTTTATTGAATGACTAGCTTCCTAGGGATCACAAAATAAAGCAATACTTACAGTGTTTTTCATTTGAGAAGATGTAGGAGGGAAGATAGGTTCTGTTATCGAAAAAGTTTCCAGCACAGATTCAAACCCCGCACTGAAGTTCAAACGAAGTCCATGGGTGTCCTCAATGTCTTATGTACTTAAATTCTGAAATAGATCCATTAAAGACAATTTTGGAATTTCCCTACTGGAACCAAAGTCTTCTCATCTTTCAAAGCTCAGCCACCTTTGGCCTCAGCTTGATTATATATATAATTTTTTTTCCATCGAAGCTTTTTCTGTCTGCTGAGAAGCTGTAAAAGACAATGCATAAGGAGAGTGTACGATGGGTAAAGCCTAAGTCACACAGTGGTTGAGTTTGAAATACACCTTCTGTCTTTTAATCTGTCCACTTTTGGCATTGTGAAAGTCTCTCCTCCACAATAATCTCTTAAGTACTTTATTTAATGACTCTGAGAGTTCACTGGTGCACACAGTGCGAATATCTTGACTAAGTGATAGTTGGCAAGTCCTGTTACACATGTGGGTTCTTTACAGTCCACAGAGCAGTGGGGGAGGATGGCTGGGGGTGTACCTGCCTCAAAAATGCCTAGTTACACAAGAAATATTGAACCAGTCCAGAAAGTTTCTGTCCTCAAATTAACGACAACAAAAAATTCCTGAACTGAACCCCAGCAGCATGCAGGAGTTCTGCTGAATACAATACTTGCCGTGTCCTGAAGCAGTGCCTAAAATGCAATTAGAAATTATATCCTGCCTTCTGGCTGGGAAGAATGCATTTGAAACATATGATTCCTTATCAGGACGTTCTTATGAGAACTTCATTTATGGCAAAGAGGAATGAGAATCTTTTTCCTTCTCTAACAGGGCATATTTTGTTGTGCTATTTTAAATAAATGCCCTTGTGAAAGGAATGCAATCATTAGAGTGGTTATAAGGAGTCAGACCTTTGGTCAAAACAAAACAACCCTGCCATTACAGGGTATGGGATTTCGTTATAAACTGCCAGCAGTTTTGACAGCACCTAATAGTTCATGGTGAATTCCTCTTTGTGCTAAAACTAGTCCAAATTATCTTCATGTATCAGACTGAAGGTTTCCTGAGAAACCTTTGGCCCATCGCAGATTGTAAAGAACCTTACTAAAATGCCTACATTTATATATATGCTAAAACACAGGGATTTTATTAGACCAGAAAGGGTTTTTAAAATAGTAAAAATAAATTACGTTCCTGAGGGTCTAGCTCATTCCTCCTTCTTGAGGATATTATCTCAGTGGTCCTTAGTTTCTTGCGTAAAATATGGTTTTCATAAGTCACCAGAAATTCTGTTCTGACTGAATTAATGGGGGGCACCCCACTGAATAAGAATTTAAGTCTTTTCTTATAGTCAGTGTTCAGCGTAGCGAGTTTCACTGCCTGATTCTGTAGTAGAAGAAATAGAGGTAATTTTGACTTTCACAAATTAGGTCCAGTTCCAGGCATTGCACGATTCAGTTGAACTCAGATTTGAGCTTTATACAGCCAGTAGTACCTTGTACTTCAGCTGACACCTTCACTGTATCTACTTGGAAACTGGGATTTTTATCCCATCTGTGGTTGGTTGTATCTAACAGCTGTGTGTCTTGGAAGTACCTCATGGCATTAAAATTGTCCTAACTCAATTAGTTGTAATAATGGTGAAATGGAACTCTATGAGACAAAGCAAAGAGATCAGACAGCTCAGAGAGCATGGCAATTTTGGAGCACTTCATCCTTTTCATAGCACTGCATGGTTTCCTTTCTCTCCTTCGGAGCTGACACTCAGGTGTCTGTTCTGCTTTGGTTTGTAATACATCTTCTGAGGCAAGGTGTGCCAAAGAACTCCTCCTGATGTAGAGATCAAAGCCAGGACCTATCAAATGTGCTAATGAAAACACCTCAAAAACAGTTCAGTGCATGAAAGAAAAAATCTCTCAGCCAACAATAGTTTTCATGTAGAATGCAATGCAAGGTGGTTGATGTATCTTCAGCACAAATTAATGCATTTTATGAACTGGACTGAGTTCAGAAACATAAAAAGAAATGCATTGTGCTGCTGCAGTGAGTTTTGAACTGCCCTTTCAGGCAGTTTTCATTTGTAATCCTCCTTAGAATGTGAGATCCTTTTGCTCAGTTGCATTTAACATGGCAAATAAGTTCAGGCATTCGATTATAAAGTTAACTTTTCATAGAGTATCAAAGTGCTGCTAGTAAAGCCAAACTACTCAGTCTGATGCATAATGAAGAGCTGTAATGCTCTGAATAAATCCATTACTCAAATGTATGCTGTAATGAAGGTATAACTCATTAGTGTTTGCCTGACTTTATTTATGTGGTTAAGATTAACAGCAATGTAAGCAACATTGCAAACACTCAAAAATCCCAAATATTTCTGATTGAGGATTGAGAAAATATTATCTGTAAAGTACACCCTGGATAATCTGTGTCTGCAAGTGGAAAATAAAGCTTCTTTCAATTTTTTTCCTGTTCTTTCTTTGTACACAGCAGAGAAATAGAAAACCTCCTAAAAGCTCTTCCTAAAAGATCAAATGGCACTAGTTGGAATTTAGTCTAGCAAAAGTGCTTCTCATGGTACATAAGGAAGTGTGATATCCCATTAAAAGAGGAGAGAATACTATTAATCTCTATTAAAAAGACTAATGAAATGGAGTATGATATCCTGCCAGCTGTGGCTTAGAATTCTTCCTTCTTTCATTTGAATTAGAAACAGGAAAACCCATAATCAGAGCAGGGCATGGAAGTGGTGGAGAAGGAAGTAATTTAGAAGTGTTTTCTTTCATTTTTCAAATCTGAAGGACCTGGGGGATTCAGCTCTTGGTTTAAACAAGAGCACCCATCTGACATGCTCTAGCTCTCCAGAAAATGCAAGTCAAAAAGTCCGGCCTGTGGGAATAAAAAGCACGTGTTGTTTTTTTCCCTTTAGTCTCATTTTGATCTTTAATATATAGGAATTTACTAATGCAGAGAGATTTCTTCCGTGTTCTATAGAAGGTGAGTTATATGGGTGCATCAAAGGGACGATCCTGCATCTGTGAGTCCGTATGTTCAGCAGGAATAGTTTATACACCTTTTGGTCATGGCACTTCGTGATTCTTGCCATCTTCTATGGCATTAGAACAGATGTTTAAGTGATTCTGGGCCTCAGCTGGCAGCCAGTGCTAAATGCTGATGTAGAAACTGTTCCCCCACAAAAAGCTGTAACACCACTCCTGAGCATTGTGCACTTTGACGTGCTCAGACCAAATATCCCAAAGGGAAAAGGCATATGATGTTGCAGTCCTGTGGCAATGCCAGAGGTGTAAGATTTACTTTGGTTGTCAATTTTTGTTTGTTTGGTATTTATTCAGCTGCTCTGGATTAAGTACATCATTGCTTTGCAAAGCCCCAGTATCCCATATCTCATATCAAAATATACCTCAGTGTACAGTGCTCAAAATAAAGATGTAGCACCACAGGTCAACTCAACCTATGAAAAGGGGCACCAAAAAAAAAGCCTTGGGGTCCCTGAGCACATTTCTATGAGACAGTTTGTGGGGTTTCACACCTTGTTGCTCATGAAGTTTAGTAGTGCACTCCTAACCCTATGCCACAGCTTTCCTGCTGACAGGTGCATGTAAAAACCTGGCTAATGCCAGTCAGTGGAGCTCACGTTTGGGCAGGGCCACTTCTGTGACAGAGTGCTTTACAACCAGGGCCACCAAGGCCAGCAGCTGCACAGGGCTCATCATGGGAAGGTGTTACAGACCAAGGGGCCTACCACTGCAGAGCTTACCAGTCCTTCTCTTGAAGTTAAATATAAAAATTTAATCAAATATTAATTAATTATTATATAATTTTGTGGCAAAACCCTGGGGCAGGTGGGACAGTAGAGAGCAGGGGAAGGAAGACCTGAGAGTGATCTTGCAGATATACTTAATGGTATTTGCACATATCTTACAGTCAATAGAGAATAGAAAAAGCCACTCATGTTCTAATATCCTTTTACAGGTCATCACAGTAGCTGTGCCTATATGAAGATGTACATCTGTGGGGTTTTCCAGCTCAGCTGGCAAGGGATGCAAGTTCCTCATGAAAACAAAATCAATCACAGATAAGTGTTCCCCTTTCATAATAAGCTGAGCATCATGTTAGTGCTCAGAGCTATGAACATTTATTTCACTTTATTATTGCAACAGAGCACCAAATTAAGATTTTTGGATAAATTATTTATTTATATATAATGACAAGTAATCCCTGACTAAAATGTGTTTGAGAAGATGTTTATTTCATGAGGATTCAAAAAGAGAATGTATTTCACTGAAATGTTGAAGCAGAATGTAGGAGCTGATTAGACATGCCTGCCACGTTTCCTAGGCGTGACCTTGAAGAACTTGGGGGATTTGGAGAGTTGGAATGCTACTGACATTATACCTGCCAACGTGGTAACTCAGAAATCAAAACTATACACACCACTTGTTTTCAAGTTCGGTGTCTCACCTTTTATCTAAAGTATGATTACGAAAACCAACAGCAACACCCTCCTTTCCAAAAAACCAATCAACCACCTCTGCAGCTATATAAAGATGTTTATCTTGAGCAAAATGTTTTTCTCTGATGAATAACCAGCATAATAATTTGTCTTTCATTTTAGTGGTTTTTAATTCCACTCAAATCTGAGCTTCTGATACAAATTGTTTAGATCAAGAAGTAAACTTATATTTCTAATGGATTACTTGTGGAGCAGAGCAGGCAATAAAATGAATAATGGAGGGGAATCTTTAAAAATTGCAAACTGACCTTTGAAATGTCAGAATTTGGATGTTTCCTGTAATCAGCATTCTGTGATAAATGAGAGCAGTAAATGTAAAGATCCTTGGTTCAAAGTGTGTGTAATCGAAATCCAATGAGAGATCGATGGCCTTTTGGTGACCTTTTCTGAAAAGGTCAAATGACAACATTTATGGGAAAGTTTTCATGTGCTTGGAGGATGATTATAAATGGATTTATTGCATTTCAGTGTTCTAGTTATAGAGGAAAACTGTGCCTGTTTGTCTGAGCTCTATGTATTTGTATAAGGATGTATGTCATTGTCAGTCATTCACCCTTGTAGGTGTGTCAATTTTATACATGAAAATATGTATACACATACCCTGACATTCTTGTAGTATTTGAAATTTCAAGTTAACATTGCTATAAAATAATATAAATGAGAGAAATGCTACTTCAAACATTTAAAATATCACCTAGTTATTTTAAAGGAAGGCAGCAGGAGGATCTAAGATGCTTTCAGTGGAAAATTGGTTCCATTCTGCTAACAGTGACAACAGATTGGAAATGAAATAATCAACAAAAGCTCCTATCACATCATCACAATCCACAAGACACTGTAGTAAGTGATGGACGGTAAGTCTCCCTCTGAGGCAACTTTTACAAATAAGTCCACTGAGGCATTTTTTTCTGAGTAGCTATTGGAGAATGTTTTTGTGCTGATCTTACACACCAAAATGTCTAAAATGATCCAAGGTTAAATTAGAGAACGTCATCACCAGATCACCAACTTTTTGATGTCTGCCTTGCAGTTTCGTATTTCAAATTATGAAAAAATGCTATTTATTTATCTGAATGATTGATATAATTTTTTTTTGCTGAAATTATATATATATATACATTCAACTTTCTGTGAGGGCCTGCACTACCTGATTTTCTTTTTATCTCTGTGAAAATTTTTTCTTAAAGTATAGATATCTTCCACCTTTCTGTGGAAAAGAATTGGTTATGAGCTCTTACATTTTATTACCAAAGCTTCATATGCTTGTAGCTTAAGCATAATTGCTTAAAAAAAGTCAGTTATTACATCAGTCTTATCATTAATTACTGGAAAGTCATCTAGACACCAGATCATCCCCACAGAAATGCTCCCTTATCACTGAGGAATGAGAATTTGCACTTTTGGGCAACTGGTAGTTGAAGCATAGGACATAAATCCACAGGAACACAGTTTTAGGAGTGTTACTGGCCATGGAACCGTTTGCTTCCTTGATGGAAATTCAAATGGAGGGCTGAGAGCCCAGCTCAGTTCTTCTCTCCTTTTGCATCATTCATCATTAATGAACCAACACGGATAAGGATATAATTACTCTGATCATAGTAAACAGGTTTGATGGCTCTGGTGACAAGTAACCTGCACAAATGCTCCTTGCTCTACTGGTTCTGTCCTTGTTGAAAGAGTAGAAATGAGTGAAGAGGGAAAAAGAAGAGATTTAGAAGTGTGAAGTATCTGCTGTACCTGCACATAGAAATAAATCTGTGGAAAGGTAAGCAGTTTTTACTGTGACCCCATTCAGAGCTGAACTGCAGTTTAAATTAACTGAAAAGGGCTCTTTCCATATGAGAAAATAGAACTATGTCTTAGATGACATATTTCATTGATATGCAAGTATATAATGCCAAATCGCAGTGATAAAATCACAGGGTCTCTGATCTGTAAGTGGCCTGTTCTATTAATATTTCTTTGCAGTATGCAGCACTAGCTATTTCTGGAACTACCCTAAACTTAAATATGCCAGCTATTATTTCATACCATTATTCTGCAACCCGAAGCTGGAGCTGCAAGCTGTGATGTGCTGTGTCTTTATCTGCATTACCAGATAATTTGATATTGCAGGAAGAGTGGAGCTGGAGTCTCATCTTTCCGACATGGCTGAGTGATGCATTTTCTATTAAATACAGTCAGGTGAAACCGGCCAGGAATATCCTATCTCATGATTACTATAACTTGTGATTAAAAGATGGGTTATGTTGAGACAGCTTTGTCACAACCTTCCTTTGAAAGAGAAACTACATAGCTTTAAATTCAGGCAGTATACACAGCACGTCAAGCTGTTGTCTTTCAAAGTGGTGGAAGGAATTGGTTCCTCTCTTAATAGTTTTGGGCTTCACAATGAAATGAGCTTTCAGTAAACGACTCCTCTAGTAATAGCGAGGATGAGGAAAAGAAATTGGAAGAGCAGAAGTCAGTGAATAGTTAGGAATGCAACCATTTATTCAATTATTTTTGTACTTTGGGTAAATTTTCAGCCCTGAGTACAAAATGCCTTCATTATAGTAAGGAGTTTTGCATTTTAATTCACTGCACATAACAAACCTCTATAAACCTTTGTGTTTTGCCAAAAAGAACAAATGCGAGAACCTGGTGATCTCCAGTCTCTTGTTTAAACAAAAAGGGATGAATATATTAAGACCTTAAATCTATCACAAAATTAGGTACTTTGGCATTAACACAGGAGTTAATGTTAGCATTTATACATAAGACAGCATGTTTGGGCATTAAATCCTTGGACTGACATGTCAGCTAAGGAGTAGATATTCAGAAGAATAATTACTTTCTTCATGGGAGCAAGTATTCTGCCCACACTTTTGTGTTTGTCTTTACAAATCTTAGTTTGTTTCTAAATATCAAAGTGTGAATTGGGTACGTGGAGATGCAGACGGTGAACTTTGCTTTCAAAATTTAGTTTGCAGATATGTATTACATTTGTGGATACCAAGGTCAGGTCTCAGTTTTAAAAATACCTGCCATGGTAAAATATTTGTCCTTCCAATGTAACGGAAATTGTTCAGCTGCCAATGGAAAAGATTAGTTCAGAGACATTTTTTGGTTGGCATGTTTTACTGATGAAATCAGGATAATGATTACTTGAGGAGATGCTTCAGCAGGGATGTATTTTGAAGTGAAGTGAAAACAATTTTAAGACTACTTAAGAAGTGATAATGCTGTGAAAGAGATTTGAAAGTCCTCAGGAAGTTGCCTCCACTGATACATGAGAGAACCTGATCTAACTTATCTAAATTTTGGTGTTTATTTCTTGTTCTCTGCTATTCTCTTCTACCTCACTGAACTCAAACTGTTCATGATGCCCCATGTAAAACTTCAGTCTGTACTAGAATAAGCATCAGCTGTTTCATCAGCTGTGTGAGGCTGTTCTGGATTTTATGAACAAATCTGTTCTGGTCAAGAAGGTTTCTCTTGGGCTATCAGAAGCTGCCTAGTGTAGCAATAATATGCAATTTTCTTTTTATTTTTTTAAAGGAAGTGTACAGGCCTTGAGTTAAGCTTTCTCTCACAGAATTAGAGACTCCAGACACTATTAGAAAGTGTCTGTTTGGTGAAAATTCACCTAAAAATACAAACCCCACCCAGCTGGCTGTCCCAGCAAGTGTATCTGAAATATCACCAAATGCCACCATGTTGTCCTCCTGACACATATGTGTCTCTCCACTGTGTTTGGCTAAAGATGATTATTATGGTAGGCTAGGAGTTATGGTTGTTTTGGGAAGCTGGTAAAGATCTGCGAGCTAGTACAAATATAATGTTGTTCTGCAGATTTACCTGATAAAATTGTTCCAGTAGAAGAAAAAATGCTGTGGCAATTCATAAAGGAAGTTTTCTATTATCATATTTTCAATAGCTGAAAAGATGTATGGCATTTAGAAATGCCTCTTTCCAAAGAGAAAGGTAGCTTCAGGGGTTTTTTTTTCCTTTCCAGTGGTTCTTTAGATACTTCCTTAAAAAGAATTTGTCGTTAACATTTTCCCCTCATGAACAGAATTCAAAATGCTGATGCTACCAAATTTCAGCTTTGTAGAAATAAACAATTTGTGTTCGTTCAGCACAGTCCTTGCTGTAGAAAGTGCAGACACCTATGGGTATGTGATGACTTGCTCTTTGGAAGGATATTTGGAAAAATGTATTCAGGAGATGCACTGAATTCTCTCAGGACCACTTCTTAAATTTGACCCAAAGAAAAATTCCAGAAAAATTCCAGGCTGTTTTTATGCCTTTTCCTCTATAAGCACCAGACTCAACTCGGCTTGGGAGGGGAACATCAGCCTTATGTGATACAACCTTTCCATTAGTGCAGAACACTTGAAGAAGTTCTTGAACAACTTTTTCATTCAGCACATGGAAAAGGTAAGACCAACACAAAGGGAAAATGGCCAAACACATCAACACAAAAAGCTGCTGCTGCCATCTCTTTGCAGCTAATGTTACTATATCCAGGCATCTCTGCATGGGGTTTTGTCAGTTCTGGAGGGTGAAAGAAGGCTTGGGTTTTATTCAGGTGAAAGGCAAAAGCAAATTCTCTGAAAACTGTTAAACCCACAAGGTTTGTGCTCGGCTAAGGGCAGGTGAAATCTCAGCACAAGTAGAACAGTACAACAGAACACACCCCTCTGTAAGCAGAATTTAGCACAGGCAATATACTTTAGTGTGCAAGGAACTGCAGCAATTCTTCTAAGTTTTAATATCCATTCCTGAACTACCAGTGTACAAACAGGCAATAAAAGTGACTTTCCCAAGCTTGTGCTTCTCATTACTGAAGGTGAAAAATGACAAGGCAAACAAAACAAGTGGTCAGAAGTCATACTGTCATGACTGATACAACTGATTCATTTGACACTTATACTGGAATCTGATTCAGAAAAGACAACTACAGAGAGCTAGGAAACATGGATGAAGTTAAGAGACACTGTATAGCTTTAGGAAGGAAAAAGGAGGTTTCTTAACACATTTATCTTTCCTTGGACAGGCCATAAGCAATGCCTGTGCAGTCACGTATTGCTGAGGCAGGTGGCCATGCAGGTCAGGCTGCTGAGGGGCTGCCAGCAGAAATCACAAGGATTAAGGCTTGGAGGACTGTGGGCTGCTGCAGTCTGATCAGTAACTAGTGGAGGCTGATAAAGCACTGCAAATTACTGTGTGTGAGATTTATAATGGTTTTCTTCAAGTACTCCAAGTTCAGATGTGGCAGTTGAGTGCAGGAGGCAGATGTTTGACTGCTCCTGTGCTTTGAGACCAGGATGGTGATAAACAGCCTGACATAAAATGAGCAGCGCTGGATTCAAACAGGGTTCATGGCAGACAGAGATACAGTAGCATATTATATGGGGGTTGAGCAATTTATTGAAGATTCAGAGCTTGAGTTCTGACATTGAGATATCAATCACATGAGATTCGTGTTGAGGGGTGTTTGCTTTCTGCCTACAGATAAACATCTCCCCTGAATGAGTTGAGAGATTTGCATGTAAACCTGCTCTGTACCTTAAATGTGAGTCACAGGCTTTTCTTTTCTGCTTAATCTGAAAAGTATACTTAAAATATACTTGTACATACTTTATAAAAAGTATATTTGTGTATACTTTATACATGCTTATGTACATAAAAACATGTTTAAATCTCATCTTGGGTACATAGGCAACTGCAGTGGTCTTTCTTGTACAAAACATACTGAGAAATTTTTTCCTCAAGTCTGCTGTTTCTTTAAGTATTCCATCCCTAAGATGTACCATTTTAAATCTCAGTTGTTTTTCTGAGGCTGGGATGTACTCAGGCAGTATAATGCATCAGGCTTGGTGGATGCTAAATCTGAATGTAAAGGAAAATCAGATGTTTAGTCTTTCTATCCATGTAAAATTGTGGCATCAGTGAGCTGAATATGTGGTAGGATGAAATTTAACTTTTCTTTTTGTTCAGGGCTGTTTCTGCTTAAAATTGAGAAAGTCTTACTTTTCCATCCTATGTTACTACAATTCTTAAATTTTCTGTTTAAATAATTGATTCTGTATTTTATATTTGTATTTTATATTTTATTTGTGTACCCAATAGAGTATTTGAAGTATTCTCTTAATGTACTCATCTGTAAAAAACAGAAGCTATTACTAGATTTGCTGTTAAGAACACCAACATCCATATTGAAGCAGAGATAATAAAAATAAGTTATTCTAAATTGTAAGAGGTATGGTAGATTTCATTGACATAAAACCTAGTAATTGGCATTGTTATATAATGGCAATTAAAAAGCACTATAAAGAAAAAGGTCTGATCCAAAGGCTGGCTGGATGAGAAAAACAAATGTCCTGTAAAGGAAACATACAATGTACATGGAAAGAAGATAATATTTCATTATTTGATTTACAATCCTGGAGAACACACAGCATAAGCAGATCTTTCTTGAAAGCTTCCGTAATTTGAAACTACACCATGGAGGAATCCGAGTGAGAGAAAATCTAGGTACGGATCTGAGATACTGGACTGAAAAGTGTATCTACCCTCTCCCACCTAGTTCAGTAAGAGGGATTATGAAAGCCAAAAGCATAGAAAATGGTGTGGCTCATTTGAGATGAAGATTTCTGTAACTCCTCCAGACCTTTCTCTTGGCGCATATTTGTCTCGCTGTCCCGATTGCCCGTGTTCTCTCACACACTTAATCAACAGGTAACTTTGGGTTCTCCAACTTCTCTGCCATCTTCTGAGGACTTTGAGCTGTACCCTTCTGGCCACTGCCGAAGGGCTTGGGACTCCAAAGTCCTTTTTATGGCTGTATGTGAAGATACTTCATCTCCCTTTGGTTGTTGTTTAATCTGGTCTGTTTCTATAATTCACGCAGAAACTTTATCTCCTCTTTTGCCTAAGAGATGGTGAATGGATATAATTTTTCTGCAGCCTCCAATTCCACCCACCCTATTAGCTCTTTAAGACCCTAAGGATTTTTTACATAATTCTCTTTTCATGTATCACGATCATTATCTTTACTTCATGCCATTAATTACTACCGTACATCTTTATTGAACGTTATCATCTGAAAAGGGAATGCAAAAAATCATTGTGGGCCTGCTCGCAAATATACTTAGTTAAATGTAATCTTTCCGTTTGATTTTCAGTGGATTTAGAATTACGGGTGATCATTTGCCTTCAGAATAACTTTACCACTAAGAAACTCTAGCTAGGATTCCTGGGAAAGTTATTATGTTATTTTCTGGATCAGTCTTGAAGTTCTTTGTTCCAGTAAATCCCTGGAGGCTGGATAACCAAAGGAGCTTTGGATTAGCTGTCTGAAACTAATGGCATTAAATCAATTGCTACAAGAATATATTTAGTCTGAGCATTAATAATATGGGAGGCTGGATGACATAATGATGGAGCACTGGCCTGGGATTTGGGAGGTCTGGACTGTGTTCTTGGCTCAGCCTGGAACTTGCTGGGCGACCTCCGGAAAGTCACTTTACTTACTTCTGCCTTATTAAAAAGTTTCATGTGGAAAGTGCTTTGAACTCTTCTGATGGCAAGTGTTATTCCAGTGCCATATATTTTGTAACCACGAAAGTGAAATCTGTTAAATGCCAAGCAGAATGAAAGTGGTGAGTGCCTGTGGTTAAAGAGCCTTTCATGGACACTGCTCAAGCCTCCTGTCAAATCTGTGTTTCTGAAACAGTCTTGTAGGAGAGGTGGCAGGAGCAGGAAGATGCCCAAATAGCCCTTTATACTGATAAGGCTGGTTTAATAATGATATATTGTACAATATAAGATGCAACAAGAAGGATGTATCAAGTGGGATTCTGCAGGAGTTATTCTGGTTATTGCAGTATCAGCCTTTTCATTAGGGCACGGAATATGACACTCCAGGAAAGAATAGAGAGATTTTCAATGATGGAGAGTGCTGGGATACTGTTTTAGATAGCAATTTTCCTGATAGGTACCACTGAGAAAGCTAACATACTTCATACCCCTTCTTTTCCTGTGAATCAGAGTTCAGTTCTCAGTAGGAAGATCAGCTGCACATGAACTGTGGCAGAGAAGCAGGATTTGGAGCTACAGCAGGAGAAAAAATCATCACAGGGAGCTAAGCAACACTTGACTTGTGAAATTGGGTGGACTTGGTCTCTTCTCTGGGTGATATGAATGAGGTGAATAAAATAGAGGCATCAAAAATTATCTTTGAGAAAGTATGAAGGATTTATGAAGTCCTAGATCCTGGAAAAGAGTAAATGCAGTCTTTAATAAGATGGAAAAGAAAGATCAGAGAAATTACAGATCAGCAAGTCTTCCCAGAAGAATATACTGAAGAAACAAATCATTTGTAAGGAGAAAACCCCAACACAGCACAGAACAAAATGAGCCCAAGGAAGTGTGAAACAACAAAGGTCTGACAAAAGCAAATTATCCAAGTTTCAAACCTGCTTTTTTTCTATGAAAGAATAGAGTGGCTGCAGTAGAACTGGCCAGAGTGGTGTACTTTGAGCCTTGTAAGCATAACATGGCAGCTTCCAAAGCAGACTGGGAAAAGTGTGTCTGTAATTAAACTGCCCTGAGGTTGATACAGGACTGTCTGGAAAGCCTCCTTCACAGAGGTTATTAATCACTCACTGCCAAACTCTCAAGCAGGATCCCATGTACTCTGGGTGCAGCAGTAAATTCTTCATCAGTAACTTGCATGATGAAGCAAAAGTTATGGTTAGTAAATATGCAGACCATACCATCCTAGGCAGATTCAGGCATGTTGGAAAAATAAGAAATTTTTTTTCCAATAACTTTATAATTCAAAGAAATGGTCTGAAAAATAGAGTGGAGTTGAATTAAGGACAAATATGAACTGTACAATGCTGTACAATATGATTGTACAAGGATAGCCAGCTCTGCCAGTTCAGAGTACACTGGGTAGTGAAACTGCAAGGGAAGATCTGGGCTATTACTGGGCATCATTAGTGGAAAGAAACACTGTCAAGCTGTTGTGCAAAACACAAGCACTCACTGGGTACACAAGATCAGGCAATGGTCTCGTCTCTCTGGTGACGAGGGACAGGACCCAAGGGAATGGCTGGAGCTGTGTCGGGGGAGATTTAGGTTGGGTATCAGGAAAAGGTTCTTCTCGCAGAAGGTGCTCAGGCACTGAACAGGCTCCCCAGGGAAGGGCCACGGCTCCAGGCTGACAGAGCCCAAGGAGCATTTGGACAACACTCTCAGGCACAGGGTGGGATTGTTGGGGTGTCTGTGCAGGGCCGGGAGTTGGACTGGATGAGCCTCGTGGATCTGTTCCAACTCAGAATGTTCTATAAAAAAACAAGCCCTGCAGGGTAACTGAAGGTGCTCTGGTGAAATCTGATGTCCATTTCCAACACTAGGCTTCACGGAAGGTAACACCAGAGACTGGCAAGTGTAAGGCAATGAGAATGACTACTAGTGAGGATTTAATGAACTGCTGTTATTTCATGTAAAGAGGAAAGAAGGCACAGGTGCTACAGGATAATTGCCTTCAAACTGAGAAGAGACTGCTGCAAAAGTAGGGAGCAATTTTTCTCTGTGTCCAAGTGAATGAGACATGGAGTAATAAGCTAAACCTGAAGCAACTGATTTAGATTAGACATTAGGAAAAAGTTTCCAACAGCACGCGTAGTCCAGGGTGAGAACAGAGTCTGTGCTCTCCACAGACAATTTCTGTAATAGGAAATTTTTAAGAACAGGTTAACCCAATGTCTGAGTGACCTCTGTACAGCTGGCTCAGCCCCAGTGCAGCCATACTATCCACAATCCTTCTTCTCCTTGTCGAGGGCAGACCAGAAGGTGCAACAGCCACCCGGGATATGGCATTTTGGGCTTTTGTTCCAGTAATTGTAATTTTTTTTTTTCCATCTGGTGCATGTTTTGCCTTCTGCTTCTCTTGCTCTCTCAGTGTAATTTATATACAGCTAGTCTATGATAGTTTCATTAGAAGGGGAATGTAAATAAAAGGGGTGAGAAAAATATATTAATGTTTGTAAAGTACTTTATGAGCCCAAGTGAAAGGCAGTATATAAGCACAAGCATTATTATGGGAAATCAATGAATAAAGTAATAAACCAAATTGAATAAAAAATGAAACAAACCCCAAAAAACTGCTATACTCTGCACATAAACCCCATAAAATATATATTAACCTTAAATAATAACAACCCATTTTCAGGAGTTGCTGGTTTTCGTTAGGTTTTTTTTTTTAATTAATTAAGTCTTTTTCATTTACCAAAGTTCAAACAATTAATCACAGGCCTATGTAATCAAAAGTAGAGTTTATTTCTTATTACCTATTCACATTGCAATCCCAGCATTTGAGATGATTACATACTATATATAAACACACACCTACTATGTAATCATTTAAAGTGCTGTGAACAGTGTATAGGTAGTTCAAAACGAACACCGTGTGTGCAGCACAAAGCATTAATAGCATTCCAGAGTATGTCACATCACGAGAAAGACTGATCTGTTCCTGAAATGATTTGACTTATTCATTAGTGAGATGAAGAAAGCTGATTACAGTGAACTATTTTCTTTTACATCAAATAAGGGATAATCTTACCCTAAAGATTTGGGGTTTTTTCCTTGAAGAAAAAGACGTGTTTTAAAGAAGATTGTGTGTTTTAAGGCAGCTGCAACCGGTCAATCACACTTGAATCCTATGGCACTATTTTTGTTGGGTTTACTTCATAAGATCATTTTAAGATCACCTGTTCAACTTCATAGCAAATAAATAGGGATTTCTGCAAGTTTCTCTGGTACATGTCCAGCACTCTTTGGATACTTAAAGAAGCAATAAAGATGCATAAGAGTTTAACTAATGAATTTTTTTAGTTGGAGTATTAATGGATAGTTCAGGCAACAGGGTTTGGAGGCAAACGTAGAGGAACATAGCTTATGAGGAAATGCATTAATCAGAAAGAAGGCAGCCCAACAGTCAACATTTACTTGTTCATTAATGTTTGCAGGATATGTAAAAATACATAATATTGCAAATAAAAATGGTGTGAACAGCCTGTTCTTTTCCTTTCATAGCCAGGTTATTCAAATTTGCATTTTGTCTAACGCTAATCCCAACTGTAACTGGAAACAGCTCCAGATGCAGCAGCAGCTTAAGAAGGACGTTGAGGTAGGTTATGAAATGAATTAATGAGAGTGAATAGTGTATTCTACATTTGCAAGTCCTTTCATCCAAGGCTCTCGGAGCAATTAATAAACATCACTGCACTGCTGCTGCAGAAGAAACAGTTGCTGCATAAAATCCTCAGGGGTAAGCCCTACTGACTTACACCCGGTGTAAGTGGGCAAGTGGGCATCTAGCAACCAAGTCACCTTAGAAAAGGAGACTTCAGCGCCTGGCTTTTGACAAATTTTTAAATATTCAGATGCTTTCAATGCCTTCCGATTTTCTTTATGGAAGAAGATAGAAGCACAGAGAGCTTGGTTCTGTTCTCTTACCCAGCTGGGAGCTGTTGGCACCAGCAAAGCTCAAATCCTTGATGTGCTGATTGTCTTCATAAAATAATCAGTAGGAAATGGAGAAAATTTAGATAATGTGTACCTGCAGCATCTGACAGGATTTATAGGGTCAGAATTAGGCCCAGAAATAGGACATAAAGAAAGTCATGTGATTTTGACAGAGAATCAAGGCTATACTATGCTTTTACCACAAAACTACCTTCCTGCAGTCACAGATTATTAAAACCTAGGGTAGGACTTGGAGGAAAACAACAAACCTATTAGCTTTTAAGGATAAGTGAAGTAACCAAACATAACATTTGGGCTATCTGGGCTTTTTCATGCAGAGAAACAACATTCCTTGGACACTTGACCCTGTGAAAAACCAAAAAGATTGAAGCAAAAGTATCAGTTATTCCAAAGAAATAGTATTATTTGCAACAGTATTGTAAAAGGAAGTGAAAAAAAGGAGAAAAAGCCAGAATTATTTACTTTGGTTTCTAACCTTAATTCCAAAATAAATAAATTACAAAACATCAGAGAAATTGCATTATTTTGGTGCAAAGAGGCTTGGACAAACCATTTTACTTTCTTTCATTTTCTTACTTCTCAGATACTTCTGGAGGACTTGAAGAACTGTTTGAACTGTTATAAGGTTGGTATTTTGCCCTCTGGCATGGGAAGAAACAGGTCAGTTGGACGTGTTTATATCAAGTGAAGTTTAAAGATTTTCTTTTAAATGAAAATTCATCCATAAGCCCTGGCAGCAGTGACCCCAGTGGATGCCAGGGAAGAGAGCCTGGAAAAGAAGAGGGGACTGCTGGTATTGGGTGAAGGGCAAAAGGAGTGAGGGAAAGGATCGATAGGCAAACCTGGAGCAAGGTTGTTGCACATAGGTGTGGGAGCACTGATCAAACACAAACTTGTTACAGAGCTGTCAGGATGAGGTTCAAAAGCCACCAGCAATCCAGGAGGGGCTGATGGAGCAAAGCAGGCAAGGCGGAGGCAGCAGACACTTCACAACACAAGCTCTGCAGCAGTTTAGATTGTTTTACTGGTGAATTCTCCAAATTTAAGCCTGGATCTCATTGGCATTTGGATCTCAGCAGTTAGGACTCCATATGTCTTTTAGGACAATAACACAGAGATGTACTTGGCACATAACGCAGAGGATGGGAAGTTTTATGATCTGAGTGGTCATTTTGTCCCAAGTCACAAAACAACAACTGTTACAACTCTCCCCTGAGGGTGGGTTTCTTCAAGAAACATACCACTTCAGGGAGGAAAAAGGGAATTGTGTCCTGAATGAAGCAGAATGACAATTCAAGGGGCTGTTTCTTGAGACTGTACGGAACTTGGACTGGGTCACCACTTTTTGGGTAAAATTTCTACAAAGTATCAGAGTCTCTCAAGGAAATGCAGTGGATTGTGGGAGCACAGTTGAGTTCTCAGCTGATGGAAACAGGCAGAGGGGGTCTGCACTCTGAGTTATCTTCCAAGTGCCTGGGTTACTTAAAGTGAAATATAGTAAGAGTTCTTGGCAGTATTTGGTGTTGGGCACTGATGCAGAGTACAGCTTATAAGAGGCGATAGTTTCATCATTTCAAATAGTTCACTGGGATGCAATTTGGCTGGTCCAGCAGGTCTTGGCTCAGGACTTCACTGTGTTACATCATGTTCGTACCAGTTCTTACTCCTTGGCATTCAGCTTGTGCCCTCTATCCGGTAAAGGATAGCAGGAGATTGTCAAGACTAAATGGTAGTGGGTCAGCATCACTGTCTGGGAGCTTGAAAGTTGCTGACCACTGCCTCAAATAAGATAGTCTCTTCCAGAGAGTAACTGGTTGGCAGATGTCTTCACATCTAGGCAGATGAGATTTGGGCTGTCGTTTGTCCTGTAGGTTAGAGCAGAGATGACCCGTGCACTGCGCAGGAAGAAAGGTGGGGCGAGGGCTTTGGGGCTTCAGCATGTCCTGATTTGTCTGGGTGTGAGTCTGAATATCTGATTCTGACAGAGGCATTGGTGCATTTCTTTATGATCCCTTGTGATAGTCTACAAATGACCATAAAATCATCTTGATCTGGCTCTGTTTTTACTGTCAGGTGAAAGAAATGTCTTATCTAAGACCTCTTCTGGACTTGATTTATGCAGAGAACACAACCAAAATTGATTGAATACAACAGGATTAATTTATTTGCCTCATGTTAGGACCTAATCCAAGACCCTCAATTATCTTTCAGTCCGTGTCAGTGAAAAATGGGGAAATACATTGTGATTTCTTAAACTAAGATGTTATTTGCCTGCATGTTCATTTAGACTGAAGTTCAAAAACCCCCAAGAATCTGTGCTTAATATCTCTAAGTGAGCTACACCATCATCTCTCTAAGGAAAGACAGTTTTACAGTTAAATCAGAAAAGTTGTTATGAAGTATCAACATTCTCCATCAGTACATTTTGTCTAGTGCTTGCTTTAATTCCCACAGGTATAAAAGAAGGTGTTCTTATTTGATAATACTTGAATCAGATTCACAGTGAATCATTGTACTACAGCATGGTCTTCCTTTTTTCAAACTCTTTTGTAATTCCCAGTAGCTTTGTAATGCTGACACAGCTCCATCTATCCTGAATTCTGCTCAGATACACAAATCTTGTGTCAGGACTCTGTGTTTCTAGTGATGCCCTCGCTGCTCTCCTGTGGCACCACATCCTAGTGATGTTTTCCCAGTAAAAGCAGTGCAGGGAGCAGATTAGCCAGGCTTTCTTTTGCTGCAAGGCAGAACTGAAAAGTTCCATGGGCTGCAGGGAACAAATAGGCTTTACCTTGGAGTTCATTCTTGAGGCGCTTCCCTACCAATGCAACTGGAGAGCTGTCACTAGTGCAGCACTGGTTGGTGACATATGAAAGATGATCATATACTGTATTTTTTGTTTTTTTTCCCTGCTGAGACACACCTGAAGGCAATACCCACCTTCTATTCTTTCCCTTCTATGTGCTTGCCAGTAGATGGTGGTAGCAGTTGCTCTATTGGTGGCAGTGCCATACAGTGCTGACATTTGAAAAAAAAAAGCAGTGTTTTATGGCAGCAGCAAGAATTACTTCTCTTTGGGAATCTATATTCTGTCAAAGAACGTACGTTAGGCCCTGCTGAAGTGCTGCCACTTCCACTTAAGCTGAGGCCTCTGCAGCAGCAGCTCCACGAAGGGGTTCACCTCGTCAACAGTGATCGCACCCGAGTGTGAGATTAGCAGAGAAGCTGCTGAAACAAAAGATACTTGTTAAATACAGCGAGGGTCAGCCACAGAAGACTGACGTTAGATGTTCCAAAAAAACAAGGCTTCAGGGCACAGGGAAGAAGTGCAAACTCTCATGAGGAGTGACTGCTTCCCGTGCGAAGCCGTGGGCTCAGCAGAGCGGGAGTTGGGATATGGTGCTGGGCAGCTCCCACCCTGTTCTTCGGCTGCAGTGAGGGAAATGTACTTAAATCAAAGTTACAGGGCAGGAGCCTGCTGATCATCAAGCTGCCTATTAATAGATGGTACATTTGGGAAGCCTAAAATCTCTGCCATAAATTAATAAGCTCGAAACTGGCTGAGACAGGGCCATTCTGTGATGTGCTACGAAGGTGCTTGGCCAAGTCTTAATAGTAAATTCTCCTCAGTTTTAAGGTTCAAAACCAAGCGAAGGATCCCAAGCCCACAGCCACCCTTTCACCAAAATCATGGAGCCACATTATTCCACTGGTGGTTACGTGGGTGGAAGAAGGCAGTAAAACATAGAGCCTGCCTGGGGCACCAACAGGCATGGTTGTGAAGGACAGGCATCCAAGAAAGCCAGGCTGCAGGGATGGCAAGAGGGGGGATAAGGATGTGACCAACTAAGATGGACTTTTCTTCTGTTAATACAGTCTGATTTTTAAGACATAGGTATTTAGCCCTTATCTGTGTTCCCTAGCCTGCTGTGATATTATTCTGGTGTACACCAAAGCAGTGTCTGGGCATATACATTCCATAAACAAAATAAGGGAATTGGGCCCTTGGAGACCTTTGGAGCTTAGCAGAAATGGTAGGAAAAAATTATATGGCCACTTTACAGGTGAAGTTTCAAAACTTAGGTTAAATTAGGTAGGAAGCAAGTTTTCCTACACCTCAATTTCAGCATCTAAATCTAAAATATCCATTTTATTTTTCCTCCTGTAAGAGAACTACAGCTCTATTCTCCAACTAATCAGGGAATTTTCAACAACTGTATCTTCATGAAAACCTGAAAATGTAGTATCTGCAGTTTGCTGGCTTGATTTTTCAGCCTGCACAGCATTCAGCAGTTCTCCGGCATTCCTAGGATTACTGGCTGCTCGGCATTACATCAAGCTTCTTATTTAAGTTTCTGTAGTGTGAGTTTAAGGATCTGAGTTTTAGACACAAATTTTTGCTTTGAAAATTGTGTTCAGCCACTGTATAGACTTTAAAAAAAAATAATAATATCCTGACAAGGGAGCTTTCCTCCTGAGTCTTAACCCTGGCAAGTTTTTAATGTCTCTTTCCTCCCTCCCAGGAAAAAGATTCACCTGAGATGCAAAGTATATAAAACTGTCAGATCAGATGCATGATATGTATAATTAATGGTGTAGAACAAAGCGATAAACCCTGACCCGAAAATACAAAATCTTCCCTTCTTAAAGCTGCCTCCTGCTTTCACCCTTCCACTTCCTCTGGGACTGTGTAACATTTAGATGAAATCAGCTACTCCGAGGCACGAAAGCAGTGCCAGTGTTACCATTTTCATCTGAACAGGAGCATTTTGCTGCCTGCAAAAAAATCCCTGCTAGTCCATGGCTCTCCTTTGGCCCTCATGTTCACTTTCCTGTATTCAAAACCTGCCTGCTCGGTGTGTGCTGACCTGCTGGTTGCTCTGCCAAGCTGTACCAGAGAGGTGGCATTGCTCTGTGTCCCCGAAACACAACACGAGCGGGGCAGCCAAAAGTGAGGGGCTCACACCTACAGCACGTTGCAGATGCCTCGTCCCTGGAAGTGTTCAAGGCCAGGCTGGACGCAACTTGGTCTAGTTAAAGGTGTCCCTGCCCAAGGCAGGGGAGCTGAAATGAGATGATCTTCAAGGTTTAAGGTGAAATCCTTGTTCACACAGTTGTTTTGGTAGGCAAAGGGAAGACTTTTTTATTCTTCTGTAGAGCTAGAGGAAGATCCCATTTAGGGGTCAGATGGCACATAAGCAGCTTGTCCAAATGTAGTCAAAGGTACCACTGGACCTTTATTCTTGTTTGGCTTCCTGCTGTTCTTAGCTACTTAAAATACAATTAGCAAATAAAGGGGAAATTGCTTGCATCATCACAAAGAAACCTGAAGAATAATATCCATCAGAATAATGACTTGAAAATTATCACTCAAGGAGTCAAGGTACCTAGCTCCATATGGGAAATCTTGAACTTGAGATGGTCTCTATGTGCTTGATAGCTTCATTCATACAACCCAGATGTGCCTTGCAGACAAGCCCGGGTGCAATACTGAAGATTCGAATGGAGAAGAAAGACACAAATTAAGGCTCTGATAAATGAAGAAACATATAATCTGTGGGTGGAAATCCAGTATAAATGCTTCATGTAGCCTGTTAAAGCCCATTAAGCCTTTAACAGTTGTATTGTGAGCCCTTACTGAATGGCAGAATGGTTGAGGCTGAAGGTACCTCTGGTGGTTGTCTCCTCCAACCATCTCCAGATGACTTTTGAGTATCTCCAAGGATGGAGACTCGACAGCAGTTATGCTGGGGTGAAATGTTCTGGGCCAGGTATCAATCACACACTGAAGAAATACTTGCTCTTTGGTGACACAGGTGCTGCCTGAGGAGTGTAGTTAGTACTGTGTGAGGGCATGGCCTGAACAGAGCTCTCTGGCACAGAAGTTCAGCTGTGCCTTTGGGTATTCAGGTTTTCTTTGAAATGACTTCTAAGATGTGTCAGATAGGAATTGTTTAGAGGAATAAAACAAAAAAATCACAGTGATGCTCTTGGTCTCCTTCAGGCAAGAGAACATCTTGACTTGCCCCTCTGAGGGAAAACTGGAAAGTTGGAAAGTTTAAGAACTTAATTTTCTATTGAATAGTTTGAATTTTTCTTTTGGCCTGTATGTTATTATATGCACTATGTGTATGCCAAGTGCTCTGCACGTCAGAACATCATCACTAATCTTGGGAAAGAGGAGTCCTTCAGAGGAGGACGCCAAGGAGTTGTCATTTGAAAGGTCTCTGTATTTCAGCAGTGCTGGATATGATATGGAAAGCCAGCGATGACAGAGGCAAGGCTGTAACATGGGTGTCTGACCACAGGGCTCAAACTCCTGGAAAAAAGCACCACCATTTTTTGTGTGAAGTATGACTGGCAAAATTCTTCACCTTGGGAAAGATCTGAAGTGAATTACATAAAGCAGCTGCTGTTGGCATTGCTTCCTTTCTTACGTGACCTAATTGCATGGAAAAGGCTGACTTATGGTCAGGTAAAACTGGAAAACAGTTGCTGAACAGTGTTTGATGTTGTTTAGTATTTGCTGAACTTGTTGTTTAGTGTATCTGTTGGGTAGTAGATGTACAAAGTGGGCTGTGTGAGCCAAAGGGAACATTTCTTGCTGTGTTGTGCAGGGACAGTGGAGAAGTCAAGGAAAGTTCAGTCTACTCTTAAAATCTTAGTTTGTGAGTTGTTCTTCTGAAATCCAGGTTGGTTTTGCTGAGCTGCTGCATTTAATCTCAATATCTACTCTGTCATTAAAGCACTGATTTGTTATTTCTCCTGTACTGAACATTACATTGTCCCATGAAAACTGTCACCACTTCTGGAGAAGACTTTGTCTGGTCTTCTAAATCTTTGTCAGTGGGCATTAATGGCATTATATAACTTAAGTGTAAAATAAACAGGAATGCTTGAAACAAGCACCTGCTTTCACAGACCGTTGTTAGAGTCGGGATGTTGAGAGCCTGGGTTTATTTGTGTGGCTCGGAAGATGTGTTTCACCTCTGTTTTAAGAGGCAAGTGTGCAACATAGTTCTGTTTCTGCCAGAATGCGTGTTATTAATTTATGGAAACTAAAGGCAGAGTGAGAGCTGGAAAAAGAATTTTTTAAATGCCTATAATTCAAGCATCTAAAAATAATACTTCCAGGTTCCTTCTATAGCCTATTGCTTGTGTCTTTTATTTTTAGTCCTTTGTTGAATGAGCTAATTTTTCCTGTGTTTGATACAGCTACTATTTCACTATACCTCTGTACATGAAAAAGTAGTTAGAAACAGCTGCTGCAAGTTTATTTTTTATTTAACTAACAAATTAATTTTTTTGTTTTTTGCAGTGCACATAGCAACTTGAGTTGACATCATTTATCCTATTCAAAAATGTAAGCACTTCAATTACACCACTGCCTTCCTCCTCAAATCATTTTAAAATGATGGATTTTCAATTTGTATAGTCTCTCCTCATATTGTACATATTTTTAATCTGAGGTTCCATCTTATTACCGTCTGTACCACTTCACAGGCCTACAGGATGCTATTAGGCAACCAGGTTACGAGGACAGAACTCAGCAGACAGATTTCAATTTCCTTACCCTTAGAAACAGGGCTCCAGGTGCCAGGGAGAACTATTCCTACTCATTCTTTCAAGATTTTTAAGTCTTTTATAATTGGTACTTCGTCTTTATTCCAGACACCAGTATAGCAGACGAGCAAAGTAATTGTAAACTCTTTTCATGCGGGGCTTGTCTCCCCTCCTTGATGTCTGTAGTTTATATCATGCATCCATTTGTGGCTGTAATTGTACAATGTGCAAAACAACACATTTTCCATGGAAATAAAATAAAATTCTTGGCTTGGTTCTTCAAATCTGCATTTTGTCTAACACTGGACTGATGTATTTTTTTTGGTTCAGCATATGAACTAACCTTGTGGTATTGAGGACAAAATACTAAGCAGCGCAGTAAAGAAGGCTACTCTGAAGTTACAGTTCATGCCTGATATATCTGGAATGGCATCAAATCCTGATACAACAAATGAAAAGTTAGTGGCTGGACACCTTTCTAATGACTTTCTGAGACAATAATTCCATGTAGTGTGGGCATGTATGGGTTTCCTAATGTGTGAGGATCTGGCTTGGCTCCTTGTCCTATATTTTTAGGTAAAAATGAAATTAGACATCTACCAAAAGAGCAGGAGAATGTGTTTTTGAGTATCAGAAAATCAAGTCTCTGTAGAAAGTCCTTGTGGGACTATTTATTTATGTATAGTTAAGGTTTGCAGCCTCGATGTGCTGTGCGGTGATTGCCTGTAGGGAAAAAAATGTATTCATACATAATGAAGAAGTGCACAGTTCCTACAAACAGATATGCTGGAAATTAACCCAGGAAAGAAAATATTTCTTTACACTATTCTCAACGGTGTGCTGGGAATATATAGGGTTTCCTAAATTATACTTGGGCCTCTCCAAAAGGTGCATTATTAGATGTTTGATATAAAACTTCACTGGCTATGCAAAAACCCAGGACATATCATTACAAATGCATCTTCAGTGAACTCCGTTTTAAAAAGCCACATAATTTTATGTTGCATTACTTTCACCTTATTTTCAGTATAAATAATAATATAGAAAGCATTGTTTTCTTTTATATGACTTTTGTTTTGTCAGCTTCCCCTCTCAGACAAACAACTAAGCCAGCATCATGGGAACGGGAAAAAACAAAATCAAAAAGTTCTCCTTTCTTGTGGGCACTAATACTTTCAGCAGGTTTTGGTAGAAGGAAAGCAAATTATACATTTGCTTGCAAAATATTTTTTTTTCAGACTGATTATTTTTTCATTTAAGACGAGTGAATTTCAAAAAGTTTTTTACTTCTGTTCTTTTGCCCAGTATTAATAAGTGATAAATGCAGAGGGTTTTTTCTCTCACCCTCTCCCCATGCCCCTCATCACAATTAAGTGCATAGGAGGCTTGTCAGCTGGACACCCTGGAGACAAAAGGTAGCACTGCATGTACCAGGGCGGTAGCGGGTACCTGCCTGCTTAGGGGCTTCAGCTGGAAACAGCAGTGGTGCCTCTGGAAGTGCTGTCTCAGATCATCTGTCAGACCCACTCAGTCCATGGCTTCCCTTCCCGGCTGTCCTGTAAGGACACCTGTCCATCAGTGACTACACCTGCTGCCACAGAAGAAGCTTTTGTGGTGTCAATATATCTCTACTTAGAACTGAGTGGAGCCAAACATTTTTCCCCCCCTAAACTTGATTTCTGTCCTTCTTTTATTTTTCCATGTCAACACAGAATTAGAATGGAACAATCACAAATACACCCACGACTGCCAATAGCTCTCTAGCTCCCTCTCAGAGAACCACCACAGGATATCAGAAGGATAAAATGAAATATTTTTGATATGGCATTTCTGTATCCTATTAGAATATAATGAAAATACGATTTCTGATTGAGATTATTTATCCATATTTTATGTTTGAGTATACCCCTATAAATATGATCTCTTTCCCCCCTATGATGGAAAACACAGAATCATTAATTTTGTAAACCTTTTTTTACATTAGGATCACAGAATAATTTGGGTTGGAAGGAACCTTAAAGATCACGTAGTTCCAAACCCCCTGCCATGGGCAGGGAAATGTTCTTTACAGTATTAGTGCCAGCGAAAAATTACACACAACTACAAATAGGATTAAGATTTAATAGTAAGCCAAAGAATTTCTCACAGATCTATAAGCAGCTACAAAAAGCAGACACTAGACCTAGAAGTTTGGGGAAATGTTTTCTCTTGCACTGTTGCTGCATAGAAATAATACTAACATTTTTCAACAGGCTATTCAGCTATTTCCTTCATCAGTGCCACATTCTATATACATTTAAAATTTTCCAAAATACCCTGAAGTTTAGCATTTATATCTAGAATAAACTGAAGGGATTCCCCTACCTGCTTCCCAGCACAGGAAAAAAAAAAAAAAGTAGAAAATAGAAAGAAAAAAATCCAAATATTCGAACTGCACCCAAATATTCAAACTGCACTAAGCTTTAAATCCAGTTTCCACAAGTGCATAATATCAGTCACCAAAAGGTATCAGAAGTCCTTACTTATGTGTGAATCTAAGATAAGGAATTGTTCTGTTTCTCCTGTGATGCTTTAAGTTTACAGAACTGGGAAGAAGGGTTTTCAATCCTGAAACACAAGATTTGTATCAACAACTCTGGGTAACTATTTCCTTTCTGATTCTGACTGCATGAAGCTCTTGCTCTTACAAGTCTACATGAAAAACTGCAGGTAGGACAATCCAGATTTAGTTAATATTCTGTAAAGCTGATAACAGTATGAATTCCATTCTTTCTGTGGAGTGCACAGTTGTACTTTCAGTTATTCCTGATTAGGTGATTTGTTGGTACACAGAAGGTCTTTGCTGCCAGAGCCAGGTACACTGGGTGTGACTGGGATTCGCAGGAGCCTTTCCCACACACCAATGTGTGTTCAGCCCCCTCCTGCAGGCAGAGTATCCCTGCCTGGGGAAATGGTTCTTCTCCAAGTGCCAACAGCTCTGCTTGGCCCTGTATTTGCATGGATTTTATGACTCAGCTCAATGCAAACTTTCCTACCTTTTTTTTTT
>VZRS01005270.1:210847-465867 GCA_013398055.1 Ifrita kowaldi | reverse complement strand
TTTTTTTTTTTTTTTTTGGCACCTTCTTAGAACGATAGGCTTTTTCCTTAGAAAATAACTGCCTGTTCCATGGATGTTTTTGCACAGCTATCACTGCTGCACTGGAGTAAATACAAAACTTCATAAGTTCAGTGAAAACCTACTTCAAAATCTGTTGTGGTTCACCGATGCTGTAAACATCTATTTTGTTCAGTTAAAAACCATGTTTGCTTTTACTAAAAGCAGTGTCTGGGATGATTTTGTTTTGATTGTTCAGCACTGTTGGTGTCAAAAATAGGTGTGTCAGCATTTGAAGGATGATCCTCAGGCACTCAGATTTCTTTAATAGCAAGAAAAATTCTCATTAACAGGCAATTTTAAAAAGCAATAATATTCATTTTTCGGGCTATTAAGCATATAGAGTGTTTATATTTCCAGCAAAGAATGAATTAATGGAAAATAAAGTTCTGTCATGCACTAGTGCCACAGCATTGCAACATAATGTATGTGAGGGTGATTACAAGTCAGCCTTTCAACAGGATTATACATGATCAAAGCTTCTCGAGTGAGAACTATGTAACTTAAATGATTGAAAACAATTCTAATGTTTGTCTTCTCTGTTTCAAATTAAAGTTTTTTTTCTTGTTAGTGATGTGTTAAACTAAAAAATCCTACACCTGTGGGTCTCCAGATCTCCTTAATAACAAGCAGATGTGTTCAGTGTCACATCCATTCAGCACAGACAGCTCAGGCATTTTGCCTCAGGTGCATATTGCTGGGAGGATTGACTGTATCAGCCTGAAAATATCTGCCTGTTTTGATGTCCAAATAACAGATCAAGGCCAGGTCATGGCAAGGAAAAGTGCTGTTCTTTGGAGGAAAGTCCCAGCAGGTAGGACAGTGTGTTCAGCAAGGAGGGATGAACTCATTCACAGGGACCTGACTTTCCGCCCTCACCTTCCGCAAACCCTGACTTCTCTGAGAACGATTCACCCTGGAAGGCCTGGTGCCTGAAGTAGTTATCCATCACTATAAGCACATCTCAAACCATCACACACCTCCCACAGGACTCTTTCAGATGTTAGGTTAGTGATTTTACATCAATGAATTGTCTTCTGACTTTTTATGTGCATGGACATAATGCTAAAGTCTAACAAAATTCTGTGATTTTGAAAAAAGCTATTAATGAGATAATGAGATAATACTGAAGTTCTTACTTATTAATTATTTATCATTGTCCAGAAAAGACTTATGTAATCAAGCAAAGATGTATGGTTTTGATATAGAACTCACGAAAACAACCACTCTCTCTGTTGTAGGACCTAGTGTGAATTTGCTATCACTGTAGCAATGGTACATGATGGGAGCTTTGGTTCTGAACAAACCCAAATGGTTTAATGAGCCTCAGAATATGGTCATTTCTGTGACTACTTGCACAATCACATTGATTAATTTTTTCAACAAAAACCATTTGCTGCCCGTAAAGCAGAAATTGCAGTCTGTTACTGCAGACTGAGATGTGCAGTCTGTACAGGTGCTGTGACAAGCTCTCCCTGCACAGCACCTGCCCTTCCAAGGGACCTCTGCCGGGAGAAGGGTCACTGCCCCACCGCACACCACTGTGGAGCCTGGCCACGGAGAATCATCGTGGTGTCAGTGTTCTGCCTTTCCTCAATGTCACTGATCTCGCACATATGCTTTCACACAGTCGGCAGATGTGGCCAAGGAAAGACACAGGATCAAACTCTGCAGGAAGGCTGCTTGCAAGGGGTATTAATAGAAAAAACACATCCAGGAGCAACTTAAGTAACTTCACTTCCTTGTGGAGACAATACTGTGGTCAGGAAAAAATTCAAAAGTAAAATACATGGTGTTGTTAGAAACGTGAAAAAATAGTGTCTCCTTCTTTCTTTTCTTCCCCCTCCTTCCCTCCTCCCCCTCCAATTTCATCCATTTGTTTTGATAGAGGCAAGTACAAAGTATTTTGTCCACAATATCGATTGATTGATTTGTCTGCCTTTTTTTTTTTTAATTAAATTTCCTCCAACGAAAAATATTTATTTGTTAGTGGCCCCCAAGGCTTCCTAAGAAGAAATTTATGCCATACCCAAAATTAGAGAAGAAAAGGACTATTCTGTTTTAGCCTTGTTATCCATTATCTTATCTCAAAAATCTATCACTACCAGAGTGCTTTAGCTGCCTTTTAAACTTAGGGAGTAAGGAGACAAATTCTCCAAATTAACACTTCAAAGGAGTTGGTTAATATCAAACGACACACAATTTGCGCAGCACTTAACCCATGCATTTTCGTGACTTCTAGAGCTCTTTCCTTGGAAATCATTATGGAAAGTGTCGAAGTGGCATCTTCTGACACTGATATGTTGCAAAGTACCACCACAGCACGTGGAAAGTCTGAGAAGCTTCCAGCTGCTTGGTATATATGTTAGAAATTGTAGACTTTGTCGTGTTCTCCTGTTTTTGCAGTGAGAATGCCCTCGAGGCAATTTAGAGCACAAGAAACCCTTCCCTCTGCAGCCAGTTTGCCACTCGGTTTAATGGAGCCAAGATACGAGGCTTGGTCGGTTGAGCCAGGCACAGCTTGGACACACAGCCGTGTGAAAATCAGCGAGTTAACAAACTTTCAGCATGAGAAAAATGAGATAATCGAACAGATATATTAATGCCACAATTAAAAAAAAATCCAAACCACATATAATTTTGCGTTGCTGTTGCAGCAGCACTGCAGAATTTATAGCTAATCAAGCCATAAAACCCAAGGTAACATTAATCAGATTGCTAGCCTTTGCAATATACACTTACTTTTAAAGAACTGCATTTAAAATTGTCCTCATTTCTTTTTCTGAAAATCCCCAAGATCCTGATTGTCCTGTTCAGTGAATGTCTGTATAAAACAAACAGTTTTGCTAGCTTGCCACTGAGCCACCCTTTTCCAGTTTCTTGTACAGTAACAATGAAGCTGTAGATGAGTGCTGATACCACTTCTTTTCTTTTTACTTCCCTTAAAAAATTTGTTGTTCGTGAACTGATAAAACTCTTGTTTGGTTCATTCCTACTTAAAATTAGTAACAGCTCTAGGTGATAATTTCTGAACTAATGATAGTTCAGAAATTAGTAATATTGAACAGCATCCCAATTCTGTATTTTTAATTATATCTTTAATTTACCAGTTCTATTGTTCTCTCGTTCTGGCTCCACAGTTTGAAGGAAGATCTGTGAGAAACCCAGTCAGACCAGTATAGTACAGTGTGCTAATGACCTTTCTCTGAAGCAAACAACAGAAAAATATAATCTAGGTTATGCTTATGATTGAACCACTGTGGGAATTTGGTCCTACTGCTGCTAATAGCAAATCACACTGGAACTGGTCAATGACCTTAATTTCATTAGAAGCTGCTTCTGGTTTTAGGCAAATTTGGAAAAAAAAAATCCTAAAACCTCAGGATCCATAAACTAACCACATATTTGTTTTTATGTTTTTTATCCTTTACTGTGTGAACAGGATGGATAGATACTGAATTTAGAAGGAAAAGGATTTTTTAAAGGGGTATCATCTCCTAGCAGCTCTGTCATGCATCCAGGATGCCCATGGATTCTGGAGAAACATCTCTATTTTAACTTAGGCCACTTTCTCCTCCAAACAAAACATTATCTCACATTACCTAACACAGAGTACTGATATCCTGCCTCCTATTTTCAGGCTCTCCTTTAATTACTTGTTTGGGTGTCCTTGTGCTACAGCACCGTTTGCTTTTCCTCTGGTCAGACTGGTCAGCAGCGTTCTTGGGCAGAAAAACAAGGAGCAGGAAAAACACTTGGTACTTTCTTAGGTCTGAGGCATTCACTAGCAAGGAG
Source organism: Ifrita kowaldi (assembly GCA_013398055.1). NCBI lineage: Eukaryota > Metazoa > Chordata > Aves > Passeriformes > Cinclosomatidae > Ifrita > Ifrita kowaldi. The sequence continues at coordinate 462,015 of VZRS01005270.1, read as the reverse complement.
ATTTGAAGAGGATTGAGCAGTGTTTTCCAGCATTTCCTTCTAGTGTCTCCTAGAGCTGCTCCGCAGTGTTTCCATCCATAAGCCACTCTTCAGCATACCCTGATTTTTATATGGCTTCATATTTCCCAGAACTTATCAGAAGGCTGATGGCAAGAAAGGATGTCGCAAAAGTCACACCACCAGCACTGTAGCAAGTGGAAAAAAGCAGCACTGGAAACTTGTTCCCTTATGGATGTTTCACTTGAGACATGGTCACAATTATTCTAGGAGGGAAAACATCACACACTAAATGCATTTTATTATTTGGATCTTTTCCTGCTTTGGACAGATTGTGACAATCTTACATAAACACTGGCACCAAGTATTAGGGCAGTCTGATTTTTGACCCAGATCTGATTATTTTGCAGCACACACAACTGCGCTTCCAGTGGAAGATTCCCCCATGTCAAGTTTCTAAACAGGGTAAATAAACCATCTGTTGTGGTAGCAGGATTTTTAAATTATATGCCCTGTTAACCACTGTTTTGCACACATTCATGTCTAAAGAAATAACCTTGTGCCTTTATAAAAAGAGTTCTGCTCTCCTGATTTACACATTTCTGGGCCAGATATCAGATAGCTAAATTAACCTTTGTTCTTCTTACGTTTACTTCTATCAGACGGATTTCAATCTTCTCCCTTTCCATTGACCCCTTGTGTTTCTTTCTGCTTCCTACTTTCTCTTGAGCTCTGTTACAAATAGAATTGCAATAAATGTTTTACAAAAATAGGTAACGAAACAAATATTTTAAGATATAACTATGTTATACATGTTATATCTGGTAAAGTAATTAAAATATCTCTTATGAAAAAGATCTTATCAGCCTCTAGTCCAACGCGAACATCATGTCTTCAGGGATGAGCGGGGAGCAGTTAATGTGAGTAAAGGGGGGACTTCCATGGTAAGAATACACATGGTTTCCCCCAGACCTTTCAATAAGTGCTTAAGAGAAACATTTTTCCTCTTAGATGAGTGCATTTGAAGACTCCGCTTGTTTAGCTAAATTGTTGTTGAATCAGCAAGAGGTTAAATTGCTATTTCCAGGACTATTCTGCTCTCTGCACTCCCCTTAGTCACGAAGAGAAATAGTTCTTGTTAGAAAAGAGGGGAGTGAACAGAAATTTCTGCTGCAAATTAGCACATGGAAGGAACACTGTGTGCTGTTTCACTTTATCACTTCAGGGGTCCATATGGATTACTTTAATAGGGCTTAATATTTGTCCTCTTTTTATTCTTATAGTAACGGATACACCAGGCTAGACACTGGCATCTCCTTAAGGAAATTGGGGCACCATCTGGATTCATGCCAGCTAACATTCTGCTCAGTTGGCTCTAAGCCTTCGAAAAGTTCAAATATATATATATAGTTCAAGTTTTAAATTCTTCTGCGTGGTTTATTATATATTTATTTATTTCTTACGGCGGTGCTTGCCCTGTTAGTCTACTGCAAGGCTCTAGGGTCCTTGGTGATTTTGGGATTATGAACTCTGCGACTCCTGTGATTTGCGAACATGAGGTTAAACCCACAGAGCAGTAGTGTGGGTAACACTTACATAAAAATATACATACATTTAAATAATACATGTAATTTGCTGATGTAGAAGGCAGTGCTGGATCTCACATTTCAAATTCTAATTTTCAGCAGTTTGCTATGACTGAAGCATTTGCTTTGATGACTTTAAAATATCAAGTATCTATAGAGATGAACAAGACATGTAGATCATCTTGTCTATGTTTTAGTAAAGCACAAGCTTCCATGTTTACCCTGATACCTCTGTGTTAGAAATATCAAACACCTAATTGAGATTGGACAGCCTAATTTATGTTCTTTTTTTATAGTCACTATTGTCCTAACAGACCTCTCCCAGCATTGCTTTGAAGATAAAACTTTGAACGCCCCACAGTTAATTTAAGCTTGTATGACTGGTCAATTACCCTTGTTGTTAAAAATTTGTGCTTGCTATCTACACTTACTTTATTTAAAGGTTCACTTTATGTCATATCTATAAATGAAAATACAATTTTATGTGGAAAATTAGAAACTGGAAAAGCTGCAAGAAGCAACGAAGAAATGGTCTGGAAGATACCTGAGGTGAAATTTAGAAATTTCTGAATCTCAGAAATGGCAAGAACCAAACCATTGCTTTTCCTCTGAACCAAGTAAGTTAAAACATTTACTTTTTTTTTTACCCAGTGAATTAAAAAGGCACAAATTGGTATCTTTAGAGCGGATTGGTTTATATTGTACTCTCACTGACTTCTATTTTAACTTGAAGATCATTTCAGGATGAAATGCACAGGTTTTTTTTTACAGTCTAATCTTTCAAATTGATAATTTCAGAGAGGGCAGATTAAAAAACCCCATTATCTTGATAAAAAGTACAGCCAAATGTCCTGATTTAATTAGCTATAAAGAAGTGGTTAAAATGCAAACAGAAAAATGGCTAAATTATTTGCCATGTTAATATATTATTCCTTATCATATTCTTTCTCTCTGTAACTTTGCTTTCGTTTCTAGCTAAAGGCTTAATCCTGCTACATTTAAAATAGTAAATTACCCCCAAGATCAAATGAGATCCTGAGGGAATTATTTAAAAAGAAGAGAAATGAGGATATTTATCCTTTTTGCCATTTGGCAACTAACTCAAATATCCAAATTAGAAGAATGTTTCCCCTCAGTTTATCGCACGACGGATAGAGGACATTGCAGCAGACAGCCCACAATGCTAAACTAAGTTCTTGCTATGAAGAGTCTTTTCCCCTAGACAGCATAAATAATGTACAGATGTAAAGAATTTGAATTTAGGTGATAGTAGCAGCTCTGAAGAATATCGACAGGCTTCTGAACAAATAAACATCAGCTGATAGCAAACAGAGCAGCAATTTGACATATGGACATTTAATCCAGGACTGCTAAGTATTTATTATGCTGTGTCTTGAAAAATAAATTAGTCCTAAGTAGATATGATTGAACCCAACCATTTCTAGGCACTTAATACTATTAAAAAAAAAAAATCCACTGAAGATTTAGATAGTGAACATTTGAGAATTGATTACCATGGCCCTAATTTTGTCTTCTTTTTCTTCACGTAATTTTTGTACCAGGTTATGTTAATAAATAATTTACCATGTGCATGAGGGACTGAAGGCATCTCAAAAAAAATCTCATTTCCATGGAGCTGAGATGCTCTAGATGTAGTAACATTTTGCATTTTTTTTTTCTTTTTGCCTCCTCTCTGTTTCTAAGTCACCACTAGGTTTAGACTATTTTTGAGCTTTTTGAGGAAACATGAACTCTTGTCCTCTGCGTTGTTTTCAGGTAGCATGGTTTACTGTAGCCCTGGAAACCGTGCAACGACCATCCAGACTTCCCTTCTTTCTTCTAATAAAATGTACAGCAAAAGGGGCCAACTTTCCAATAGCCTGTCAGAATGGCAGCTAGCAGATCTATACTGGCTCTTAAGGATTTTGTTTGCAGGTTCAGCCTTCAGGACTTACACTTGTGTGTGTGTTTGTGTACGCATACAGATATAACTTGAAGTATATATGAAGTGTAAATATACATATATATTTTTTTAAAGTATTTGCATTTTACCCCCTTTTTCCAGTTTTCTCCTTTTTTCTATTCACAGGTTGCAGCCCACTTCTGACTTCTGCTTTTTGGCCAATATGCTGCAAAAGCAGCACAGTGACTCAGAAAATGAAATGAATACGTGATTTATTAAGCTTTACAAGGATGGACTCACAGGAAACCAGATTTACTCCCCCTTGAACCAGTTTTCTAAGTTCTAGGAATAGAGTTATTATGCAAAATAGAATAGCTGGAACTTAGTAGGTTTAAGTGTTTATTTTTCCCTACAGGACACTAATCAACTTTTAGGTCTTTCTTTATATACTCCTGAGCACAATGGTCAGGATCTAAAGCTCCTACGTGAACCTGCGTGCAAATAACAGTTTTCAGGTGAATGTTAAACAGTTTTCAGCACTGATTATACTCTAGTCCTTGGAAACTGTGTAAAACAGCACACTGGCCTAAGCAGACATTTCTGGAGAGGGGACAGCTGTAAGAGGGTTTTAACCTCTCCCTTCTTCTCCTGTTTTCTTGTCACAGTGATGAGAACGTCACCATCTTTGGAAAGCTCTGCCACTTCTCTCATTTCCAGCCAGCTACTCCTGCTAACAGGAACAGGAATAAAACTGGTACACAACACAGCTGGCAGGTGAATGGGTGCATCTCCCTGCTAGGATCCACTCCCATCATCTTGGGTATCATGAATTATGTCCTCCACTTTCATCTTGCGTCTTCATCCTTTTCCTGCAAGGCTGTGCCCATTTTGAAGGAATAATTTGATCTAATGCATTTTTCATCATCAATAGCAGTTTTTTATGGCAGCATCCTTTCCGAGGACATCTGCAGTAAAATACAATACAGAGAGAGAGAGAGGAAACATTCAGCAGCTCAGTTACTATTTCTGCTTAATGTAGATATGGAAAAATGTTGGAAAATATGGTGGAAGTATTAATGAAAGCCATGACCCATTAAAGTTTTGACCAGATAGGGCTGACTCTCATGTGCCAAGCTGCTGGACATTCACACCAGCAAATTAATCATCCCAGGAAACATTTACTTCAGATTTGTGGAGATGTGTGATTTTCAGTTTAACTATAGGCCTTTTTCTTCGAATTTCCTACCATTTAAAAAACTGCACAAGAACAAGGCCTGTCTGTCACTTCACAAACTGTGTCAACTTACTTTAAGGCTTTCTGTCTCTCACCCTTCAGGCAAGACTTGGTTTTGCATAATTTACATATTTTTACAATTCAGAAACTTTCTGGATGATTTTCCATCATGATTTCAGCTCTTTTGTTGTAAAGGTAACTTTTTACTATGTGATAGAAACATAAACAAGATCCCATCACAATAAATAGTTACCATGAACTCATCTTGGAAAATGCATTCCAGGAAACCAGTCACTGTAAAAAAATAACATATACTAATGGCATTAAGAGTGAGAATACAGACAGGGCAGAGATGAAGAATTAGAAACAAAAAGTTCTACTGTGCCCTATTTTTCATTAGAAATATTTCAGTTCCTATTAAGTATATTTAAAGGACTCGAAGATCAAACATAGAAAAATTCTGAATTTAACATTAGCTATAAAGCTAATAAAGTAGAATGTGTTGATTTAAAGAATAGCTGGTGACATAACCTCTGGTATTCATTTATCATATCTTTATGTGCTATTACTTTAAAAGATTTTAAATGTAATGCTTATTAAAAATGCAAGTCATATGTGAAACAAATACATACGTTCCTGTTCCATATGAAAATTCTAACTTTGCTTTGTGGTTACATGTAATAGACAAATATGTACATTGTTCCTGTCCTCCCACTAGATGGATCTGATCTGTTCTGTTCTTTCTCCCATATGTATTCACATCTGCCATAGTGGGAGGTAACCGGTTTAGAAATGGAGAACAGAACCTTGGACTAAATTCTGATCTCATTTACATCACTCAGCAACAGAGTTACCAGCCCTCCACACAGGAAATCCTTTATAATTGCTGTTTGTACCACGCCCTCACCCTCCCCAGTTAGGATTTATTTTATTTGGATAACTCACATTATAATATCATTTCTATGTATAAGTACAGAGACACAGGCCAAATCTGTAGTAGAATGAGATGCATGGAATTAATTGAAATATTGGTATTTTTAAAATACTGCCTTATGTGTCTCCTGTTGAATATAAACAACCTCATCTTCAAAGTTTCCTTTGAAATTGTAACATTTTCTGCTTTAATCCTCTTTTGTCACATAGCTTCTCCTATACTGATCAATATTAAGGACAGCTTTGTCACTGTACCTAAGTGCATTATAAATACCATCAATGTTAGTCTCATTCTGCTTTTTTACTTTTAGTGAGGAGAGACCTTCGCTGAACTATGCATGACAATTTTGTCCAATTTCAGAGTTATTACAGTTAATTGAGAATCCTTTTAAATCTTGAGGACTCTGAAAATGGTAGGAAATATACTGTACAGACTGGACAGGTATTGACTTCTTTGGTGCCCATTGGATAGTTTTAACAGTGTGGCTCTATTTCAGCCTGAAATTGGAGCAGAGTAGTCATATAAAAGGAAAAAATTCCTTCAACAGAAAATGCACAAAAGCATAAACAAATCGTTATGTCTGTAGATCCTTTATTATTAAAATTGAGGGAAGGAAGGGGTACTCAATGTGTCAGTCACCTTGTAAGAGAACCTGGATTTTGACAGCTGCAGAATAGTGAAAGCCAGAAATAGAGAGCATACCAAAAAAGATTAATTCTCAGTGGAAAGGCGATTTTCTCCTAAGAACAACCTTTATACTTGCTGTGAAGTTAAAGAAGAGCACACTGCAAAAAAAGATACCTGATAGCAACCACAACCTGGCTGCTCATAAAACTGCAAACTAAGCACACACAGTATTTGCAGCCCAGAATTGTGCAACTTTCCATAAAAATGTCACTCTGTGGGAAACTATGTGTATTGAAATTCACAGAAATGCTTACTCCCTGCAAAAATGTTCAGTGTCCAAATTAGATGCCCTTCATGAGGCAGTAAAATATTACAAATTCAGTATTTTTTACATACCCACTTTCAAATTGACTTTACAATACACTTGCACTAATTACCAACATTGCCAGACCTCTACCATTAAAAATAAATAGTATGCAAATAGTGAAGGGGTTTTTTAAGTGCTCATGCTCAGTTAAAACTGGTTACTGAAGGACATATTTTTGTTGACCTGTCTTCCCTTGCATAAGCTGTATCTTTCGGTGGACGTCAGAGAAATATTTTCCACCACTCAAACGTGGAGCTGGGGGGAATTTGGGTCTGTGGTGAATCCTGGAGGCTTTGTAAGGCTCCTGGGGCTCTCAGGAAGTGTATTGTTGCTGTGAAGGACAAGAAAAGCATAGGGGAAGGGGTGATTTTCCTTTGTGTCAGCCCAATCCAGAACCATTTCTGAAGCCCTAACACCTGGCATGCTTTCCAAGGCTGCTGAGCCTTTAGGCGAGCCCCAGTTGGACATCCAGCATCATGGAGACACCCCAAATTGTGGCTGAGGTCCACCAAGTCCTTCTGGCCCTTGCAGACGCTCCTCCCAACACATGCCCTGGCCTGACTGCACCCAATAAATGATGATAATCTTCAGGTGTGGCTGCAGCACCACAGCTGGTCCCAATTAGCTCTGCTAATGTAACTGCTGCTGCAAATGAGGGTGGGGTCCATTCTGCACACCTGGGGCTGCTCCCGGCCTCCGTTAGGGCTGGCTGCTCCAGGAGCAGGTGTGGGAATGCAGGAGCATCCCTTTCCTCCCTGAGGGAAGGTCAGCAGCTCGACCTCAACGAACGTGTACCTATGTTGCTGTTGTCCTTAATTTCTGGTGGTGCCCTGTTGTCACCAAAAATGTCAGGATAAATCAAACTAACATTAATATTAGAAGGCAGGCATTACTTTATTCACTGCACTCAGTGTGTGTGTGGTCGCCCCCCAAACATGCACACTCACTTTGAAAACTTCTCAATATTTATATGTTTTTAGCAAACAAAGCAGTTAATGTTCATTGGCTATAAATTACATAATTCTGTTCATTAATTAGTGTTCTTTTATTGATTTCTCCATTCTCATGCTAATGAGCCCACATTTGCAGTCTTTTTATTATCTTTTTCTCAGAGAGCATTTCAGTGCAATTGCTGAATTGTCTTTGTTAGTTTCTTCTTTATCTCTGGTTTCTGCAAAACGTCCTTGTAGTCCATAAATTGTGCCTTGTTTTGTGTGCAGTTCTCGGCAATGCATCTGTCCCCTAGGTTTTGTGCTTTGACACATACCGAGGCTGGTTTAGCAAAACTTAGTTTCAGTAGTTTTCCCAAACTGTGTTCTAGCAATAGCGGCTTGTGGAAAAACCTTTGCTACGTGCTGGCCATGGTGGAAAAGTCACACTCCTTATGATGAATTAACAAAGTTAATTAGAAAAGGTAATTAAAAAGAATTAATTAGAGAAGTAAAGCATCGGCTGCCGCGGCCGGCCCGGGTTGCTGGGCTGATTGGGGTTGCCAGGCAACCGGCGGGCCCGACCGCGCCGGGCCTGGGCCAGGGATAACTTAAAAACCAAAACAAAAACCCCAAACCCAACAAAAACCCCAGAAAAAACCATCAAGCCACAGGTTTGATGAGTGCCCCGAGGGCCACTGTGCTGCCCGTGGTGGCCGTGCCCACCCGCCTGAGGGCTCGGGGCAGTGCGGGTTGCTTTCAGGGCATGCCTTAGAGGCATTCTCGTGATAACACTTCAAAATATTTGGCTTTTTAAAAGTTACAGGCTTTGGCTGCTGGACAGAAAGCTTCGGGCTTGAGACTTTGATGGAATAGTTGCATAGAAACAAGAGAAGATTTAATTATACCTCCTTACAGAGGAGTTCAGAAGAGCACTCAGGGGTTGTTTGCCCCCCTAAGACTCCCCTCCTCACTTGCAGAAAAATCTTTCTTGGTGACCGTGTTCTCTGGGTGCCTGAGCATTTTATTTCTGTGCCCATGACTAAGAAAAGTTAGAACTGTCACTTTTACCTGCAAGAGACTGCAGTGGAATGACAGAACTGTGCTACAAAACAGTGTCATTGTGTATTTATCTTCTGAAGTTATGAGTAATTATATGTTAGGCTCTCCCTGCAGTGCTGGTTTGGGTGTTCCTCGGGAGATGGTGGGGCTTGGTGTGGCAGTGCATTCCTAAGGGATGGCACAGCGCTCTGGTGGGGCTGATCACCTGTGTTTCTTCTGAATCCCTCACACCAACCCTTCTGTGACTGTTACGGGGCTGACTCAGGTGGTGGTGTCAAGAGTGAAAGGAATAAACTTGTTTCACAAGAGGAAAAATAATGCAAGATATTTAATGCATATAAATATCTCAAAGGCAAGTGTCAAGAGGATGGTGCCAGGCTCTTTTCAGTGGTGCCCAGTGACGGGACAAGGAGCAATGGCCATAAACTAAACCATGAGAAGTTGCACCTCAACATGAGGAAGAGCTTTCTTGACACTGAATGTGGCAGAGCACTGGAACGGTCTGCGTAGGGAGGGTGTGGAGTCTCCCTCTCTGGACACATTCCAAACCACCTGTGTCACTGGCTCCAGGTGACCCTGCCTTGGCATGGGGATTGGACGGGGTTATCTCCAGAGGTCCCTCTCACCACTAATGACACTGTGATTCTGTGAAGTGATTCAGTGGCAATCACTCGCCTCCTGCTGTGTGCAGGCTGAAGCACCCAGGTTTCTGAGCAAAAGATGGCAAACCCTCCAAAACCCCCTTGTTTTCTGTCTTACTGCTAAGCATGCTGTTACAGGATATGGAATATCTAGCTAGTGTCACCTGCCTGGTTGTGCCCCCTCCCAGTCCACTGCACACCCTCCTCCAGTCTGGTCACTGGTGAGGTAGAGTGACAAAGAAAAGGCCTCAGTGCTGCTCAGCAAAAGCAACAACATCACTGTGTTACCAGAACTGTTTTGGTCAACAGTCTAACCTACAGCAGTGTATGAGCTGCTGTGAAGGAAACTAACTCTGCTTTAGGCAGGCCCAGTTGCTTGGGTTCTGGAAGTCTCCACAGCTGGTGGATCCTCTCTGAGCAGGTCTATCTACTTTGCCAGGGTCTACCCACTCCCACTGAGAAATTCCAATTTTTTTTTTTGCATGCAATGGGAGTTTCCATTGCTGCAGGCAGTATTTGTTGCTTGTCCTTTCACTGATCGACCTGGGGAGGAGTAAGGAGCCATGTCTTCTCCACAGCCGTGCTACAGGCTGCTGAGAGCAGTAGCAGCACCCACCTCTTACAAGCTTCCTGTTCTCCAGGGTGAATAAAACTTGTTTCTTCAGTCTCTTTTTACACTTCATGAACTAAAGCCCCTGCTTCATTGGAAAGTTAAACGTGCACTCTTGTTTTTGCCTCCCCTGAGGGCTAATTGTTGGTCCTTTTTTGTGTGGAAGTCAAAAGTAGGCAGAGTGTTCCAGACATGGCCTCATATTCCAGGCATGCCTCCCTGCCAAGTAGCGGGAAGTCACTCAGCTTTGACCTTGCTGTGATCTTGCTGATTCACAGATTACTGACCCACGTTAAAATCTTTGCCTAGGTAAGACCCCTCATAAGCTTTTTTTTGCAAAGTCTGCTACACAGTCATCTCCAGCCTGGGCAGTTTCCAGGGGATAATCTGTCCACACTGCAGAACTCTGCAGTTGTCTGCTTGTTTTAACAAGTTCTGCCTTTCTGCTGCTTTAAAGCAATAAAGTAGAGCAGTAGTGCAGAACAAGAACCTCCAGTCCTGATATTGGATGTTAGAACTTCCTTGCTCTCATGTAACAGATGCAGACAGAATATCTGAGTTAGCTTTAAAGTTTTGTGCCCCTTAAAAACAGGGGGGACGTGTCCCTTTCTCAAGTGTCTTTCAGATTACTTTGCAAACTGCAATGAGCCACAATGCAAAGTCTGAAATATCTGGTTGTATCAATTTGGGATAATATTCTGGTTGCTATTATCTGCTGTGGTGAGTGGAACAGAAGGTACATCAGCCTGGCACAGATAATGATTCCCTCATATCACTTTTTCTGAGGTACTTGGACTATCCAGACTAGTTTCAAAAGACTGTAAAATCTTACAGTTTGCAGGTTTGCATTCTGAATTTTTATCTGTTTCCAGCATCTGCCAGCTATATTGAAGTGATACTGTATTATGTATGGGGAAATAGAAAGCTATCATCTCAAAATAGACCATAATATTGCACCTTATTAAAAAATACAAGTGGGTTTTCTGCCAGCAACCATGACTTATGATAATGACTGTTATCAATATGCAATTACTTCTGTTACCCTGAAACATATTGACATTCATTTATTTAAAGATAATGTAACACATTTGTATTCATTGGGGTAATCATTGGATATGATTAAATGTGAATGCCCATCTTATACGAAACAGTAAAACAAAAAAAAAATTGTCATTGGACCTTCTGCACTACTTAAAATAGGTTGTAATAAATTCTGAAAATTGCATTTGAGCTTCTTTGAAACACAGTGACAAACAACCATAAAGAAGCAAAAGCATAACTTGGGTGATCGCCAATTTAAACATTCGTTCTTTCTAATGATACAGGGTAAACCTGACAATAAGAAAAAGACCTTCAAATAAAACTGTAATCCCATGTTTGTGGAATGGACTATGGAGTTTGTGATAGTGTGGAACAGAAGTCCATTTAAATCGTGACATTAAGTGGAGGCAGGAATCTGTTTGACTGGGTTGTTTAGATCAGTTTTGAAGATGCAGAGGTTAGATGTGGCAACAGGCAGGCATTTAAATCTGCTGTTTAGGTTTTGAATAATCATTTTATTCCCCAAATGCTTCAGAGTTTTCAGGCTTTTAACTAAAATGCATCTGTCTACAGTGCATTTGCTATGTAAGAGTAGTTCTCTGGTGACAGGTTATTATGATAATAAACACCTTGAGATCCACTTCTTCAAGGACACCAACCAGAGCAGTTTCAATTTTCTGAGTTTTCAAATACTTCTGTTGGCGATGATGGAGAGAGAGAAGCTCAGCATGTTTGGTTGTCCAGTTATATGGTATAAAATGCTACATCAATTTCTACAACTAACTACTTCTTTGTCTGCTGCTTGTCTAAAATATCTTGGTTTTGATGAACTTCGAAAAACAAACCCCAAACAAACCCCAAACCAACAACAAAACATACCCCTGAAACCCCCACAAAAAACCTCCAGTCCAAAAATATCTATGGTGTTGATTTCTTGCTGGAAAATTAGGGATATCCTCGTCAACTGCTGGATGGTTCATGGAATCATAGAATGGTTTGGGTTGGAAAGGACCTTAATGCTTATCTAGACCAGTTTGACACCCCTGCCACGGACACGGAGACCTTCCACTAGACCAGGTTGCTCCAAGCCCTGTCCAACCTGGCACTGGACACTTCAGGGATGGGGCAGCCACAGCTTCTCTGGGCAACCTCTGCCAGGGCCTCACCACCCTCATTGTGTGCGTTAACAAAAAAGTAAACAAAAAAACCTTACTTAAAACCATCTAAATTGGATATAATCGAGTCTGAAACCATTTCCCTTTGTCCTGGCACTACAGACATTGGTAAAATGCCCATCTATGTTTTTCTGAAAAGCCTGCCTTCCCCCCCACCTCTTTTATTGAAAGGCTGCAGTAAGGTCTCCCAGGTGTCATCTCTTCTCTGGACTGGGCATTCCCCAGAAGTCTCTTCTTGTAAGAGAGATGCTCCAGCCATCTAAGAGTTTTCTCTCTCCTCTGCAGCTGCTGTCAAAGATGAGTCTTGTATGGGGACCCCAGAGCTGGATCCAGTACCCTAGGAGGGTCTCATGAGAGTGGAGTAGAGCACAATCATCTCCTTGACCTGCAGCCACTCTTTTTATGCAGCCCAGCTTAAGATTGGTTTTCTGGGTTGCAAGCGTGCATTGCTGCCCCATTCCAATGTTTTTCTTTTGTCCACCAGCATCCCCAAGTCCTACTCAGCAGGGCTGCTCTTGATCTGTACATCTCCCAGTCTGTATCAATAGTGGGGATGGCTCTGAGTGATCAAGTGCAAATTAGTGATCAAGTGCAGTTTTCTTTCCAAATAACAAAGCTGGATTTTTGCCAGATGGTGCTACATGTGTAGATGCATTGTGAGAATTTCTTTATTAAATGTATGTGTATAATACAGGTGTATACATTTTGAATCATGCTTTGTGAAAGCACTGGCTGTCTTAATAGCAATTTATAGCTCAGTATGATTAGAGGGGACTGTCTTCATTCCTTGGCCGATTCTGGCAGTAGCTGCAAAACAACCCAGGGATTTCAAAAGCCTTTCCCCAGAATGTTTGTCTCCAAAGCAAAGAAAAATGAAGTTACGTTTCTCAGAAATGCACCTTTAATAATCTGAGCTCACTGGAAGGCTGCAAAGAATTCTCATGGGTACAATAACTCAAAAATTTATCAATCAAACTAAGCTTTTCCAGTAAACTACCTGTTGCTTGAGTAGGTCCTCACTGTGGTACTGCCAATACTGTAAATTGTTTCTGTTCCAGTTTATCTAAATCTGTTTATCTCTAGTGTCCTATTGCAGTTTTTGTAGTTGTGGTAAACCCTCCTCAGTTAGGGGTGAGCTGGTAACCAGAGTTTCAAGTGTAGAAAACATGAACTCTTCCATTTGATTTGGGCCTAATTGTTTGTTCATCTACTACTGCAGGAACACCCGTTCCTCTTATGAATAATTCCTTTTGAATTTGCAAAGCTTTATCTGTGCTGAGAGCTCCTGCTGAAGCTCACAAATGCTTGTGAAGCTGTTTCATCCATCATATTTTTTTATGTACTTCTGCATAAGCTGGAATGTGCTTTGTTCTGTGACCTCACATTTATCTGAAGTGAACTTGCTCCTTGTTGGGAAAAGCTGATGCAGGGGTTTTAGTTCTCTGGAGAAGCCCTCACAGTTCCTTAACATCATCAGCCTTGTGGTGCCCCACCACACTTCTCCCAGCCTAACCTATCTATCTGCATGATACAAACCTATGGTATTTCCAACAGATGGTAGTTAGGAGTTATGGAATACTGTTGATCTCATTTGCTGCCTAGACCCTCACTCCATTAAAAAAAAAAAAAAAGTTTTCTCTTACCTAAGAGAAATTTTCTGCGCATACAGATAGATGTAGTAAATTGTTAAAAGGAGGTTGTACCAGAAATTTTCAGAGCTTCTAATTCCCAGTCCTCCAGAAAGATGAAATTCGACAAGACTTTCACATGTTGCTTTGGCCACTACTGTCTCAAGGTGCCTGCTCTGGCCCTTTCCAGGATTTTGACCATGCAGCAGCCATCTGGGAGAGCAGCACATCAGCGTGCAGGAATTCAGGGTTTTCTAGGCTGACCTTACTCAAACATGAAAGCCAAGGTCAACTGTTGGTCTTGACACTTATTTACAGCTCTGACTTTGGTTTTAGCCCTGTGCTGACTTCTTGCAGCTTCTTCTGAACCTTGTTCAGAATGTATCATCTTGTGTTGGATCTCTAGAGTCTTTAACCCTGGTCTAATCCTTCTGTGCACCAGGCAGTGCCACTAAAATGGCCTAGGATAAGGCTGGTTAACCCCTGAGGTGGGTGCAGCAGCAGCTGTGAGTTCCCCAGGAGCAACCTGCCCCAGCACACTTCCAGGGGGAAGCCTGGAACTGGATGATCCTGTGGTTCGCTCTTCAGAACACTTGCTGTAATGTAACTCAGGGAGAAAGTGCTACAGGTTAAATTAATGCCTGCCTCATGTAATTTCATAGTCATGTCATTAAATGTTCTTGTAGATGGTCCAAATCCTACTTGGGTGGATGGGTATTAAACATTTCTTCTGTACTGTAGAAATGGAGGCTTTTAAAATAAACATATTAACAATGTCTCCTGCCAGAAACTTCTAGAAAAGACTCAAATACTGTAATTTATTTTAAAGTGGACAGATCTCTACATATAATTTTTCATCAATTATTGTTTAAAAGATTTTGGATTTTGAAAAATTGTAGTAGGTTTGACAAGCACTTGACTGGCATCATGTTGATTAAATAGCATTTCCTCTGACAACCCCAATGAGACCTCCTACTCACAGTAGATGCATGAGCTAATTGAATTCTTTTTTTAAACTGCTTTTGAATTTCAAGCTATACAAGTGACACCAGATCCCCTTCTCCCACACAACTCAAACATATACCTTTCCGATGGCTCTTTTTGGCATGCCATGTAGGTAATATCAGTGCCTTTGGTAAATCATCAGGATGTTTCTACTGTGTTCTGAATCAGAAATATGGAACTAAAAGTTTGGTGTTGTTTTTGGGGTCTTTTTTGAAACTGAGTTCAAGCCTAGTACCATCAATTTATAGTTTTGTGGGTGATAAAAATGTGTGATAGCTAAATTTTACAAAGATGGAATATCATAGAATCATACAATGCTTTGGATTGAAAGGGACCTTAAAGATCACCCAGTTCAAACCCCACTGCCATGGGCAGGGACACCTTCCACTTGACCAGGTTGTTCCAAGCACAATGTAACCTGCTACTGAACATGTCTGGGGATGGGGCATTCACAACTTCTTTGGGTAACCTGTGCCAGGGCCTCACCACGAGCTCTGATTGATTTAGCAGTGATCTTTTGTCCCAATGTCAGTGAAATAAAATTATATTCGTTATGATGTTGCTTGTGAGGGAGGAAATATGGCTTTACATACAGTTTTATTGACCGCATGCTTCGTATAAGGGTGTTTCTATAAAGTAATTTAAAACTATATCAAGGCATGATAGGAACAAGTCTTTAATTCATATTAAAATAGGATAATTTTCATCCCTAAGTACCACTACCTTTTATGTGAAAGAAAGCATATTAGTGGTGCATCCCAGATTATTTGGCAGAAGATTCCCAGTTTTGTCTTCTAGATGTTGAGGAAAGCAGTAAGGAATTCAAGGCTGATGGAGGCACTTGGGCCAGCAACGTGTGTATAATGATTCCTGCTTTCCAATTGTATTTTCTGCTTGTGGGAATATATCACCCTAAGTGTTGTATACTTTGAAGGCACCTCTCTTAGTCAAAAGCTCATTTAGTATCATTGCAGATACCTTCTGCAATTTTCTAAATATCTGATGTAGGCTATAACAGTTATTTCTGGTGCTTAAATATCTTTGCCCCATATGGATATAGCTTGAGCAGAACAAAATGTTTTACTGTAGGGTACATTGACACAGTCTAGTTCCATAAATGCAGTAGATGCTATAATTAATTATGTGATAGCATAGTTGCAAACATTAAATTATTGCCTGTCAGCCATTCTTGCTGTTTCTTTGGCTCCCACATCATCCTGTCTGGCTGGGTTTGGGTGCAGGTATCTGGTGTGGGAAGTGATGTCCAGGCTGAAATGGCTTCTAAGCAGGGTTAGTTTTGGAATAAAATAATTGGTCTTGTCACATAAATACAGTTCTACATTTTGGAGGGGAGAAGAAGAAAAGAGGTTTTTGACTGTCTCTTCCTTTTCTATTATGAAGTTAAAATGTTACCATGTAACACTGGCAGTGTTGTGGAAATTGCTATTTCTGTGGTAGAACATTCCTTGTTATTTTCTTCAGTTCTGCTGATTGTACAATTCTCTCATTATGCTTTGAAAAATTTAAGCTTTGCCTCTTCAACATTCTTTATAGTGTATAACTAGAGACTCCCAGTTCATATTAGTACTATGATATTTTCTTCTCTGTACATATGATTTCCTTTAAAAACTGAGATGAACTTCTGTATTTTGTGTTACCGCCTTCCCAATGTGTCTGTACCCACCAGATCAGCAAAATGAATCTTCAACATTATACTTGTTTTGCCTCACTCTGGGAGCTATCTTTCAGATTTTATATAGTATCATGGACAAGATTATCATGGTTAGAATATGTATCATAATCTATTTTGACTTACTATTTTAAATTTTTCAATAGTTGTTGTCTGCAATTTAGATGTCTGTGTTTTATACGTATGATATTAAAACTATTTAAAAAAATTACAAAGGCAAGAAATTTGAGAGGTTGGAGATAATGAAGGTGCATATCTTGGTTTATGATAATATCAGGTTATTTTTACTTATTTCTGTGGAGGGAAACATTTGTGGAAACAAGATACATAAAGAATGTTGAAGAGGCAAAGCTTAAATTTTTCAAAGCATAGTGAGGGAATTGTACAATTTGGGTGTGCTATGTATCAATAAGTTTTTAAAATAAGAAAAATAAACCTCAACCCCTTCCCCCCATCCCGAACTTATGGGTCTTGGAGTAGAATATCTTTCTATAATGGCTTGACTTACTAGTACTTGCCTACAGAAGGGTATTCTGAAAAATGTCTTGAAAATGGACTAAAATATCGAACAAGCACTAATAAAAAGTAAAATGAACCAAATGACATTGAACTGCTTCAGCCAGGCAAGGTGACATTGTGCATTAATTGCATTTTTCTTGATGTTGTACATTTTCTTGTAGCTGCTAGTCAACTGTCAAGTATGTTATCTGGTGGACAAAACTAACTTTATTAACGTGGCCATTTAATAACAAGCATATGTTATATAGTGTTATTTTTTGGTCCAGTAAATCAGGCTGACTTGTGTGCCCTCTACTTCCAGGGGACATAAGAAAGGAATATATTGCGTATTCTGAAAGTGAGCCCTGTCTTAATAATGTGAGGGTATAAAAAGTGCAGGGTTTGATGTGGAATGTTATTTGCCACTTCTGGTTTTGGTAGCATAGATTGTATTAATTGTTTATACAAGTATTGAAAACCAAATTTGCCCAAGTTGAGTATGTTTTCCCTGTGATGGTAATTGCTGAGTGATCTCTCTCTGGCCTTACCTTGGCCCACAAGCCTGTTTTGTCTCTCCTGTTCAGTTAAGGAGTGGAGTGGTAGAGTGGCTTTGGGCACCTGATGTCCAGTCATGGTGGGTTCACCTCACTATTCTAGCTATGAAGATTATGAATTAATTTTATCTCAATCCAGGCATATGAGTTTACTGCCTGAACATTAATTATTATCTGGGGAATAACTAATTATTGGTGGAGAACAGGGTGATTTTCCTGTTGGTACGGGCATGACCCTGAATTGAGATATTTTTTAATACATTCTGACGTAAAACTATTTGACAAGTAACAGTAACTCAAAAAAACCAAAACAACGAAACTGTGAGTGTGTACCAGTTTCCTCCTCCACGAGGATCTGGCATAAACTACTTTACTAACCTTCAAAGGGATATGTAAATGCAACTGTGCCCTTCACTATTAACAAGAAAGTGAGAAGATTCACACGTTTAAATATGGTGTTTAGAGTCTGAATGAGTAATTCATAATAGCAGATAGTTTGCCATGTGTAAGGAGTTGAATCATTGTCATCCCTTTCTGTTCACAGATTGTCTGTAAGCTGGGTTCTGGGAGCTCAGTGAGGGATGAGTAGCTTCCAGTTCATGTTGGGAACGCGTGTGTGTGCACTGGTCTGCTTAAACTGGAACTGTTCCCCAGCCTTGATCTGTCATGTCCAGAGAAGCTATCCTCTTAGAACAGGGCAAGAGGTGATGAAGCTGTGTTGCAAACAAAATAAACTCCCCTGAGACTAAAGCATTTATGGGGATCACTTGTGTCTGCTGTCACCAAGTTTGTGTCTCTTCCTCTTTCAAGGTGAAGCTCAATAATCCTGTTCTAAAGGTCCAGCTAAGTGTGTCAGTGCTGCACTTGACAAATTCAATACATAATGTGGTCCTAACCTTGAGCTAAGCTTCACAAAGGGCATGTAAAAATGTTGGAGTAGCTCAGTGGTCTCTAATTAATGAGTTCTTCTAGTGTTTATAAATTCAGATACTTTTCCTAAATAGTACTCTCCTCTTTAAGGTTCCCGATATGTCTGCATTAATCTGCTAATATTCAGAAGACATGGATACATTTTTCCTTAAGATATCCTGAGCTCTGGTGGATATTGAACAATATTTTTTAGAGCAGACTGCTGCTGCAAATAACTTTCTACTAAGTGATGATGGATGGAAACTCTTCATGAGAGGTTAAATAATAATTGTTAATTTTGATGTGTCAATCTCTTCGTGGTTTTATTTGTGTTTTCCTGGTGTTTGGATGCAAAAATTGTCTGACCTCTGAATTTCCTCCCTCCCTTACTTGAAAGTAAAATTCAAACTAATCATTAAGTAATTGGAGCAAGATTGCTCTGGGCCAGTTGGTGTCCCCTTCTGAACTCTGAAGGAGGTGATGGACCACCATACTGCCTTTTCTTGTAGACAGAGGCAGTTGTAGAGAGTGTCCAATCTTTTTCCTCTGTTTTTTTTTTCTCTCCAAGAAGTTGAAGATATAGATTGATTTGGTCATCTTTTCTGAAAGCACGAAAACAAGTACATAAGTTAAACACCAAACTTGGCCTGAACATGTAAAGAACTTTCTGTGTATGATGAGAAGATTAAAAAACCCCTAACAAAACAAAACCAAAAAAATCTCCAAAGCCAAAACACAAAAAACAACCGACCAACAACGATAACAACAAACCAACTCAGGCCTCCAGAAAATTTTATTAATGAAAGTGTGAAGGGTGTGACAGATGCAAGACCTTGGGAGCGACCTGGCTCCAAAAAAATGCAAGTCAGAACAGATATGTGGTCTTCTCATTCCTCTCTTACAGTATGCTGCTTAGTGTCCTGAAGAACATGGTAATTTCTGATGGGTGATAAGTGGGTATTTCCTACAGGTAACAAATTAGCAGAAGCCTCGCTAGCTCAATTCTTCATCAAGCAAAGAAAGGTCATAAAAGAGCAACACTCCTCCTTGATACAGACTGGGATTCACGTATCTCCTCCCTTCCAGCCCAGGCAATACAGATCCCCTAATCATGTGATGATCTCAGGGGTCTTTTCCAATCTAATTGATTCTGTGAAGTATTAATAGAAATGAAGAGTCAGCTGTTAGAGGTACTTCTAGGGGGAACAAATAAATGTGATTTCCTGAATGAAAAGCCTGAAAAACTAAATCTGCAGGCTCAGGTCTGGAAAAAAAGCAATGTTTAAATGTGAGCATCTGAGCCTAGGTCATCTCTTCACTACTTAAAATCCAAATACACCCGTATTTTGTAAGACTAGGATGGATTTTCTGAGTTCATTTGCTAGGAAATTTGGATACTTGCCTGTCAAGGAAATGGAGGGAAAGAGTTCCCTCTCTGTTGTTACAGAGTATAATATTTTGCTGTGCTGAGTTGTCTCAAACTGTGCTGTTTCAAACCACTTCCACAAAACACAATCTTCCCTCTCCCTGGACAGCTCAGACTGGTCTGTTCTGCATGTGAGCACCAGAGGGACACACCTTCCCTCACCAAGTGCTGGAGTTAAACTTACCCAAATTCTAGCTGATAATCTGTTGGTCATCTAATTGTGGACCAGGGAATCAATTTGAGTGGCTCTAATGGGGCGGGATAGAGGTATCCAACCAAAAAGCTTCACTGCAGACAGTGTGCTGTTTTCTGTTGACCTGAAAGAAAGCTTTCCATCAGTATGCTGAAGCACTGAAATTCCTGCCATTTCAAAAGGGTTATTTTTGAGATATTTTGACATTTTCAGATTGACATTTCTAATTGTACTGTGTGCGAGCTTTCTTCAGAAGCGATGTGCAGCTTTTCATTTAGCATTTGTTGTAAAAGAATTTGGGGATATTTTTAGAGGAGAAAATTATCAAAGGCCTAGAAAATTTTGAATAAAGCTTGAAAAGAATGCATGTAGCAGATGTAATTTTAAATAAGAAACAGACCTACTTCAGAATTTTTGTATCTAATTTTTATTAAACTCCTTGAATATGGTAATAACTGTTATCTATGGATCAGGTATTTTCTGCTACTTCTAGGATTTTGGATTGTACTTAATCTTAAAAAGGTGTATGAAGATGGCTGTAAAATTTTAATTCAGTAGCTATGGGGTGTTTGTCCTCTCATACTTTATGTGGAAAGAAGAGACTTGTTGAATAAAATAATTTTAGTAATGCAATGATGACTGTCATTTTTCATAGAATTACTGTGCATTTTTAGTGTATTTACATTGATGAAAGACTTGAGATATAAATGTAGAAGACAAGTTATTTAGAAGTTCCTTAAACTGGCAATAAGAATGGATAAAATCAGTGTTTCAGGTTTTTCAGCTTCGTTCAGGATAGATCTTTCTTTCCAATTCATTTTCACTTTTAAATTTATTTCTTCTCCCTCTCTGTCCCTTCCTCCAAACCAAAACCTCATTCATTGACTTAAAATTATTCAAGGATTCCTGTTGATTTCGAACAGATCAAAGCAGTCATTTTGTCCTTCTGTGCAGCTTATTTCTAATCTAAGCATCCTTTCGCTCTGGTGGACCTTTTAATTTCAAACTACTTTATTGCTCCCATCACTTTTCAATGGGTTTTGGGCTTAAAAATCACTTATCTGTGAAGATTCCATGAAAGGGGAGATTTACAGCAAATGTGGAACCATCACCTGCCTTGCCTTTTTTTGTGCAGCCACTATCTTAGGTTTTCTTTGCTCACTGCCTCCCTTTTATCTCATAAGAAGCACTTGTTCTTTTGGACTGCCTGTTTTCATTTGTGCCCTTATGCCCTTGCTCCTTACAGACATCCTTCTGCTTCAGAGTAGCCATTTCCCCCTTCATCCTCATTCTTTCTTTGTCATATGCCTGCTCTAGTGTGTGATTTATGAAGACTGTCCACCAGTCTTAATTACTGATACTTCCTCATCTTTGAGTGGTGTCCTGCAGTATTTATTTTGTGTGTGTGGCAGTGGTGACACAGTATTGACTTGACAGCAGCAGAGACCAGGAAAGATCATCACGCCTCGACTGCAGCGTGCGTTTGCAACATACACACTTGCACTGAAAAAGAATTTCCTCTTTAAAAGAGATTACTTTTAAGGTAGTGGTGAATAAGAAGGAAAAGTGTGAGGAGAGCTTTCAGTGCAGCTGGAGGACAGGTCAGTGAAGTGAAGCAAGGGGGATTTGCATTGGGTCAATTGCAGTGGTGTAGATGTGTTGTGGTGCAAATAGTGGCTGTGAATCCTTGGTGCACGGATGGACAGGAAAGCCTGGCCTGAAAGATAGCAGGAGTAATAACCAAGGCTTAGCCAGATACTGGATGGGAGGGAAAGAATTGGCAGTGACATGCAAGTGATGGGTTTGAGTGACAGGGAGCAGAGAACTGCCTTGCATGACTAGGAAAAAGAGTTAACTTGAGTGGGAAGGTCAGGATTTCCGTTTTCGCCTTGTTGAGCTGTAGCTGAAATATCAGCAGCCATAAGGAGATGCCAGAATAGAAAGCTCAGAGATGAATCATTCACTCGGAAATGATGGTTGCGTTTGTATTTCCAGAGAGGACAAGCCAGAGGCATTTTATTGGGGGAGATGAGAGTTAGAACACATGGAAATTCCTCTGGCATTCCTGGAATCCCTATTCCCCCTTTGGAAGGGAAAACTGGTAGGCTGTCTGATATGGAATAAGGAGGATTGAACCCACAAATAATTAAGGGTATTATGATAATTTATCTGGTTCCTTTATAGAGTTCTCTTCCTCAGAGTAGTTCTACCTTTCTGGTTTCTGCAAGTACACTCCTATGTTGAGATCTTTCTAAGAACGATTTTAAAATGTGCCCCACAAGAAAGTATCTATTTTCCTTTTAAAGCCTTGAGATAATTTCTGTTCTGCTTGTTGCCCTTACCCAGAAGTCAAACTGAATGTATTTGTGGTGCTGTAATTTTCAGAGCCAATTGCTGTAACTCAGGTATTCTGAATTTATCGCCTGTAATTTCTCCTTTTCACTTGAAGACAAGCAGCCACATTTGTGCCGAAATACTTGATATTGCAAGTTGGTGTCTTGACACTGATAGAACAGGAGTTGCACAAGGCAGTGGACAACGTGCAGATTAATGGTTTTTAATTCATAATGAAGCAGGATGTTAAATGGGAGAAGGGAATTTTTGTTAAATAAACAGCTAGGAACTTTGTTGTTTTGAAATATCTAGTTTCTTCAGCAGTGGTTTTCTGCTGCTTTGAAGTGTGAACTAAGTGAAAGGATGATACAGGTGCTTCCTGGCCCTCTCACATGGAGGAACATTGGGTTCAGTCCTACAGGTAGCTTCTGATCTCTTGCCAGTCTGAAATAATTACTAGGGCCCACAGGGCTTCCGTTCCTCTGTAAATTGCCTTTGCAAGACAAAAGATTAAGCTTTCCACTTCCATTGTTGTGTCCTAGTTGACCATTTTGTTCTCAGTGGTGGTATTTGCTTACTCCTCCTGAGGTATTTGGTGGAGAAGGCTCTCATGCAGAATGGATCTAGAGGCATCTTGCTTCTTGCAGATCATTGTTGTGCCGGATACACACATCCTAATTCGTACTGGTTTCTTAACTATTCAATGCCACGTGTCTTCTATCTCAGCCACTCCTGCAAAGACTCTTTTGAAAACCTCTGTATGCCAAGAAATGTGAATTTAATCTACAGATTTCAGATCTCTCAACAGGTCTTGTAGCTGGACTTCTCAGCTCCCAGGTCAAACCCTGGCAGAAGGGTGTGCATGCCAGGGAGTTCTGTGACACCCAGGACATGAGTAAAAAGGGTATTTTCAGTATTTTCTCATTAGATTTGCCTTTAGATTTGCTCTTTCGCATGCAGATGGCTCACAGTTGGATCTCGCTGCGCTTAAAAATGGATCTTGCAAAAACAGATTCAGGCTCAAAGAATAAAGGAGGAAACAAAATTATTTCAACTTTTTTTGCTGTGTTGGCTTAAAATATTTGTACCGATGTTCTCACTGGGCTGAGGCTTTCTATGCTATAGTTTTGGGGACAGGAAGGTTTTTGAGCTCTGGTTCACTCTGTGTACCTCTCAGTGTTTGAGAAGATGATATGTTTAGGAAATCTGGTGTTTTCTTTATTCAGGTACGTGTGTGTGATCACAGTCTGCACATGTGCATAGCCTTGCCCGAGCCAGACTCCTTGTTCCACTGCTGTACTCAGTGCTTGTGTGGTTTCTCTGTGTGATAAGCTGGCACACTCGAAATTGCTTTCCATCTGCAATTTAGGGCTGTGCTGAGGATGGAAATTGTTTCTGGTGGATACAACAACTCTTCTTTCTCATCTCTGTGAGCAGTATGTGATGTAGGACTGGCAATCCTTCCCAGCAGAGCACTGCTGTAGGTGAATAAAGGCCACTTTTCAATAAATTCCTGGTGCACTTTTTCGGGCCACAGCCTGTATTGAATCATTTGTGCAGCAGTATTTGAAATCCATTGTGAGTACACAAAAGGGAAATGGTCCCTCTTCTCAGACTGATGTGATTATCAACTGGAGAGATAAAGTAATCCTGCTAGATTTTCATTACTATTAAAGGGAGTGTAAATTCATGTGATTAAGTATCACTTATTGGGTCCAACTAAAATTTTGCATTTTCATTTATCATCCTTTCAAGGAGCAAAATGACTCACTCTGAGTTTTAGGCAGACTAGCTTGCAACATTTAAAATAAGGTTTATTCTAATAAGTTTGTGCTTTTCACACTCCTGTGAAACTACTCTAAAATATCTTCAGAGGCACTGGTTTATGAGAAGTACCTTCAGCTCTGAAGGGCACAAGTCTCCATTTAGGGAAAGTGACTAATTTTTTTAATAACCATGCATGTCTACTTTATCTCTTCAATCCAGCTATATTCATCAGAAGCCTCTTCAATGTATAAAATATTTATCTACTGCAGAGAACTTTAGTCAAGCTCACATGTTTTCTCCAGGGAAACAATATTGAAACAGTCTGTTATATGTTAAAAGCCTTCTTGTGGTGTCTGTTGGAAACAGCTCAATTGATGACTTGTTACCATTAGGCAATATGTCAAAATATTAGCTCAAAAGCATTTTGCTAATAGCTACCCAAAAAGTGATAATTCTTACTGTGGAATGGATAGATCAAAGCAGAAATGAATTGACTGCTGATTATCTTCTTGAAAAAAATATATCTCTGCCTTAACATTTTTTCTAAAATAATAATTTAATTAAAAAGTTATTTCTGTACACCATAAGAGCAGTCAGTACCATTTCATTACTCCTTAAAAGGCAAATGGGACCATTCTATTTATATAATTGCTACACAAATACAAATATTTGCCTAAGCAACTTGACTTCAATAGGTAATGGAAGGCTGGGTGGTACTTATATGATTTTAATCAGTCGTGTGAAGAATTGCAAATGAAAGCGAAATATTATTTCAGAAATGAATGTGTCCTTATTACCTTAAGCAGCAAAATATCATGCATGGGTTTTTTCCCTTGTTCTTCTGTGTGTGTACTTTCCCAATCTTGCCTTCCCTAGTAAAAAAAGTAGTAAAAAAAGTGGGCTTCAAAGTAAACTACAGAAATGATATTTCAGCAGTTCTTGTGGGAATCATTTAACTCACACTTGAATAAGTGGCTCAGATACCTGATATCTGTCATAGCAGACAACACCAATAACAAAGCTACAACTGAAATGTGTCCAATTAGCTGAAAACCCCATTTAACAAGAAAATTAAATATATATATGTGCAAAAAAGAAACCCTGCAAAAACCCACCACAAACCAACCAAATGAAAATAAAAAACAACAACAACAACAACAACAAAAAAATCAACCAAAGCACCAACACTGAAGAAAAATTATTTCAATACTATGTCTATGTTGGAAGTGCTCTTTATTTTTACTAAGGCTTTCAACAGGAATTTGAATTGGATAACTGTAGCTATGGAGGAAATGTTTAGTAGTTGAGGAGTTTGAAGGGTCAAACTGAGCTAAGAAAGCCCTCCTGAAGGGGCTGCTGAAGTCAAGGGAGAGTTCAGATGGAAAAAGGAAAACGAGCTAATAATTTAAGCAAAAGCCAAACAAATATCCCCCCCTCCAAAACCAAACAAATATCTCCCCCTCCAAAACCAATCCAAACCAAAAATAAAAGCCAAACCAACAAGGTGAGCAAAACCCCACAAACAAACAAACAAACAAACAAAAGCAATAAAAATACCAAGCAAGCAAGCAAGCAACCAAAAAAACCCCAAACCACCAAAAAAAAAAAACCCCACAAAAAACCCCACACCAAAAAAACCAATTCAAACATAAGATCCCAAAACCTGAAATCCAACACCAGTCCTGAGAAGCCAAATGTGTTCATGCAGGGTTTGGGATAAAAGTAAAGAAACCCTTAGGAAGTGCTGTGCAGCTGAGTCAAATATCTCTGGGAAAGAGTAGTTAGAAGTCGAAGTAAAAGATTAAGTGGCAACAAAGTACGAGCTAAATAAGTGACTGTACTTATTAGAGAACACTGTGCTCCCTTAATTGCTTGAACAAGTCAGATTAGCAGGAATGAATGCAGCAGTAAGTACATGCTTCCTGCAGGATGGTTGTGTGGAGCATGTTGTTTCGTGGTTCCTTCACTAGACCTCACCAGAGCTGAGAAAATTCCCACTTAGTGTCTCACACAGGATCACTCATCAGCCTCTGTTGCTGCTCAGCTTTTCAATTCCTTCTCTTTCAGGTGTTCTGTATCCACATATGGGTGGAATGAAAAAGAAAAAAGGTGGCAGCAGTATAGGAAATTCAAACAAAAGATTCCTAAAATCCCTTTATACTTCTGTTCAAAGTCTCAGACCTATGTGACACCCAGAACTGGATGCCGTACTCCGAGAGGAGTGGGTTTGGGAGTGGGATGGAGGGGTAGAATTGCCTCCCTTCTCCTACTAAAATATTTTAATATCATTTCTAGATGATTCAGTAAACTGTTTTACTTTGGTTTGCATTTCAGTATGAGCTTGCTTTGTGTTATATCTTTTACTGGACAAGTAGCAAGGTCTTTTGACTGTGGTTTTATTGTACGAACATAAAGGTGATTTCAGTAGTAAGAGATTTTCTCAACGTATTTTCAATTTCCTGTCTGCCCTTATGTTGAATAGATTGTACAGGTTAAATATTACTGGTCCTTAAATTAAATTGTAATGGAAAGTGTTAGATGATGTTTTTTATGAAGCTTCTGTAAGAAATGCTAATACTGAATGAAATATAGCTGGGTAATATAAAACCATACCCTGGCTAGAGATTGGTACTTTTCTTATCTCTTTGATATGCATTAAGGTTGCTGATGTAGGAGTCATCCAAAAAAAGACCTTTCCCAAACCACCCTCTCCCATTTACCACCTTGGTGCCTATATTCCATCACATGACTCTCTTGCATTGTTATTGTAGAAACTATTCTCAATACTGGTTTGCAGTTGCCGCTTAAAATTCAGCTCTTAAAAATACAATCACGGTGTCATTGTTTGGAGGCAGTGAAACAATAAAGCAACTGATTCTTAGCAAATCAGTTCTTTGAGCTAAAGAACCAAAATTGTTAAAAGGCAGCAAGAGAAAGCAAAGACTGAGAAGTCAGGGTCTGGAGTAACAGATGTTTTGATTGTTAATAATGAAATAAATATCTGTGCTTGACCACATAGTCTTTGAGAACACAGATCCTTTTCTGGACAAACCATATGTTGTCTTGCTTCTTGCAAGTAGGTAACTCTTTTAATATTAATAATTTAATCTTAAATTCCAGATTATATCTTTATCTTAAACTAAAGAAAAGAGACTGTTTCTTTTTCCTTAAGGTGCTATGCAAAGAATTCTTTTCAATGCAAATGAGTTAGGTTGTCATCTTGAAGATATCATTCAGCTTTAAACTTCCTTGGTCATCTTTGCTTAAAGATATTTGGGCTGGCAAAATTCAGAACAGTGTTGAGAGAAGTGTCTGTAGAGGCTGCACAGAGACAGTCGTTGGTCCTTCCCATAACGAGAGCCCAGTTGTTTTTCCTGTATATAGCTGTTGAATGATTATTCATAGCAGACAATTTACTTAATAGTAAATTGACCTTTTGTCAGGTCTTCCTATAGTGATAAGGTCAAAAACTGATGTGCTTTTATGCCATATGGAAACACCCCTCTCCAGATCCTATTTTGAGTGGTGCCATCAAAACTAGAAACCCAACCCTCTACTGATTATTTGACAAATGGTGGGATAAAACCGAGGCACCAGAAGTGCTGATCCTGCATTTTCTGTTCCCTCAAAGCTCTCAAAGTGCTGCTTGGCTGGGAGCCCCATCCATAGCTTAGAAGTGTGATTACTTCTGGGATGGGAGCTCCTTACCCATAGTCACTGGTAGCTTTGCCTGTGCTTGTGTTGCAAGATCAGCAGCTGTTGCTGAAGTAGGAGACACTTCATTTATGGCTACTTCAGATTTTTTGCAGAAGGAGAGGGAAGTAATCACTCTCTAATGCTTTGATGACTGAGCCATCACTTGCAAGTGGTGTCTTGCATTATTTCAGCTTGCAGATCCGGTACTCAGACGGGTTTTACAGGGCTGGAAGCTGCTCTTCGCAGACCACCAGAGAGGAAATTGCCACATTCCTGGTCATTACCACATAAGAGGGGTTTGATTTTTCTGACAATATCTATTCTTCAAGATCCATTCTGCAAAAAAGATGTTCCCAGACTGCCAATGGGTCAGATTCTGAGTGAAAACTAGCTCTTCCTTTTGAATATCCTGTGTTCTTTAACTTACCTGATTGATCTAGTCATACAACAAGAAAAATTGTTTGAGAATAGTGAAAAATATTATTCTTGGCAATTCAGCAGCATACATTTTTAAGGCAGGAAAAATGTTAACAGTCAATTACTGCATGTGACACTTTCAAATCTGATGTCATTCATTCCTCTTGCCCTTATTCTAGGAATTCTATGCATATTTTCCAAGTGTATTTAATATGAGTATTTTTATATTCTATCTGGTGGCTTATATAATAGTTGTGTGTGTCTTGTTAGGTTATAATCAGCTGTGAGGAGTTAGATAGACTGATACTTCACCCAATTTTCTCCTCTGTTTATATTTGAAGTTTAGTTTTATCTGTCTTGTTTTTTCTTGTAGCAATTTCAGTGTTAAATCTTACAAGGAGATCAACAGTGAATTTGCCTCTGGCAGTCAGAATCAACAACAGAATCTTTTTAATATTTAGAGACAGAAGAGATTTCAACTTTAGTGTTGAAGCTCTATCAGGTTTAATGGAAGATTAGTCCTCTACAAGATGTCTGTGGTCAATAGCTGAAGTGTTGTGGTGGTTGGGCACGTACAGCGTTATCTACGGGCTGTGTAGGAACAGTGCTTTCATCTGGTTTGTGCCTCACCAAAATAAATTGTGCCATGAAGTTCTGAGTCCAAGCTCAAGCAACGAGATGTTCATCTAGAAGTGAAGGCTAAGTTTTGTGCTTCCACATGGCTTAAATTGTTCTCTCATAGTTGAGAATGCATAACATGGCTTCTTAGATTATTGCTGCTCTTACCTATTTGCTCCTATAATCAGTGACCTACTGTAAAACTGACCCTTAGAAAAGGAGAGGAGAGCAGTGAACCAGAGCAGCTTGTCAGTTGGAGTGCAAAATGCAACACCAGATCTACATCACATACGTCTGAGCTCTGTGTGATGGAAAAGGTGATGGAAAGGCAGCAATGCAATAATGTAGGAGGAAGTAGAAAGCTCTGGGCCGGAGTGTAAAAAGGGTGGAAAAGAAAAAGTTTAAACTTCTGAGTGTAGGGGGGAAAA
Organism: Ifrita kowaldi; assembly: GCA_013398055.1. Classification (NCBI taxonomy): domain Eukaryota; kingdom Metazoa; phylum Chordata; class Aves; order Passeriformes; family Cinclosomatidae; genus Ifrita; species Ifrita kowaldi. Next base: position 432,746 of record VZRS01005270.1, on the reverse strand, counting down.
AAAACCCAGGAAAAAACCCTACAAACCCCCACCTCACCATCTTCTGTGAGGTTTTTTAATGCTTAACAAAATGTCAGAAAAATTTCCACACCAGGATGTATCCTCTTATGGGTTTTCTGGGAGAAAGCCATTCGGATGATTTTCTCTAAAATTTAGTATTCAGAGTTGGGGTTGTTTCCCCTCGGTGAATAATCTATACAGGGAAATGTGATCTGAAACTGTTCATGAATTTAGGTCAAATTCAAACAGGAAATAAAGTTTTAAATGTAGAATTATAAACGAATATGGGTGCCTTAAGTAGGCCAAGTCTTAAAGCAGTCATCTAATATTTGAGGGAACAACAATCAGTTCCATTTTTTTTTTTTTGGAACCTGTTTCATAGTGCAACTTGACAGGGTGACACAGCATCATCTTGGTGGTTTTTTGTTTGTTTTTTTTTTTGAGCATCTTCTATGCACAAGGTGATGTGCAAAGCTTTAAAGAATGTGATGGATGAATTTACAGAGCCTCAAAGTCAAATGACATATCACAGCTGATCTGAGTCTCAAAGAAGCTGAATGTAGCAGTCAGGCTTTCTGTGATAGATGAGATGTTTGGGTGATTGCCTCTTCAGCAGAAAAAAACAAGAGGTGGATGTGAAACTTGCATTCCTTAACATATTTCAATCAGAGTCATACTTCATACTGGGTTCAAACTTCCAGCTTTCTTTATCCAAATAAATTTTGCTATTGAAGAATATTTTTCTTTTGAAATATTTCACCACTTTCCCGTATTTCAGTGATATATCAAAAGATCTGTTCACTATAGCAAAGGATTGGGTAAAACTGGCTTCATGCAGTTTTCCACTGCAAACAGCACTAGGAAACTGTCAAAAGAGAACATTTGTAAGCACAAAAATTAGCACAACTTTTTAGTTACTTCCCATAGAATTTTGTAATCCAGTATGGTTTTAGTGAAGCTCTGGGTTTGTTCCAAAACAGGTCGTGAGGAGGGTCTCTGTCTTCCTTCCTTGCTCCAACAGGGAAGAAAGGCAGATTCAAGAGTAACCTTCCTGTATCAGTATAGTCAGTCCTAAGGAAAATATTCAGGCATTTTCTTTGGACCCTTGATCTACTCTATTGTCAAAATTCTGCCACATAAACAGGTACGCAGTAGTGTGTAGCCTAACACAATATTCACTTTTGCAAATTCAGTTATTCTTTCTGGAACAGAAGTGTGAAAAAAGTAGGAAAAAATTAAGCCAGGAACCAGCGGTTCTGGCCCTTCTGTTCTGTGTATGTAAAGAATGTACCAAGTATTTCCATATTTTGGCTTGTAGTCTTAATTTTTTTGAAATTACTTTCTCTAGTTGTTCTTGGAAGAAATTAATATTTATTCTTAAATGCATATTTTATTTTCACAGTAACAGTAGAACAACAATTCATTATTTTAAAAAATTACTGAAAATCAGTTTGACTCTATTAAATGAGTAGTAAGTGGAAAACCCAACTTTATCAGTATTCCCAGGCACAAAAAATGCTGCATTTGCTCACTCTGAATACACTCACGCAAATTAAACAGACTTTTTAAAATACATTATGGGATGAAAATGAATTGCCACAGAGTCTTTGAACTAATGGATATTAAGACATGAATTGCATGTGTTATTTATAATTTAAGAATATTTCTAGGAATCTTTGTACTTCTTGTTTAAAGCAATGCAACATCCAGTCTTCAGTGGAAGGCGTTAATAAAGAGCACTGTTTTTGCTCACTTACCAGTAGTTTAATAAAGAAAGACACAGATTAAGAGTGAGGTAGCTTGGGAAATGGGCCATTAACTGCACTAAAGTGCCAGTAATGTAAGGAGACATATTAATAATGACAATGGCAATGTCATTGATGATGAAAAATACAACTTCTGCACTTCATGGAAGTTCTACTTTTTTCCCCAGGAATTGCTGTTAATTGCCCTTTCCCTGGTCTCCATTTACACCTTTGTTTCTCACTTTTTTTTCTGACTGTGTTCCCTTATTGTAAGCTAACACAAAGTAAACCTAAAATAGAATAAAAATATCAACAACTGCGATGAATCATCTGGTGTATACTGCAAGCATATTGTCTGCAGGTGTGATATTAAACTTGTTAATAAAAAGCTTTCCTGATGCATAAAAAAATTAATGGTTTACAGATATAACCCTCAAGAGTTCTATCAACGAAAGTTTTTGAGGGAATATAAATCGCTGCACAATTGGAACTTCACAGCAGTATGTTCTTTGGATGGATACCTGAAAAACGTATGATTTTGCTGATGGAAGGGGATGGCACAAAGTCTGTGCAACAGATAAATCCGCACTAAAAGGTGAATTCTGCCCTCAGAAATGTTCTCTAAATTCATAGCTTAAAGCCTCGCTCTTTGCATTAAGTATCCACATATCACCTGTTTATGGTCTATAATGCAAGGTTTAGGTGACATGTTGCCTTTCCATGAAGGGAATTGGAGTGGCAAAATAAGAATTAATGGGAAAATACAATTACGAACTAAATGGCTGTTTGTGCTATTTATTACTGTGTTCATTGTTAATGTTCAACTTCCATAAATATTCAGTCATTTATATATTAGCATTTCATTAGTGAAAAATGAATCTCTACTTATAGAAAACTGTTGTGAAGAATATTATGGCTGTGCTTTTTGAAGTGCTTCCAGAATCCACTCCAGAGTGTCTCTTGCTGAGCTCCAAGTGAGGAGGGCTATGCGCCGTAGGGCTGAACATTGCCAGGATGCTGTGCAGCAATGTTCAGGAGGGAGCAGTGCCAAAAGGGGGGTATCTTAAACTGAAACTTGGCTGGCTAAACATTTATAGTAAACTGACAGTAGGCTTGATCTCCATCTGGAAGATGCCAGAGTTTCCCGTAGGCTATTATTTCACCATTTCTCGCAACTTTCAAGCAGACCTTGAAACACAGTGAGCACTAATGCAGATGGAGGTGATCTTGCTGTGCCTCTGTGCACAGAAATAAAGGTAAAAATAGCTCCTTTCCAGGTGGATTATAATCTAAATTACTTGAGAGCAACACAAACTTTCAGCTGCCACCCAGGGAATGCTTATGACCCTCTCAGACACCTGGGAAGATGGCAAAGCAAACAGTTCAGTGGCAGTAACTCCTGATCTGCCTTGGATAATACACAGGTGAACATTTCTCCTTACCTCAGTTCTTGCCTTACCCCTGACCTTGCTGCAGGTGTGCAAGGTGAAGTTATTGGTCTCCATCTGGAGAGATGGTTAATCCATTAATCACCAGCCTCTGAGCTTGGTCTTCCAACCATTAGACCTATCCATCCATCTGGAGTGTAAAGAGCAGAGCTTGGATACAAGGCTCCGGTTGAAAGTCTCGCTAAATATCAAGAAAGTGCTGTCTGCTGCTTTCCCCTTGTCCACAAACCTGGTGATTTAGGAGGTCACATAGGAGGTGGTCAGGTTGGTCTGGCAGGGTTTCCTAGTGGCAAGCTCTTGTTGACTGTTCCTGTTTGCTTTCTGTTCCTTCAGGAGTCCGGAAATGCGCTCCAAGAGGATTTCCTGCCTGGCTTTTTTTAGTCCGGCAAAGTGTATAATTTGAAAACATGAGACTTTGCATAACAATGACAATTAATGCCTGCCTGATATTGTATTTAATGAACAGTTCTGTGAAAAGGATAAACAGTGCAAGCCATCCTATTTGGGATGGATTTTAATTGGGTAATTAGCAGCAGCAAACAAAGGAAAGTATATCACTTCTAGCATGTATCAGTAAACTTGCAGGACTACTTTTCATACAATGTCTCCTTTTTGATTAAGTTTCACATTTTGACTCCTGGTGAAATCATTGTGTGTGTTAACACAGGACAGAGCCCAGAGAATGAGGGTATGAGAACATTCTCTTTTAGGATTTTCTTTTAACATTTCTTGCAGGATTCTTAACAGATGCTTAGTCTCTGTTTCTTTAAGAATATTAGCTTGCATGGATTTGGGAATATTGGTCGAATAATCAGGCTCTGTAACCTCTTAGAAAAGAAGAAAAAACAGATATAAGCTGATTTTTCAGATTTACTTACAAAACCAGGTAATTTCATGATGTCAGATCTATATTTTCCCTGTCTGCTTTTGCCTTTTTCTCTAACTGAACTTACATTAAAGGTGGATGTGTTTTGGCTGCACATCTAGGAAAGTGAGGTGCCATACCGTGTTTCCTTAACTTAAAATGTAGTTTGAGTTGTTTTTTTCCTTTACTGAATACTTGGAAGACACTAGGAGCCTTGTGCTAGTTAAATACAACGGATTCATGGTGATTGACTTGCAGAGTTCTCAGAAATGGGTGGAGAGGGGCACGTGCAAGAAAAACCTTATTTTGTACAAAATGAGGTAGTAAATGAACTAACAGCTTTGTTCCCTCAGGATTTGATTGTGAGTTGAGACAATATCTGAAACTCCAGTTCCACAGAGAGCGCAAAGCGAGGGACAGCGTTCAGCTGGGATCAGTAGCAGCATCCACAGGTGCTGAGTAAAGTTTGAATTGTGCCGGTGATGCTCTTGTGAGGATGTTGTTTTGAAGTTTTGTGTTCTGTGTAACTAGAACTGATGGTGAAGAAAGGCTGCCTATCAAAGGCTCTTAATTCCCAAAGATATGGAGTCAATCAAACTTTTAGGGCCAAGAATTGGGACTGCACCCATGTTAGTTTAGAGTAGTGGTGGAAAACCAAAAAGTAGCCATGGGAGAGAGTCATATGCACTCAACATGGAAGTATAGGTGAGATTGTCTTGGAAGTGATAATGCAAAAAAACCCAATACAAGCAATTATCTACAGAGTTATTAATGATTTTTTTCAAAAGGACAAAATTCAAGGGCACCACAGAGATCTATAGGATAAGCCCTGTAATTGTTTTGCCACAGCAGCAGACCTGTGTATTCTTAGATTAATTTGTATTGAAAAAGGATACTTTAAGTAATTGCAATAGATTTTCACTAAAACAAATATTTATTTGGTAAAAATCAATGCATTTTAATTTGTGTGCTACATTGCAATCATGTGTCATGTATCCAGATGTGTGCTTTGGGCCAGTATAGAGGAATATGAAGAAACAAAACACATTTTTCATTTGAATATCTTTTCTGCTTCATCACTTTTTAATGCCTCTACCTCAGTCATTCCCTCTTTTCAGGCCAATTGCTTTTCTCTTCTGATAGGATTTTACAAATTCTTTCCCTGAGATGTTTGTATCTGTTCTGTGACTTCCTTTGACATCCAAAATACGCGTGAAGGTGTTTCTAGCACCGAGTTATGGTCGCAGCCAGAGCTATGGACTAGAGATACCCAGCAAGAACTGTGCATACCTGGAACACTTTGTGTTCAGTCTTAAACTTCACTGATGTGAGGTTTCTCCTGAACTTGAAAATTTGTCCTCTGCAATTTGTTTGTCTATAGAAATGCCAAGTTTAGAGTTTATGTGAGTAGAGGGGAAAAAACAGTTATTTCAAGTATTTAGTGGAAATAATTTAAGGGATCACTCAATATACCTGCTCACAACTCTCTTGATCTGTAAATTGGTGACTTTCTTCATAGGAAGCTCTTTAGTTCCAATCTTCAGTTTCTAATTCCATATTCCTGCTCCCTTCCTGTATCTTGGGGAATACACTTGGTGCTACAGTAAATATTATGGAGTACAGTAAACCAATTTAATTTCTGTGAGTCTGAGACTTCTAATGCAGATGTTTAATGAAGTGAGCTGGTTCCCCACTGACTTTGCATTACCATTTTGAGTAATTTTTCTAACTTGCAGTGCTTTTGTACAATCTTGTTGAAGTAAAAATAGCAGCTGTCTTGTCTTGAGTTTTTCCTGTGCAGCATTCTGAGGAAATAATAATTTTAGTTAATACAAACAAGTTGATAATAGTGTGGTGGGGGAGAAATCTGAAAACCAGCATTAGTACTATTAAGGATGTGAAAACATCCTGCTAGAAATTTTTCAGGATTTTGGGAAGAAAAAAAAAAGCACTAAACAAATATGTTCTTAAACTGCAGTTGAATTTTTGTGGGGCAATAATCCCTTACTGAGAACCTTTTCTTGGACTGGTTTTACTTGTGTATTGTGACTCTCAAGATTTCACAATTAGGAGGCAAACTAAATATTAGAATTTTAAAATTCAAACTAAGTATTAAAGTAATTTTTAATGTAAATAACAGTGTTTAATATTTTGTGATAGTTGTAGTAATATAATAAATACTGTTGATGCTAAGAGTGGAAAATGGTAATTCCAATGAAACTGAAATAAAGGGACAAGAAGACCTTCTGTAAGACCAAACAAAACCAGGAGTAATTATTGGAGAATTGCACATACTTGGCTGGGAGGACTGTGAACAGAATATGTGTGGTGGGACTGTGCAGGCAGTCAGAGCAATTGTTGCTTGTGCAGGTGCAAGGAGGGTGGCAGGAGATGAGCTTTGCTTAAGGATGTGACCCATCTGCATCAGGAGATGCTGCCTCTGGCCTATGGAAGTGGTCCCTGTTGCCTGGCACACACGGTGAGTGGATCACCCTGACTAAAATGATGTGGTGGTTCTGCTAAATGAGAGCTTTATTAATTCAAAGGGTGAAGAGTTATGCTATAAAAAAGACGCCACTGAAGTTTGAAGCTTAAACTTAGGGCTTTGCTAGTACTTCATGTTTATAGTTATTTTAACTAAAGCCTTATTTCTACTGCTAAAAATAGCACTGTTGGAACCCTGGGTTCAGAAAATTTAGGTTTATGGGATATAGTAATATACATGTAAAAAGATGGAGGATTTTGGGTGTGGATTAGTTCTTCTTCTTTCTTCTTCCTTCTTCTTCATAAGCCTGGGTGATCTGGTACTGGTTCAAAAAACCTGCAATGCGGGACATGAATGATTAATTATTGGATTATAAGTAAAAATAAATTAGTTGGCATTCCATAATTGGGTAGTTTGGGCTTTAAAAGACCTTGGAAGGTAGAACTCTGGGGCCATTTTCACCTCGTTAACTTAGAGGCATATTCTGTGCAGCTGTGCCATAGATAAGAAACAATAAACATCTGAGTCCGAAGAACAACTCCACGACTCCTGCGTTTCAATCCGAACTCTGAGTAAAAGAACCACGACAAAGGCAGAGAAAGAGAAGAGAACTCACGAAACAGAGGCAAAGAAGAAAGAACACAAACAGAGAATTTTAATATAGCACCATACCAATACCTTATTATTTTTTATTGCTTGTATTATTGTTTGATGTAATCATTTGCTGTCCTTTTTCTGTCAATCCTGTTTCATGTAAAAGTATCTTCTATGAAACAAGAACAGCAGCCAAATGTTCACCTTGCCACTCACAGGTGCATTTATCAGGCTCACAGAAATAAGTCACTTACTGTGACTTAGCTTTAATTATAAAAATGTACAATCTATCTCTTGCATATTGGATGAACTCCTTCATCCCTTGCAGCTTCAGTGAGTGGGAGAGAGTGCAAGCAGCACTGGCCGCAGTGTTAAAGATGCTTTTAGCAGATAAAAATTAATTCTGAGACAAAGTACGAAAGCTTGAAAACAGGAAAATAACATACTGGACTGAATACCATAAATTAAGAAAGCAATGTATCTCAAATATATATTTGAGAGAGAGGTTGCTGAAATTCTCATTCTCTGGAAGACTTCTTCTGTGATGTGTCTCTGTGTTTGATCTCCCACTGGGATCTGTTTGTACTCTGTGAGGTTTTTGTGGCTGGTAGATATTACATAGTTAGATCTCTTGAAAACATCTAGTAGTCTGGAATATTTGTTTTTACTCAATGTTTATTCTATTGTTTCATTCCCTGAATACTCTGACTTGCAGTGGATAAAACTGTAAAGTTTGCACAACATGGAATTTACCTCTTGTCACTGTGTTACAACATGCTATGCACCTTTTAGACCCAGCTCCTAATTTTTCATTTCACTCAAACATCAAAAAAATATTGATTCAATCCTGTTTTATTAAGCTGGAATCTGGTATCCAGCCTTGGCCGAAATAAGTAACTGGAGAAGAGGGCCAAACCAACTTTTCATAAAATTGCTGAATTAGGTTTTTCAGCTGATCAGTTCTTTTATTCTTTTGGCAAAACCCAGACCTCTGAGGCAGTTGGCACCTACTTAAGCTACAAGGAAACACTGGGCAAACTTTCTGCCATTATAAACGTCTTAACTAGGTGGTATTTTCCTACAAGTCAGAAGAACCAAGAAATTTGACCTAAAAGTGGGCATTCTGTAGCCTGGAAATATATAAATCTTCTTAAAAAGTATGTTCTAAAATACTCTTCTCAGTCAGTCTCCTGACTTCAGAGGTTCCTTGCGTGTAACTGGACGTGTCCTTGCAGACAAGCAGGTGGACACAATCAAGGCTTTTTTTCCCCTCTGACAATACTTTGAGCAGAATCAGAGATAACAGAACAAAGTTGAGGCATCCCAGCACACATGCAAGGTTACCAATTACATGGAATTGGCCTTTTAGTTGAATGATTTAAAAATGAGGACTTTCAACGGTATAAATGTTGTTCATTTGGGAAAGTTAAAGCTCATGCGTCCTATATTGTTATCTGCAGGTAAAACCCCATAAATTTGTTATCTTGTGGGAAAAGAGCTGTTGAAATGAGTTCAGCCAGGAAAAACCAGTGATTCTGGGGAAATATTTCCTGCAAGGCAATTGAAAAAATTCAGAAACTATTTTTTGATAAAATCAAAGATTTTTTTTTCTGAAAAATACAGCCTTTACATATAGAAGCATATAAAACTTCACTTAACTATATCTCAAGCTTTGCAAGAGACCTTAGTGTCCTTTGAGGGGAATGAGTCTACAACAGGATTTAATCAGCAAAATTCGGGTTCTCTGAGCTCTAGGAATCATCTGCAATTCTTTTCCCCCCACAAAATTAGGTGTGTCTGATGTTAAGATGGGTAGTTCTGCTTCCCTAAGAAAAATACACTAGAGTGTTTATGCTGAAGGCCAAACCCTAATATATCTGCAAAAGAATTCCTTGCTCTAGTATCTTATTGCTTATTCTTCTGTTTAATTTCCCAGTAGCAGAACAACTGTTTTTCAACCATATTCAGATAAAAACCTACCTCCAGTTCTAGTAAGGGCTAAAAGGAATATTAAAGGCTAGGCTGAAGTCTAGGTGAAGATCTATGGAATATGGACTGCTTCTGACAGCAAACCAGTGCCTTTCCAAGTAAATTTCAAGTAACTAGCTAGTTCATTAAGGTGCTCAAGTCACCTCATCCTAGAATATTTGATCTCCAAAATGAAATAGCACTTAATTTGCTTGTCACTGAGTGTATTTGGTCCCAATGCTTGAAAGTGTATGATTTCAAAGCAGACATGCCTACCCTCAATTACTGTCCCTCTGAACTTTCTTACTGCTCCCTCCTACTATCAGATTAAGCTATTTTGGTGTTTGTTCTTTAGTATTTATTTAAATGGAGCTTTATTGTAGAGACGTGGTTTCTAATAGTCAGTGTCTAGGAGTCATCTCAAATATTTCATTGTTTTTGGTGTAATACTAGAAAAATAGAGAAGGGCATGAACAAAAATTTCAGTGATTTAGTTCTAAGTTTGCTCAACAAAAGCAAACAGCCCATTTGGAAATTGGTGACTTAGCTGTGATGTTGTAGGCACAAAGATATTTCTGGTTTAAACTAAACCCTGTTGGAGAATCCAGGCTGAGACACACAGGAGGGGATGAGGATCAGACCTGACAACAGATGCTGTTGCTGTCCCCAGCCATTTTCTCCATCGTTTTGATGGATGTTTCTGACCCCGAGGCAGGGATGTCTGCTCAGCTCATGAACGAGGTCCTGAAGAGCAGCAGTTTTCAGTCTGGTGTAGTGTGGTAATGAACTTCTGCTGTGGTTTGCCTTGCTGTGGAGGGCCACAGGCACCACGTGAGGTGATGTGAGAGGGGATTTGCAAGTGGATCAGATGGGCCGTCTCTGGCACAGAGGTGGGCCATGCAGGGAGGTGGCTGCAAACTTAACACCCCAATTTTGGTCTGTAGCTGCAAATTTTTCAGAATTTCAGAGGGGTTGTAAAGCAACTGATGAAGGTACAGTTAATTACTTCAGAGGTAAAAAAAAAAAGTGATGTAAGTATTTCTGTCATTTATGAAGAAAGGAAGAACAGGACAGTCTTTGTCTGCTACAGTAATATACTTAAACTTGCACTGGAAGACAGACTAGCACCTGGAACTTGTATAGTCCACAAGATTTTTAGCTTGCTTAACAAAAATCCAAATTTTTTTTACAGCTACAGCTGTTGATAAGAAAGTACGTTATGAATTGGCATGTTTTGTATTATAGGTCTCCTTGCAGTCATACAATTATGTATGAAGCTTCCAAAACTGATTTGAAATTGAACAAACATTTTCTTCAAACACTTTACTAAAATAGGTTTGATCTCTATTGACAAAAATATGTGAATGTAGTATGCAATGATGAGTGCATGCATATCTGTAAAGGGGGGGTTAAGTAGACCACAAGGCTACACCTCAAATAGGGCATCATCTTCTGAAACTTACTGGAAAAGCACTGGACTTGCCCAGAACCTTTCTGAATGCTTTACTTTGTGTCAGAGAGCAGAATTGTAATGCAGGAGAAAAGGAGACTGGCAGCTGCTGCTTGTCCTACCCTCTTACATGCCTTTTGAAGGTGTAGAAGGTACCCCACTGGAGGAAGGACAAGAAGGTGCAGAGGTCCCATGTCCTGCACCATGGAGTGGGACAGGCTCAGAAGAACAATGATCATGTGCTGAACTTCTGCCCTAAATACAGCTGAAACCAGTCATGCACTCACCTGACTTCTTTTACCCTTAGACCTGGAGCTGATTTTTAAAACAATATAAATGGCATTGTTTATATTGCATGTAATGTCTTCCAGTTAGGATTTATCATGCTTTCATATTGGTTACCTCTTGTAGTACAGCTTAGTTTTCCCGTTCTTATTTGGATGCTCTTTTTTAACTGAATAGCATTCAAATAATCTGAAATGCTCTTAGTAGGTTTTTTTGGTCCTAAACCTCAATGGGAAATAATGGTTAAAGAAAAAGCGGAGTATGAAGTTATTTAGATATTTTTCTTGTCTGGGGAGGACTGATTAAATTAGGTGAAGATAATGTCATTTACATTTGGTGCATTTTCTTTGTCAGTAATTTTTCTCATTATGTCTTTTCAAAGGCTTGAGTAATTGTGCAAAACACATTCAGAATACAAATCAGACCTATCAGAATAGTCTCATTTTTAATTGGTGAAGATGATTTAATGAATACTTTAACACTCTTTTATTGATTTTATGTGAGGAAACCTGTATTACACTTCTATCAGTCTAAAATTCTGATCATTTTTATTTCACTTCACGTACACACAGAGAGAGAACCGTTAACTTAACATTGGTTTTGCATGGACATGAAACCTGTAATTTGTTTTGAAATACTTACTAGTATTCCAGTGAATTGCAGTAGGGCGATTTGGTGAGCTGCAGAAGCCAGGGTGGAGACTCTAGATGCCGTCCTGTGAACTGTGTGGAATTTCAACCCTCACTGCTGCTAATAACCTTTCCATAGACCACTGAACATAATTGCTCCATTGGTTTAGTACAGACCCAGCAGCTCTTCAGTGTTAAAGGCACTGCCCGTCTTCAGCCAGCCCTGCTCTTTTTCATGCCTCAGCAGCTCTCTGCTCCGGCTGGCTCACGGGTCCGTTCAGTCCCGAGCGGGATGGGAGCACTCTGGTGCTGTGCTGTGCCGTGCAAGGCGCCTTTGGAGCTGTCCCCTGAGGGCCACTGCGATGCCCAACACTGCGGGCGGGTGACAAACCATGGCAGCAGGGTCAGGAGGTGTCCCCATGCCAAGGCCTGGAGCTGCCCTGTGGCTGGAGCAGCGTGGGGTTTAATTCCTTCATCAGGATGATTGTAAGTGATGAGACTTAAGCACAGTCTGGGTATCGTTAGGATACGTCAGCTCTTGGAGCTAGAAGAGGACGGGGGAAGGGGACAGCAGTGTGACCATGCATTTTTGAGAACAGAGCTGGGAACTCGTTCTCTAACAAATTCTGTGGTATCTGTGCGTACAAGGCACACAAAATAAAAACTGGGTCAAATTGGAAAGCTGGCCATCACTAATAGCCAAGTATCCTAGGACTTCACTTTGCAGCTGTGCCGGTTTGCCCAAAATCTAGCAATACATCCCCTGAGAGAAAACCAGGTTACAACCACCCTTTCCCCCACCATGTTCGGGAAAAAAGGAAATTTTCCTCGAAGGAAAGTGAATGATCTAAAGACTATTTATTTAACAAACACACAGGAAAAGGATAATAATGCTAAATAATGAAATCTCTCGCTGCAGAGAGAAACCTGGGAAGATTTCAGAGTCTTTTTGTAGGTGTGGTCTCTCTCCTCCTCAGAGCTGGGTCGGCGAGGGCCCAGCCCCCCAGGCCTCAGAGAAAATTCTCCCGATGTGTTCTGATGTTGTTGAAACAGTCCAGAAGAGAAGAAGGGAAAAACCCAAAGTCCCAGAAAACAAAGTTCAGCTTTCCATCTCACGCCGGAGAGAGGAAAAAAAACCCCAAAATCTGGCTGAAGAAGCAAGCAGGATGCTCCCCCCGCTCCGTGCTACCGCAGCTGGAGAATGCAGAGGAGTGTATCTCCCTGTCCTTGAGACACTGCTTTGAAAAGTTCGCTTGGTCCTTTTATTTCTTCCCTCTCAAGCCCAGTTTACGGGCACAGAAAAGGCACAAAGTTAATTGTTTGGCATAAAGCTGTGATTGGGGATATACATGATGGAGTCACCCCAAGACACCAGTTAAGTTAAATTTTGAGTCCCACTTGCTCAGACTTCTCAGGCTGACCTGGAAGGGGTGGATCTATCCCCAGGGCAAAAATTCTCGATGTACTGAGAAGGCTAAGAAGATTTTGGGGGCTGCAGCAGTGCAACCTGCAGCAGTGCAACCTGCAGCAGTATATGTGAAAGATACTCCAGTGGTGTATCCTGCTCTATGACAACAGAAAACCAGATGCAAAGAAGACTTAATTAAACGCTGCCACCTTCTTCAGCTGGTGCAGCATAGAACATCTGAAGATTAAATGAGATTATGATACCTTTTAGTGTCCTCAAATTCAAAAGATTCTACATCATAGTCCAAAATACTGCACTCTCCCTGAATATATCCTGCATGGTAGTGTGATGGACTATCACATGAGGTTGTCCATAAAGCTTAACTGGGCTAAAAATGAGAATGTGGGCAGTCTTGGAGCATGTAACTTCCCGGTTGGTGTGTGAGTGTGAATTAGAGATGTCTCATTAACCTTTTTGCTGTTCAAACTGTGCTGCACTATCAACTGCACCTTAAAGGATTCAGTTGGGAAGTTAATGATGTCAATTTAGGCTCTCGCTTGATTCTCACTGAGGCTGGCATTCAATGGAGCACTGCAGTACTGGGGCAAATAGAGTTTTACTGGCCTCTAAAATTGTTTCTGGAACCAATAGCACGAGAGAGATAGCAAAATGTAGGAAAGATTGGGTAGAAATAATAAAAATACTGTCTAAAAAACTCCAACACCCTTATGAAAGAATGAGATTTACCTAGGTCTACTCGTATCTGTGGATTCCATTTAGTATGCAGGGAAGAAGTGTGGAGTATTTCATCACTAGAAAATATGGCAGACATGTTACTACAGTCTTTTCTCCATTGAAAGGAACTTCAGTTTTCTGAACTACACCACTAATCTTTATCACTCTGTTTCAATCCTATTACAGTTACTCCTATTTCATGCTGGTTCTCAAGTTTTAAAGCAGAAGTTTTGCTTTTGTTACTGGAGGTTCTTTGTCACAAACTGTGAAGGAGCAGAAGCTTCCTCTCTATGGAGTTAGGTCTCATTTATCTATAGTTATCTATAACAAAGGTGCCTCATCTGAATGGCACACTTTAAATATGTATAGTGCCTTAGAATACAGATGCGTTACACGAGGAGGGGAATCTGTGTCACACTGCTGGAAATCATCTGAGCATCACTGATAAATGAGACGCTGAACAGCCGCAAGGCCTGTGTGCACTGGAGTGTGTTGCTGTTCACTCTTCTTGTTGTTCAAATACTAAAATCTCTACTAGTAAAATATGCTATACTCATCTCACTGAATGCATAATAAAATAATCTTTCTTTAAGGAGAGCCTTTCTTCCAGTGGGTAAATTTTGGCTTTGTGCTTGTCACACTAGCAGTGAAACAAAGGTAGTTTGTGGGCAAAATTGTACTGAAGTACTGAGGTTGTAGTTTTGATTTGAAAGGTTAAAGTAGATCTGCATATTGGTTATTTTGTTGTATACCAAATGAGAGTTTGGCAGTGAGATACTGGTTTAATTGAATGCAAGCACAAGAATACTGTTTGACTCCATCAGCATCGTTGCTGTTTTGGAAAGCTGATCTGTAGTTCCCTGTGTACCATGTTTGTGTTACGTGAAATGGCTTGAAGGCATTGAAGGCACTGTGAGTTGCTTCCAGCCCTTCTTTTCTCTGTGCTTTGTCCCTCCTGGTATAACCCGTGTCCTGCAGCTGAGAAGGAGGAAAATGGTGCAAGTCTGTAGCCCTTGTATGGTACCACTATGGTTTTGTCACATTTGGGGCTCACATAATATAGAGAAGGACATAATATAGAGAAATGCAGTCCTGGTGTGGTAATGGAGGTGGAGGAAACTGGAGAGACAGGAGGCACATGGAGATGCGCAGGCATAAGGCGCCATGGCGTCTCTAAGTGACTTGGCTGTGGTCATGCAAAGAGATGCAACCCCACAGACCTGGGCAAAACTGGCTTTAAGAACAAAGCAATAGCTCCCAGCATCCATGAAGTGTATCATGTTATAAATCTGGAAACGGATAGAGAAAGAATAAATATAAAAATGCTAGCAAATCTATATTGAAAAAATCCTGCCCTGAGCTCATCCCAGAGTGAGGAAGAAGAAACCATCATCAAGAGCATCTTATTCCCCTCAGCCAAGGACTAGTGATGATGGCAGCTCTGCAACCACATCAAGGCCAGAATGTAGCTCCTGGCTGAAGGACTCAGAGGAGCAGGGGAGCTAATACCAGAAAGGTAAACATTTTTATATGCACACTTTTTCATTCATTCTTCCTTCTGTGTTAGTTAATTTCAGCTAATAATAATATGAACGTTAAAATATCAGCTAGGCTGAGAATAAATTTTTGGTTTATATGTGTTTTTATGTATCAATGAAAGATGTTACTCCTATTTGTCTACAAGGCAGGGTTTAAACACAGTAAGAGTAAGGCCTCCTTTCTCAGGGGAGAAATTCCTCTGGATTTGAAAGCCTCTTGAAATCTCTCTGCTTTTGTGCTCAGAAGGGATGCCAGGATGCGATCCTACAATTCCATCTTAAAAATCAGATGAATAAGCAATCAGCACTCACGAATATTGTGCCAGAACCGCATATCGAGAATAAGAGTAGAGATTCATTACTCGGTGCTTCTGCACAGAGGTATTTTGGAGGAAATCTGCATTACAATGCATGACTTCCCATTGGATTGGATTTAATAAAACAAACCAGAGGTTCAGCATTTTTTATAGATTCCATTTTCAGCGATGGCTGGATTTATTTCTGTCTAAAAATAACATTATTCTGCAGCTGAGCCATAGAGAACATTCTTCCAGTTACTGCAGCATCAGCAGTGCTGTGCCATCTATTCTCTAGCATGTGTGTTGAAATGATCCCTTTTGTGAATCTGGAGATGTGTCAGTGGCACGGCTGAGAATAGCAGGGATGGGTGTGAGCCATAAACCAGGGGCTAGACCCCACCTTGATTTAAGAACACTACTTTGTACTTGGCCAGGTCAAGATCCTGGCATCACGTTCTTCTGACTTTGAAACTTTGGCTTTGTTTTGAGAAAGTGATTTCCTTTGTTTTGGTGAGTGAAAAGAAATGCCAAGAGATAACTAGAGTGTCCATGCTCCTGCCACTGATACAGACTGAAAAGAACCTAAAGAGATGTTGCTGTTTGTGTTGTAGTTCTCAGCTTGGATTTGTTCAGCATGGGAATATTTTTGTTACGCAGTAGTGTCACTTCTGTATATCTGAATGATTTAATGACTGATGGCCAGGTATCAAGAAGGGCAGGCAAGCACACAGAACCGTACCTAGAGCTGGGGATTGTTGGGGTGGTTCCTTTATAACTTGACTCTGATTACCCAAAATCTTAAGCCTGTTTTGAATTTTGCAGCTGGAATTCAGTCCTAAGCAAAATGCTCTAGTACATTGATAATAAAATTTACTCAGACATCTGCTAGCTCAGAGCTCTGATGTTTCACACAGAGAGAAAAAGAAAAACCATTATCACAGTACTCGCAAATATTTGGTTTGTGCCATATCCCTGGAGAGTGCTAAAAAATCTGGTTGGGAATCAGTTGCTGAATAAGTACATTTCTTTAGCCAGTTTACTCAAATATGCTTGACTGGAAATATTATGGAATAAATGTTCTGATTGAGGAGTAGGTCAATTGTACCTGCCCTTGGGATGGAGCTGTGTGTGGGGGAGAGCAGAGGGTAGGGTGTGATAAGTCCCTTGCCATGTTTGTGTGTGAGAGCACTGAGTCCACTGATTTGTGGCCCTATATATGAACTGAAAAAGAACTTTTATTTCTTTCATTCTATAGTTAAACCACTTATTTGATCAAAGTTCTACTGTTATGCTCTGGTTACGCCAAAGCAGAATCCAACCCAGTCTTTTTAGGGTTGGGCTTTTATTTTTCCCCTGCCAGCTTCATGATTGTATCTCTCAATGCTGATCCAACAACGTATCAAAAAGGAGCCTTCTCTTTGTAACCTAGTTTGATGACCCAGCTATTATTCGTAGATAAAGTCTTTTTCCTCCTTGACTGCATTTTTATGAGGTCTGAAATGACAATAACCATTAAAATAAAAATTTTAATTGAACTTGGCAAGGGAAAACCTGAAAAGGTGTTGAGAAGACCATGTGATTTCTGACAAGTTGAGAGTTTCTTGGGGTGGGGAATTGTAGCACATCTTGAGGGGGAAAAGGGGGGCAGAAAGAAAACAAATCAGTGCCTCTATATTGTATTATCTGAGAGTTTTTAAACCTGAGAACAGATTAGTATTCTCTGTCGGGCAGAATATGTTCACTATATATAGCAATATATCTCACAGTTTATTGTGTTGATGTGTGTAATGAGCTGAAGCAAAATCTACTAAAAAAGAGCATAAAAAGAAACTCCTAACATGTTAGATTTAAATCTGCTAATATTTAATGTGCACTTCATCTGACAGGTTGAAGAAAAGCCCTGGTGATATGGAATTGTAAGAAATGAATAGGTTATTCTGGTACATGTATTCATCTTGCTTTTCATCAGAGAAACAATAACCTGGTCCACAGCTTAGCCTGTTGACAACAGGTATAATGCATTTGTGCCTGACACTTGCATTATCTTAAATATTAATATAAATATCAGGAATTAGATCTGCAAGTGAAAAGTCAGGAAAGGAGATGGAGAATAGCATGCAGTACATTTTTAAATAAAAGTAGCATTGCTTATGACCTATTAAATATAACTTATTATATGCATGTGCTGCATCTATAGCCTGTGCATGAAAATTGTGCTGGGTAATGTGCTGGTAGAAACACCACTTTGGATTCACAGCAAACTTTAAACAGAAAAATAGATTATTATCATTCAAGAAGCATATGTGCATTATACCTTTTCACAAAGCAGTCTGGATGATATTATTTCTGAATGACATGTAGCAGTAGTCTCTGCTCCACTTTTGCAGCTGCTCTATTACAGAATGAAACATGGAAAGCTTCATCATGTTTTCTGCTCCTTAGGACTCCCCTGAGGCTGCTGTGCTTGTATGCCAGTGCCCTCGGTTGCTTTAGGAATCCAGATCAGGACGGATGTAACTTCGTGCAATGGAGAGTTTCTGCAAAAAAGGGAATTGTTTAAGGGGAGAAATCTCAGTGCCTGTTAACACTTCTTCAAGTAGAAATGATATCAAGGTCACACCAATGATTTTTCTGATCTTGCAGCTCCAGGCAAATGGTCACACTCAGCTCCAGGTGAATTGTTCTGTAAGGTGCTGAAATGGCTCTTAAAAAAATAGAGTCCAGTTAAAAAAAACACCCACAACAAACCAAACAAAAAACCCCAAAAAACCCCCAGTACTCCAAACCTCAACTAAACCAACCAAACAAAAACCAGCCAACTAAAACAAAAATCAAGCAAAACCGCAGAAAAACCCACCCCCAAACCCCTCTTTCTATCCAAGAAGACTCTACTAGCTGTGGAAGTGAGATGGTAGAATCCCATAGAGTTCTTGTCTCCTCCAGACACCGTCTCCTTGCCAGGCAGATCTCTGAAGTTTTTTGAAACTCGTGTAGTGTTGAAATACAAATGTTTAATTGACTCTATGGCAAATCATTCAGGGCTGTAAATAAGGAGTCTTGCCCCACACAGATCCTCTGTTCTGTCTCCATCCAGGTGCTCCATTAGTCCTGCTGACATCAGCTCAGCCTCGGTACCCGCTGTGGGGAGACAGCTGTGCTGCTGATTTCCACAGGGAGAGCTGGGTGGGAAGCCTGTGACCTGGGAAGAGCCTGGTTTATGGTGGGCTGTAAGGTATTCTGCTCTCACAGTAGAAGAACACAGACATCATCACTCAGTGCAGAGCTTTCTGTCTGAGGTTTCCTCTTGCCTTGTGTGATGACCTTTCCTCTCCCTGCCTGACCAGTGGCCTCTAGAGCTCAGCAAGGAGCAACAAGAAATCTCAGGAACTTGCATGTTAGTCAATGTGATCCCAGTAGGAATGAGGGGAGCGTGCTGCGAAAGAGGGACTTGAAAGTATTTTTAAAATTTCGTAATATTTTGTTTTAAGCGAACCTTGTACATTGTAGAATCATAAAATCATTTAGGTTGGAAAGACCTCTAAGATCGAGTCCTACCATTATGCCACAACTGATTGTTAGCAGCAGAGTAAATTGCATTATTAGCTTTGCTAGCTCTCTCCTCCTGAAGGCGACTGTTCAACTTGGTTTTGTCAGATCAGACGATTTGCTAATTTTGGTTTGGCTTGCATTGATTTGTTATAAACTGCACGGCTCCTTTGCCCACAGCAAAATATAAATGACTGCATCTACAGAAATTTCCTGTTGAGATTTTTCAGGTGTCCTTTAAGGATCTGACCTCAAGGATACGTACAACCTTTTGATGTATCTTCTTGCCTGATAACTTAAAATAACATAAGGTAACTTTTCTATTGATTTTTAGAGATAATTATGAAAGATGTTTCTATCTGCTGAATTTTGAGACTGAAGTTTTAACGCATTTATGTCGCTAACATGGGGTATATTAAGGAATATCTAATCAGATCTTTCTCTGTTCTTTTAGAATAATTTAATATTGAGAAAATTGGTTGTAGTATATTTTTGACACCAAGAAAATGTGGAAAAGAATTGAACCTGCAGTGAAAAATGCATTAAAATAGCTGCCTTGCACGAGGCTCTGGTGTCAGTATAGAATACTGGTAGTTGGTGCTCAAACTCACCGTAGCCCCTAAGGTACAGGACTCAGGGGGTATTTTATTGCTGCTTAAAATCTGCTTCATCTGATCAATACTTGAATCAAATGATTCATCTGGAAAACCCACAAAACAGCTTGATGAAAGAGAAAAAATAATTAACAGTCAGTTAATTTGCTAGACATAAAAAAATCCTTCTAATGTATAGTATGCCAAAACATTTTCAAAATGTCATGAGGAAAAAGGTATGAATCCATCACGATGGCACTCGGAAAGTGCAAGCCCTATTCAAAGTGGATCACACTTCTTTCCTTGGGTAAATATAATTTAACCATAGGAATAGTGAACCATCCAGCTGTCAATTACTTTGAAATAGCAGAAGCACCTGTGTTCAGATAGAAGTGTTTCATACAGAAAGCTGTGATAACAAAAGCAGATGCTTAGGTATAAATCCTGTCTTGTGGGAACTCTGTAAAAGAAATTCTTCATCCCTGTGGCTGCAGGCTAAGTCTCCAAGGCAGGTTTTCAGGGATGGTTTGTTATGGTGGTTGTGCCTAGTGACCAATTAAAGTTAGGATGTATAAACTTACTGTATTTCCTTGGAAAACTTATAATCTAAAAAAAAAAAAGGATTAACAACTGGAGGGTCATGAGGAGAAAGGAGATGGTGGGCAGAGATATATCTCTAAATCTGCAGTCTTAAACTAAATGCCACCTTTTCTTTTTACGCTGGTAGTAAGTAGTCGTAGTAGCCTATCTTGGGAAAGATAGGCAGGAGGAGCGCCTCTGTGAGAAAGCCATGCATGGGACACTGATGATATTTCACAGGGGAACAGTGTAAACTGAACCTATTCTGGAAGTTTCATAGGAGATTCCTCTTGGCTTTGGTACTTTTCCTAATACACCTGGGGCCACAGCTAATGATTCTCCTAGAGATACTCTTCATAGGTTCCTATCAGAATGAAAGAAAAAATAGTCTTGAGAGAAAGATGATAGTTGGTTATCTCTGCCCAACCTTCAAATGTGAAAAGATCTGGGGATGAAAGGGAATAATTTTTGGGTAACATGATCTTTAGCCACTTCTAATTATTACGAGGTTAGAAATTACTGGGAGATTGATTTATATACTCGTGTCATTCTTCAATAAACTATACAGACCAGAGACATGGTGATTGATTATAATTATTGATAATATATGTATGCCAAAAACAAGTTTTTATCAAGAAGTTTGAAGTAAACACTGAGTGGTCTTGCACACAAAAGCATACATAAGAATATTAATGAGATTGCTGAGTCAAGCACTAGGATTTAGGACATTACAAAACTGTGATGGCTTAAGCAATTCCTGTATCTCTTATTTTTAACCTAAACCATTTACTGAGGTGACAATTTTTTCTTTAAAGGAATGTGGTTATGCAGTTAAGGACTGTTTTATAAGGCATGTTTATGGGGAAGAAGGAAATATTTTTTTTATAAAAAACACTTCGATGTGAAAGGAAATTCACAAGATGAAGAAAAGTTGTCCTATAGGATGATGAAATACCAGCGGGCTACTCCACACTACAGAGATGTAAACTGGTTATTTCTCAGGAGAATCTTATTGAAATGGGAATTACTATCCTATAGTAAAAGGCAAGTGCTGTGATACCTGTAATAAAGGTGAAGTGTAGTTTCCCACTCCAAATATCCTCATCTACCTGAAGAAGGCAAACCAAATTTTAGTAGATAAAGCTAAAACTTTGCATGAGGTATTATATCAGATTGATAGGAGGATTCTGGGGTGATAAGAAGCTTTACTTGGTGTTTGCCAAGGAGATGTTAACAGGGAAGTGACCATAGAAGAGCTCCAAACCTTTGTCTCCCTGTATTTCTTTATTTCTGTTGTTTCTTCTGTGACTTTAGCTTGACTCTGGGACCTGTAAAATCCTCAGGCTTGTCTGAGGTCGTTTTTTATTCTGGGATAGGAAGTATCTTACATCTCAAATTTACAGGACTGGATGAGAGGACTAGTACCTACAAAGAAAATCTGGTTTAATTAGTCGTTTTAGGGGTTCATCACTGAATCATATTGAGGCATGGAGTGCTTGCCACTACCAGCAAAGGGTTTTTCCAAGACCCTTCAATAAAAGGAAACCACCTGCCTGCTCGTTTCTGTTTACTGACTGCTATATGGATCTGGTGGTGTAAATTGGGCTCACTCTTTGTGGGCATTGCTGACTTGCTAAGATGTGGTGCCTTCATCCCATGTTGCAGGGGAACTTCTAAATTTGGTTTATCATTAATATTAGAACATTGGGACAAAACCAGCATGACTTTTAAGTGAAATTGGATCATTAAAACTTGTTATTGAAGAAAAGACTGACTATTTTAGGATGTGTAGGTGAAACAAGAAACAATACTTTTCTTTTGGTCTCAAATTTGAATGTCAAGAGTCAGCTCCAGTAGCTTATATTCAGTTTTAGAGAAGGAAGAGGTTGTTCATGTGCATGTGAGTTAAAGGAATTTCAGTTCCTGGTATTCTAGAATAATCTATGGCTGTGCTGTTCTATGCTGCATTACCTTGGAGCAAGTGTTGTGCTTGTTGGCGTTCTCTCTCCAAACTGCAGGAGGTCTCTTAGTTAGATATTTGCAGTCTTAGCTGCATTGTCAGATTTTTCTCTGAAACTGCTAGAGAAGCAATACAAGCTGGGAAAAGCCACAGTTTGTGTTTATCATAGCAATTTCATCTGGATTAAGTAGTCTTGTGATGTACATTTAGCTAGGGGAAAAAAAAAGCAGGAAACCATATAGTACTACTGAAATTTAGTGAAATGCAGTGCCCCAGATTTTAGAAATTACTTCTGGGAATAATTCCAGTTGATAATTACCATTTAAAAATATCTTTTAAGCCACTGTGCTTAATTACCCATGTAAATATGTATTAGAAGTTAAGAGTACCAGAGATGCAGTAAAAATGAAATGGGGAATGTGTTTGTTTGTAGATACAATAAAAATGATTTTGTTCTTTGATGTGCACACAGTGCTAAATAGAAATGTAAATAATAGCAACAGCATTTGAGTGGCACTGTATGCAGTGCTGCTTTTGCCCCTTCTGGTTTCTGTAGGTCCAGTTTCATGATCAGTTTCATGATCACATGCTGAAAAGGTCCAGTTTCATGATCACATGCTGAAAAGCCTCTTTGCTTTCTGTTTCCTGGGCACATTTGTTTTGAGGCTCCTGAAAGCAGCAGACTGAAGTGGTGGCTGTGTTTAGTAGCATTTCTTTTTCTAGTGTAAGGAGAGTAGAATAGGACATTTAAAAATGTGTAAGTACTGAAAACTTTGAAACCAGCAGTGTTTGCACAGGAATAGATTTTTGAGTTGAATGCATGTTTGGTTTACTGTAGACTGGGCTCATTAACCTGGGGCTGCAGCTCAGGCTGAAGCCTGCCTTGGTCAAGTCTTCACCACAGTGAAAGGCAGAGGCCACTTGTCTGTGTGTTGTGAGAGGACGACAAATATTAATATGGTCTGTCACCTGCTGTGACCAGATCTCAACTGACACATCATCATGAACTATCTGGGCTTTCTGACCCAAATTTGCTATATTCTCTTTTGGCTCTCTGTGTTGTTCTTCCTATTTTTACTTTGTTTTCCACTCACACCTTCAGAGCAGTTTATCCCACGGCTTCTAGGCACACCTCATTTGAGTGTATGCTGAGATAAAGACCATCAAGCCCAATATTCATGGAGACCTGAACATAGTTTACCTGGACCCTAAGGCTGCCAAATGAAAATGGGTTTTTTTATGGTTTTTTTTGGTTTGGTTTTTTTCCCAAGCAAGACATTAAATAGTTGTAGGGAAAGCAAAGAGCTATTGAACTTTGTGCTCCTTGAGACAAGATACCAGGCACAATGTGGAAGAGACTTATCATGTTAAAATAATTTGCTTTGGAATAATTACAGTGGTGTGTAAACGGGTAGAACTTTCACTGCAGCCTTGTCTTTACACCGTCGTCTTTCCCTAGTCCATTTTTCAATAGTGTCTTTAGCATCCCCTCTGTAGCTTTTATGCGTGTAGATGGCAGATCATCCAGGGAAACTGGAGCAGTGTTGTAAGGGAGAGCAGTACCCATGGTGTACTTAATAAAGGATAAACTTCTGTGGAATGGAGCATTTGGAATATACAGGGGTTACACTACAGTGATGCAAGCCTAAAGATTGCCCTCCAGTGCCAAGTTAAAGCTGTCCAACTTTGATAGCGTGACACCGCATGTCATCACTGCCACTGTCACCTGCCTGAGGCAAGGAGGAACACTGGTTGGGTTTCCAAGAGGATTATCGTCATGGGAGGGCAAACCTTAGCATCTCTCAGTTCACATTCATCACTGAAAGGTCAAAAAAACTCTTACTTTGAAACAATTTTTAGGGCATTTTAACAGCTCCTCTCTGTTACGTAAATCCTTAGCAGAGAGGCTGAGCCTCTCCAGTGGAGGAAGGGTGCTGGAGCTGCTCCTACAGTCTCTGTAGCCTCTTCAGCTGCTGTGTGAGAGGGGCATTTTGGTTAAATTGAAACACTTGGGGTTAAGTAACACTCATTCTACTCCATACCTAATCCCTCCAGTACCAGTTATTATCTTTGCAGCTTTTATATATAGGGCTTTTAAGAACTCGTTCTGCTGTCCAGGAGAGCTTGTGTCCCATGTGAACCTGCTCCATCTCTCCCCTCCTTTTGAAATGATGCCTGTTAAGATATAAATATTCATGGAAAAAAGATTAGGGGCATGGTTGAATGTTTGTGTTTGTATTCTAATTAATGAGAAAATTCCCCTTCCTGATGTTCTTATAAAAATCTTCAAGATTGTGAGAGTCTGTGTATTAATATTAAACATGCCAAGGGAAAGTTATGGGAGCAGGTTATGACTTCGCCGTGTGGACTTACACTTTCATAGTGTTATTACTGTATGCTTGTCTGAAACTGAGTCTTTTAATAAAAACCCTCATGAAAATACCTGTTTTTTCCCAATGTTAATTTGAAATTCTCAGAGAGAAGGAAAAACCCTACAAGAAGTGTCTGACTGTAACTCATAACCAGAGAGGAGAAAGAGGTGAGAGGCAGAGTATGGGTAAAATATCCAATAACCTTTCAATCCTTTTGCAAAGTGAAAAAGTAGGTAGCAATAAAGATTTCTAAGTCTGATAAAATACCTCCACAGGACCTAATTTCTTTGCAATATTGTGGTTTTACTAAATCAAGGTCAGATGAGAACTAGATTAGCTACATGATTAATGTGTATATTGGGCCTCACACAGCAAAGTCAGCCAGCACACTGAGGACACTTTCATTATAAGGATTGTGCAAATAATCACTGATGTTTAACCACGCAGTAGATTTCACTGAAACAATGAGGTTATTACCAAAAAAAATTGTCATTCAGTCACTTCAACCGAATTTGCTTCACAAGAAACAGCAGCTTGAATGAAGGAGAAGAAAAACAAAATCCTAACAGTGCAATGAATGGTCTGAAAACCCTTCAAAAAAGTGTACATTAGTGAATTAACATTCCATGAAACAAAAGCACTGTTTCAGGTTTTTATTCCTGTAAGGCTTGTAGGAAGGGAATGTAGCAGGCATGCAAAGCCCTCGCTGCTTGTGGTGCAGCACTGAATTGCCCATCAGAGGTGTCAGGTTTGCTGTGCACACTCAGTGGGCCTCTTGAGTGTGCCCAAAACATCTTCAACATCTGGAGCAGTTACATTCTGCTCATTGTACTGCCAGGCCTTGTAGATAAAGTAGGATAAGTTTCATTTATAAAATGCTTCTGAAGAACAATAACAGCAAGATCTAGGTTTGTTAGACCTCGTTCTGATTTTCCTTTTTTTCTCTTAGATTAATAAGGAAACAACCCACAAGTGTTTGAGACAATGTTTAAAATTGCATTTGCCTTTCTAGGTAACAGTAATGTGGTAAAAGAGTATTTGTGTGGAAGCAAGTAATAAAATGTAACTTACTGGCGGTTGTAGTGAAATCTGTACGAGAAAGGAACTCTGCCTGGAAAGGTCTCATAACATGGAGAACTAAATTCATTGCCTCAGTGAGGCCTGGATATACTTGGGAAGAAATTGTGGTGACAGCTTCCTTTCTGAAAGGAAAAGGAATTCTATTACTCATTTCATCAGCTCTGGTGGTGCATAAAAATGTAAACTGTCACTGAGCTCTATTCTGTTGTTAATGATGGCCTTGTCTACCAGCCAGATGCCCATTTTACTGGCTGCTGTGGAAACCATCTCTGGAAGAGCTGATTAAGTAGATTACAACCAACCAAGAGCTAAATTGTGGAAGCATCTTGAATATACAGTTTGCGTTGGGTTGGAAAACCACCAAAATAATCCTATTAAAGCAGTAAGAAGGAATCATTTAGTCATCTACTGACAACCCAACAGAACCCGGAATTTGCCAACTCAGGCCATCTGCACTATTTACTTTTGAAATAGCTTCTAAGAAGAAAATTGCAGAATTGACAGAGGTGCTCTTGGTAGTAGTACTTGGAAAGGGAGCTGTGTTCGTGCTGCTCTCTGCAGCGAATCAGTTGGGCACAGTATGATGACTTGTATGCAGTGTGGACTTCTGAAAAAGGCAAGGTAAATCTTGCTCCCGTGTAGTTTTAAGTGAATTGAGTTGTATAACTTCAGTGTCAATGTTCACATTTGGAATAACCAGCGCAATTTTCACTTCTCAAAACTCACTGTAAAGTGAGTGCACTTACAGCTGTAACCACTGCCACCACCACTGCCCCCCAGGTCTGTGTAATTTTCACTTGGGAAGGGGCATCCTACTTAAGAACAGAGAAACAGAGAAATAGTGGGCAATTTTTTCTCCAATGAGGACATGAAATAAAAGTTAAGCCAGGTAGGGGAGAAGTGCTGTGAAGTAGAACTCTGGCAGCCTGATGTCTGCTTAGGGAAGAGTGCTTAAGAAACTAGTGAACTTTTATTTTGCTATTACCCATTCTAACCAGCTTCTGAAAGATAATGTCTCTGGTTACTCATCTCTAGAACATACTGGGCTTTGGTTTTGGTAGTTTCATTTGTTGAAAAAAAGAAAGAAGCCCTCAGAAAATACTTCAACATATTTTTTCCCACTAGAACGATTGAGCAACCTGACCAGATGAAAGATTTGTCCATTCAGCCCTGTACTTTAAATGGCTACTACGTCATGCCTGGGAAAAAACAGATTAACTAGGCAAGCTTTTAGTGATATTTCCTCAGAGGAGTCTGCCAGCCATTAACAATTGGCAGTTTATGTACTCTTTGACCTAAGCATATTTTGGTTTTGTATTTAATAGTCTGTTATTTATTTTATAAAATTTTCTAGTTGCTTTCAAATAATGTAAACTTGTAGGAGCTATTATACCTTCTGCTGAGAAGCTCACAGGTTACTTAGAAGACTGGCGTAAAACAAGCAAAAACTGCATATTTACACTGCTTTGTGAGAAAAAGTGACTAAGTGCATAAACATAGTCCATCATCCCAAGGATATGTTCTTCTATCTCGCTTCCTTGCTGTCTCCTGTGTATGACAAGACCCCACTTGCTTCAGAACTGAGCTGTTTGTGATGAACTTAATGCAAATACCTGCTTAGACTGTGACTTGAAAACACCATTAGCAGCATTTGGAAATTACTGGAGTAATGTCAATATAACAAAGTAGATCCAGTTAATGGAGAAGCTCTTGAGGAAATACGATGTTCAAGTTGTCCTTTTCAGAAAAGGCTTTTAGGGATTGAAATAATATGTAAATTATTTTATTGGTGCATGAAACAACTTCCTAGAAGTCAAATTGCCATCTCCTATTTCTAAAAGATATTATGACCTTTTTGACAAAGCCAGACAGAGAGAACTTACCAAGAGAAGAAACTGATGACAACATCTGCATTGTGTTGAGAAAACCAAGACGAACACCTGAAAAACTAAATTTGCAGTTCAGTTGTTGCCTTTTCTCTTCCTTCCAGGACTGCTGAGAAACTCCCAGCATTTGAAAGGTGGAAGCAAACAGACAAAGGGCCCAGGAATGGCTGATCAGAACACCTATTATCTCTCTGCTTCTTCAGAAGTGGTGTCTTGTTTTGCTGTTTCTTCTGTCTCTCTTCGAATGTCACTTCCCCTGAATGGGATTAAAATTTTAACAGTAACAAGAGATTAAAAGCTCTTTCACCAATGTATTTTCTTATTTTGCAAAGTAGCTGTTAATACCATCTTTAATATCTATGAGCCTGTCAAGGAAAAGGTTTTTATTATAAATTTTGTAGTGAAAGGAGAGGCAAACAGGAATATCATTGAAGTACAGCTCATGATTTGTATTTTAAATATTAATCTGTTTCTACCTCTTCTGTGTATCTTTTTACATATCTGTTTTAAGGAGGTGTCTGCCACAACATTAAGCATGCTTTGTATTTCAAATGCTGGGTCATTTTTAATTGTTTAAAATGGGTGGGGTCTGTGTAAACACCACTGATTTAGGGGTTCAAAGTATAAAAATTGAGATTATTCTTTATGTAGGCACTGGATATTTGTTCAGGGGATACTTTGCAAAGAAGAATCAATACAAGTGACACTCCCTCCATTTCTTAAAATGTCAAAATTAAAAGAAGCAATCAGCTTTAGTCATTTACTGCCACACAGCAAAGCTACCAGTGTAGGTTACTTACTACTGATTTTCAAACAGAAGTTGTAGTTCCTTTAGATATATTTGGACCACTCTGTACATGTGGCATCTGATGCATCGGTTGATCAACCCTTTGGATCCCAGAAGAAACACCTTCAAAATGACATTGTACTGATTATCCTGATTTTCCTCAGGCCTTTTCACCCAATGGTGCAAGTCACTAACCAAAATGTGTGCTGTGCATTCTGAGCTGAATCTGGGTTCCAGTTAATTTTCTTTGTCCTGTGATGTCCATTGGCCAAGTCTTAGTCATTGGAAAAGCTGCTGTCTTATTCCTGTGGCTTTTAAGGTCCTTGCTGGTAGCAGGAGCTGGTGGCACCAATGGTGTGGCAGCCCCTGAGGGCACATGGAGCTCTGTGCCCTCAAGGCTGGCGATTGAAGTGAGGATCTGGGTGAAAGGAGATGATGTCTAGAGTAGAAAATATATCTGTAACTCACTGAAGGCGATCACAGAATACCTTTGTTTTCAGAGAGAAATACCCTTGACTCTGGGCACATCCACTCACCAAGAATTCAGTCCAAGCAAGCTGACAAATCTCGACATGGTTAAACTATTTCTGATGGGGTTTTTTTTTCCGTAAGATGGAGGTTTGTCTATTTTAAAATTTACTAGAAATATAATATGCAAGATCTCTGTGAAAGGAAAGAGAATTTGCCTCAAATACCAAGACAGAGGAATTTTTTAAAATACATTTTAACATTCTGAGAATGTGAAAATTCCTTTTTTTTTGGTGTCTGGACTGTCAATACCAACTCAATATCCATGATAACAACAAGCTAAGCAGAAAGTTGTGCTGCAGTTGTGAGATAATGCTGGCAAAATAATTAACTCCATCAATCAAACTCACAGCAGGATCCTCCAGAAACAGAAAGGTGAGTCTGCAAAAACTGATAAATATTACTCAACAGAAATTCTCAAAGACTCTGCTAGGAGGGATTTTTAAGGAAGTGTTAAACCCATCTGTCTGGAGACAGTTCTTCCCTGAAGCAAGGGGACACATTAAAGTTAATGTTTAGTTAGTAAACTCAAGTAGTGGTATTTGAATGCATAAATATCACTTGCATTTATGTATATAATAGTGTTAATACATTCATATAATATAAATTCTCATAAGTATCACACAGAAGTATCTGATATAGGCACAGGTGCCCCCACACTTCCATTAGTGTTAGTAAATCCAGCACACATGTGTGCCATGAAATGTTTGTTACCGTGGCACCAGTAGTGGAAGTCAAGTTTTGCTTTAAAAGTTTTTCTTTTTTTACTCTCCTTTGTTTTTTGCCTCCGTATGTAAGTTTTCTGTGAGGAACATAACTGTGTTGTCATGAAGGCTTTCTTTTTAACTTGCCAATAAAAGTCAATGCATTTCTGAACAGTGCCTTTAACATTTGTTAAGTTTAAAGGAAGGCTTGAAAAAAATTGTGCTTAAGCACTCTCCTAGTTGGTGCCTTGAAATGGAGTTGATGCCCAGAATTACAGGGGTCTGGACAAGGGCTCAATCCACCATGGTAGAAAATATTTGGCAATCAAGATCTGTGGATGCCTCGAAGCTGTCCCTTAACATTGGCATTCAAGAGTTGTTGTCCTGCTGGGGCAAAACTATCTCAGCACTGAAGAGACAGAGGAGCTTGGCTGCTGCCTCTTGTCAGCGCTGGAGTGTCCTGCTGGCACATCCACATCTCCTGCAGGCTCAGTGTCCTACGTGGCATTCTAACAAGATGCAGCTTCTCGTGAAACACAGGTCTGTGCCTCCCTCTTCTCTTGTATTTTGTGTGTGAGAGAGCAGAGAAATGTCTGGCACTTTGCAAGTAATGACTTATAAGTTGCAGCAATTATTCATGCAGGGAGAAAGAAAGCTGATGTAAATGTTTCATCACAGAAGAATTGAAAGCGTTATTTTTTACACAGTTAGATATTGGCTTCAGAACCCCTGTCTGGGCCACTTTTTTGTTTCTTTTGGATTTTTTTTCATATTTAATAATAAACATATTTAATGCCCTTTATGCACGTAGGAGTGTATGTGCATAGGATTCTATGGCTTTGGGGATTGCTGTTGTAGCCTGAACACCTAGAGCTTGGCGCAGCAAACCATAAATACCAGTCTGATAAAGCCCTGAGCAGCTTCAAGGAGAATCTTGTAGTAGCAGGTTATGTGCTCCCCTAAGGTCATTTCTAACCTGGGCAAATTCACGGCGTAAGAAAAGACGCACACACTTAGTCTGAAATAGGAACAGGATTGCAGTTTAATATCTACTTGTTTGTTACCTCTGCATGTAGATTAAATGTCCTCAGCAGCATCTGATACAGACTGACTAAAGGTTTATGTTGGTAAATTGCACCAGTCAGAACTGGAAAAATGAACCCTTTCTCCTATCTCTCTTTTCTGGTCCTTGGGGGTAAACTGATAGTAATCAGAGCCAAGTTGTAATTATCCAGTGAGACTGAGTTGCTTGGGTGTGCAGCTAAAAACTATATCCTGTGTAACACATTGCAAGTGATGCTCAGAGCACACCAAGGATCTCCGCATGGGAGATTCCATTGGGATTTATCTGCCCCATGGACCCCCCTGACCTTCCCAGCTTGGCCACCTTCCTCATCTGAAAATCCCTATTGCCTGAAGCAATTTAAAATTAGCTTGGGCATCTTTATATAATAAACTGTAATTTAGATATATTCTGAGCTATAACTTCTCCTTCATATGGTTTGAAAACAGGTGAGGAAGAAACTCTGAAGATGTGTTTTGTGAATTTGCAGCAGAGTTTTCCCTTCCCGAGGGGTTCCATCAGAAGTGGATTACATTGTGCCCCTGGTAATCATTGAATAAATATGTTAAAAAGTGCTCGATCATTTTAGCAAGTACCCCCCTGTGGCTTCTACAGTGCCTTGTTTGAATTGTACAAGATGTTCAACATTTTCTATGCCTTATTGGTTTGACCTTTAAATATTATTTAAAAAGTGAATGTGATATCATCTGCAACCAGTAGATAAAGGCTTATGAGTAAAAGGATAATATTTTGTTGGATGATTGCTAGATTTAAGAATAGCATAACCTTTGAAGGTCTTGTAAAATAATAATAAAATATTTTTGTAAAATAGCAGTAAAATTGGCATATTTTCTAATATGAAAAAGTAAAAGGCTACTGTTTATAATCTGAACTTGGAAGTTTTTCCACCTAATCTGTTTTTTTTTGTTATTTTTTATATCATCAGTCACATGCTGGGTAGTATAAAGGCATGCTTACAACAAGATAGCTTAGATGCAGGAGTATATAAGAAAAACGTCACATTTCACCTTTAATACAAATTCTCATAGTATATAACCACAGAGCTGTAGGGTGCATGTGAAGCATTTGCAGTTTCTTAGAGGAACCTGGGTGAGGAGGACCATGAAGTAAAAGTGAAATATTTCATTATTTAAAACCCCAACTGGGTAACATAATTATATA
Source organism: Ifrita kowaldi (assembly GCA_013398055.1). NCBI lineage: Eukaryota > Metazoa > Chordata > Aves > Passeriformes > Cinclosomatidae > Ifrita > Ifrita kowaldi. The sequence goes on along the minus strand of VZRS01005270.1, from coordinate 401,017 downwards.
CAAATGTAACTTTTGTAATTTCATAACTATTCGGTGTTTTAATGCATTTTTCAGATTGTTTAATTGTAGAAAAGGAATTTGCGGGCTGCAAATGCTCTTGGGTACTGCTGACCTCTGAGAGGAGGCTGGAGTGCAGCTGTTGGGCAAATTCTAGGACTGGGTGGCAGCTCAGCGCCTTGCTTTGCTTTGACCATGAAAGGTTTATACCTGTGCTGCTGAAATACCCACCCTCACTGAGAAGCTATGCATTGCTTTATTGATGGGTTCAGAAAACACACTCTGGTATTTTCTGCTCTCTCTCCTTCTGAGCACACTTAATTAAGGCTGCAGTGTTGAGTTGTAATAGCATTTGAGATCACATTGCCCACTTCTGCTGTATGTGTATTTTTCAGATGTGGGACTGCAAGCCCATGTGTTTGTAAGCCTTGAGCTGTGTGTGGCAAAGGAAGGCTTTGAAAAGTTCAGCTCAAGCAGAGCAGAATGAGCCTGTTGTGTCAGCTGGGACTGCAAATGCATCCCCTCAATGTGGTGTTGCAGTCAGGCTCGACCACCTGTAATTACTCCATTAGGGAGACCACCGAGACTATAAAGAGATCCTGGGAGCAGTATTTCCCTCTCTGACCGTGACCTAGGAGCAGAATGACAAAAATAATATTGTGTGAAGTGTGGGCTCTTTTAAACCTGATTGTTTCATTACCCTCCATCAACCTCCACTATTTAAAAAAAAGTAAAGTGTAAGCAAGAGTGGAAGGCAATATAAAAGGTACCACTGATTGTCAGCATTTTAAAAGGTGGTTTCTACTTTGCTGCTTCTTCTATTCTACTGCTTTGCTTCTTCTTTTTCGTTATTCTAAAGATTATTTTAAAATATTTAAAACTAAAAGAAATTTATGTGTTCTGCCATCAGTTTTCTGTTTTTCAATCCATTTTGTTCAGTTAGTTTAAAGGACAGCTGGTAGAAATTCACTTTGTTTAACTGTAGGCTTAATCTTTTCCCCTTGGGTGGGATTTGAAACCCTTTTGTGCTGGAGTCAATAAATGCTTGCCAGGTGCTAAATATAAAAAAATTAATTTTTTTTATGTGAATATTTAAATTTGAAGTGTAAAGGATATTGTAATTAATGACACGGTTGAAATTTTTAAAGTTAAGTCTCAGTTTGTGTAATAAAATGTCACTACATTCTCTAACATTTTTCTTTATTTTTCAGGGTTTTTTCCCTCCAAAAAAATTACCAACATACCTGCTATCACACAGACCTTCTGTCTGAATATTTTGTTTAAAAGCACTTACAGTGTGTAGTTTTGTACTCCTCAAAATCAGAAACATTTTAGGAATGTTTCACTTGAATACTGCATTCATTTTCTTATCTTTCCCAGAACTGGTATTGCAGAGAAATTTTTCACACTGCTGAAAAAATTAACAATGAAAACCCAAATAATTTTGGATGGGTAACGAATTATCTCAGATGACACAGCTTCAGCAGCTTTTTGTTGCTTTGGACATACACAGTTATGTGCTTGTTGCTGAGAACAAGACTTGCTATTGCTACCCATAAAGTGGTCTGGGAGGGATTAATGAGTCTCAAAGAGAGTTGCAGGGGGTCTCCATGACCATCCATAATGGAATGAGCTCTGCGGGTGAGGCTCTAATGATGGGGAAGTTCTTCCTTCTGTCAGGATCATGCCACCTGAGTATGTTCTTATCACTGTTGTGGGCTTCAGTAGCCACTCCCTAATGAGAAATATCATGAGGAAAGATGTACTTCTGTAAATAACAGGATTTTTTTAGTAGTTCAGCCACTCAAGGAATAGCTCAGCATTCCTGAAGCTTTTCCTTTGGTGTTCCATGAAGAACTTTTCTCTCTGAATCAAAACCTTTTGCTGTCTCTGGCAACAAAAGACCAAGTGACTTTAAAATAATCACTACTTTATCATTTTGCAATTGTTCTTGCCCCAAAGTTTGCATGCTGCTATGCCAAGCTTAAAAATTAAAATCTCATTCGCTCATAAACCCAGGGAGGTCCGGAACCAGGGCACTTATTAATTGTTCTTGTTTCCAAGACAGAAACACAACTGCATTTTCCAAAACACTTTATCAGCAATATTTCTTGCTCACAGTGCAACAGGTGGATGTGTTAACCTTTGCTCTTAACAAGAGCACTATATAATTTCTGTGATCTTGGCAGCAAAAATGTGTCAATGCTATGCTTAAAATTTGAATAGTTAATTGACTTATCTTCAACTTGCTTTTAGCTCTTTTAAGGAACATGTAAAACATGGAAGTGCTCACTTCTTGGATCACTTACAGATTTAAAAAAAGTTTAAATGTGTCTTAATTTCAGCAGTAGCTACTGGTTTGTTATTTTACTGGGAGCTAAGAAACATTAAAACAATATCTCCTTCTATAATTTTTACTGCTTTCATCAGTGTGTCTGTAACGCTGTCATGAAGAGGCTTGAATTCCAGCGTCTTTAAGACATTTAATGATTACTTTTTATGCATGATTAAAGATTCAGATTTATATTTATGCAGGTTTATATTATGCCCTCAGATTATGGTGGGACATGTCATCCCTGCCGTTTCATCTTTGACTCTTCTGTTGCAATGGAATCAGGACAAAGCTGGAATCTAAACCAGTGATGGGTTCTGGGAAAAAGTAGGTTGTCCTTTTTTTCTTTTTGCATCGGGTTCAAATGAAGCTATTCCCTATGAAAACTAATAGCTGTTTTAGAAGCACTAGCTACAATGATATCAAAAAGGCATGCGTAAGATCAAAAGTGACTTGCTGTATTTTGGCTCTCTCAAACCTCTTCGTCGATCACCAAGTGTGTATCATCTCCCTTTGGTTTGCTTTCCCCATAGAGCTTGCTATTTACCCGTCCCTAAATCTTGGCATTACTAAAAGCTACAAGTTAAACTACTTCTGTGGCAAACTTCATACCCTCTGTTTGGTTACCGCTTCTGAGTGTCGTATCTTGTGACATTTTGGGAAGCTTATGACAGTTTATTTTTCTGGAGGAGTCTGTGAAGATTACACCATCTTCATGCTCTTTCACTTATTAAACCTTTCCCCTCCTCATCTGCTTAAAGCTAATACAAACTAACCTTGAAATTAAACTTTAGCCTGGCTCTCCAGGATTTCAGCAGCAGAAATGACCCAAGACTTGCAGGAAATGGTCAAAGTAGGATTAATTAGTTTCTTAATTACAAAGTCCTTTCACCCCAAAAGGAGACATCATCATTGCTGTCATTCTTCTCCTTGTATGAATTGCTTGGGGTACTTAGTAGCTGTCTTGTAGATGTTAGTGATGCCTATGGATGTGAGATTATCACTGCTTTGTTTGAGGCTGAGGTGGTCGGTAGTTTTGGTGTTGTGAGTGCTGGCAGGAATGAAGAAGCAGTTGAAATGTCTGCCAGAACAGCCCCTTAATTCTAGTTTATTGCTGCTAGTTATAGTTTAATTATGTTTTTATTTATGAAAGGCATAATAAAGACTTCAGTGGATTTGAGATTACCCAGAGTGTAAGTGGGTGGTGGTCTCTCTCCTCCTCTGTTATCTCCATGCCAGGTAACGTATCTGTGTGTGATTTATGGGTGTCTAATGGAGCATTTGTTCGGGTGTGCTGGCTGTTCCGCTATTGGATCTGTCCCCGGAGAACATTATCTCCAGATAAAGACATGACAGCCATCAATGAGATCAGATTAGCTTGTAAAGGCTTATTTAAAAAGGGAATTGGAATTGTGATTATTAATTTATAATTTATTTCCCCATTTACCTAAATGCATCTCACAGACTTTAAATTAGATTCTAGGAAACACTGATCAACATTAGACAGGAGCAAATACCCAAAAGTTTTGTCTTCTGAAAAATCACAGTGGATTAATTTATGAACTGTTCAGGTGATTTAAATAATTTGCCCAGTCTTGGGCAGAATATTCCATTTGGAGCTCTGCCATATCCTGGCATGTGAGCTGTACCTGACACTTTGCAGCAGTGGAGCCTCAGTTCATCTGTGCACAGGCTGTGATAGAGCCCTGGGACAAACGTGGTATCCTCAGACTGCTCGGAGCACCTTTAATTTAAAAAGTGGATGCCTGCTTGGGCATTCAGTAATCGCCTAGGAGAGATTGTCATCTTTCATTACTGCTTTAACCTTTAGAACTGACAACAGTGTGCCAGTGCACAATAATTGAGCACAGGTCCATGAAAATTAGTTTCTTACCTTGTGATTGTGCATATGGTCAGGTTGTTCACTCACTGGGGTTATTTTGCGAGTGACATTCCTTTCTCTCTAAATTTTAACTTAATTTTTTAATTACTGGTTTAGACTGTTGTCTCCTTAAAATACTTATCCTGGAGCTGGAAGAAGAAGGACGGGGGAAACATTTCTGTCTCCTTTGAAACTTGTAACTTGCAGCTGTTCCAGCACTGCATTTCTGGAATTTGATAGCGCATGAATTCGAGACAATTGCTATTGTTGTGTTTTGGGGGAAGGAACAAGTGTTTGGGACATTGTGCATTCTGAAATAAAACCTCTAATTTTGTGTTTCACACAATCTGTCCTTCCTTGCCAATGCTTCAGCCCAAACACCTAGCAAGATAGAATTTCTTTTTGTGGTATAATATTCAGAGGTCCCAAATATTTATCATTTAATGGAAATTAGGCATGTGTAATGTCCATACTAATGGGGTATTTGTGTTGCTTCAATAAACTAGATTTTAATTAGAAGTTACACTGAAGGTCTGATTGGAAGGCAGAGCCCTTCTAGGGATCAATTCTCAGTCAAATTCAGATGATGTAAATGTAACTGCAAAGTTATATATTTGTTAATCAGTGTGAACAACTTGCTCTGTGTGAAAGAAGCCTTAGAGAAGTAATTTTGCACCCTGAGCACGTTTCCTGTCTGAAGCACATGTTATTAGAGGCTGTTTTCAAATTGCATAACAAGCTCTAGACTTCTGCTCTTGAGGGCAGATCTACCATTTCCAGTTATATATTCTAGCACTTTCTTAATTTCTGATAAAATATATGTGGGATAGGTTGTTTTACTATAATTTCTCTTGCTTTATAACTTGCTAATTGTAAATCACACCATACTCCACTTGTAAAGATGCCGTGCATACTCTAAATGCTGAAAGGATGCTGAGAGTAATTTATTTAAGGGACTAATATCTCCCCATATCACTTCCAGTCACTTAAGCAGCTGAATAAAGCCGAAATATTATTTTCTTCAGCTGGGAACTATTTCCATTATGTCACTTAGAATCGAGGGATTGGAAAATTGCATGCTATGAGGTTTTGGGTTTTTTTTCCTGAAAAGCTACTGTTTGTTTATTTATTGTGGTGCTGATAGATGGGCAAGACACTTAAGGGATAATCAGGCAATTTCCAAAGTACTTATCAAGTGAATTAGAGGCAAGTTGAAACTGCAGTGGGATGGATTAATTCCTATTAAACTAAATTGGCTTAAACTAAAGAGGTAAAGAGAATACGACTTGTGTCCATCCTGTGGTGAAGACTTTTCCCTCATTCAAGTAGAGAGATTAATGATTTGTCTACATATGCAAATGTCCCAAAATAACTGTTTTAGAATACTTTTCTGAATAGCTGTATTGACACATATTTCTCATACAGGCAGTCATACTCTAGAAAAAAATATGGGATTTTTTAATGGAAAAGTGTTGTTAATCTAAGATGTCTGTGACTTCGTGGAGTTTTATTCCAATATGATTCTTTATATTGACTATCAAATATTGTAAAGCTTGAGGAGTCTAAGGACTCTAATAGTTGGTGTACAGTTTTATAGAGCCTGAGGCAGGAAGGATTCACAACATCACCAAGCCTGCTTGAGCATGTGTGAAAGTCCTTTACATGTCAGTGTTATCCTTGCAATTTATTGGTTTCATGTGTAGCTAACACTGATTTGTTTTTAAAGATGGAACTTCTACAATGGTACTCAGCTTTTGTAAATTTATAGTATGGAAAAATTGCAATGCAGTTACATTTCATTGTTCTAAAAGTCTAAATATGTTTGCCCTCATTCCTCCCCAAATGCCCCATAGCTTAATTTCCTGGTGGAGAAGCAGAGATGAGGTAGAGAAACACGACTGCTCACTTAACGCTTTTTTTTGATGAGGTACTTGATTACAAATTTGCATAACAAGCAATTTAGTTTGTCATTGTCATCCCTGGCAGTTTTGATGACCATCTTTGTAAACGTAACATTGTATTTGCTGTTCCAATGAAACTGGAATGGTGCAAGTTTGTACAGCATGGAAACATGTCCTTTGACAGATTTCTCTTCAGAATCCCTTAAGATGATGTGATGACCAGCTGAAACTTGCCTGGTTACTTTATCAAGTGTACTTTACCTGGATCCTTCCTGGAAGAAGGATTTCGTGGACAAATTTTGATGCATATAGAGCAGCTTTTTATATTCTCAATTTTCCTGTTGCTAATTCAACTCCTGTTGCCTCCAGTTAAATGTATTTCTTTCCTAATTCCCTATACATATCTTTTATGAGCTCTCAATCTCTCATGCTTGTTTCCACAAGAGATTTCTGACAGTTGGAAACAGTTTGAGGGCCAAATGCAGTTTTCCCAAGCTTGTAAACAGGTTTTTCTATCTTCAGCTCTGTCAATATGTATTACAGGGCCTATAAATGCAAATATTGTTAATGAAAGTTCAACATCTCCCAGATGCTTTATGCTAAAGCAGTCATACTGCTTCTGATTAATCACTTAATTAGATAGCTGATGCTTCCAATACTTTTGATGAATATTCTGGCTCTTAGATCAATATTGCATTTCCCAATTTCTTCTGGGATCTGGGCTGCTACAAGTGACAGAACATGTGTGCTAGTGCTGAGCACGTTATTAATCTTTCTTTACAAATTAGCATGGTTTTCTTTCAGTTTTGCTTAGATCTGTGAGGGTTCAGTGAGTATATGGTACTGCCAGTATCTCTTCAACTCCTCAGTTTTGTCTCATGCTGTAGGTTGCAAAAGCAACTCAAACTACTGAATTCTCACTGAACTTGTGTCCTGTCTATCACTTAGGGCTGTGCTAAAGTAAGAAGTGCCATTGGTCTGGGAAGGGGTGCTCACATCAGGTGCTTGACACACAGCGCTGATATCTGGCAATAATAAGTATTTACTGATGGACAGGTTGTGTGAAAGATGAAATATGTGATCAATTAACACTGATTATGAGGAGTTTGACTCTCCTTGGTGTTGATTTTACCATGTGTTAGTTTACTAAAAGGCTTTTTGGCTGGAAACTTTTCTGTGATGGCATTTCTGGAAACACAACGAAAAGTGATGCTGAAAGGACAAGGGTGTAATGTAGAGCTCAAGAAAGGGAAGTTGCCAGCTTTCACTGGTGTTTACATTTTTGGTGTGACATACTTGAGGCAGAGAATAAGAAGCATTAAATTTTAATGTCAAATAAATCTTAAAATAGAAACCCGTGTTTTAATCAGACATAGGAATTTGACTACATTTCCCACATATTTAAATGTGAATTAAAGGACTTTTTAATCCTTATGCTAAAGTAAAAGATGCCTCTTTGTTTTTGTCCTGTCGCTAGGGTAGGGAATGAATATTTTAATGAAAAAGATAAACCAGGAGCACAACAAAGTCTCTGTTGTTACAGGGTCTGACATGGTCGTGGAGAGGTCCTTAAAGCAGTGTGGCCACTCTCAAGGAGGATCTCTTTATTTAGGGCACAACTGTGGTTTGCATCTCCTAGCTGGAAAAGGAATGTACCCATAGAAGTCACAAATGGGATAATGAACATTTACAAAGAAACTTTCCAATTTGACAGAACCTATAGGCAGAAAATTTTAGTGGCTCTTAATTTAAGAATGAATTGAAATATCAGTACCTATAATTACTGAGACCTTTGTGTCTTTGCATAGGGTGTTAAATGCAGCCAATACCTTGTCTACATTTTACTCTAATTAGACCTATTTAAATATAAGAATGGTATTTTGGTGCTGAGAGCAGTTACTGCATTTCTACCTTGAGTAACCATTGACTAATTGGCAAAGCGGGAATATTCTGGAAAAAGCAGGTTTTTCTGCTTTGTGATGGTGTGATGGCATGAGTTTTTCTGTAATTACCATCCTACAGGTACTATTCAGGAAAAAGTTTACATCTGGAAAAATGAATTGTGTTGAAATCAATAAATATCACATTTTAACTATTACCAGATCCTGGTGCAGTACATGCTTCCTCCTGTGCATGGATGCAACAAATAAATAGGATTTGTTGTGGGCAAATACTTTTCATCTTTTTTGTAAAGGAAACAGAACTCATGTATTGTCTTTAGCACTGAAGTAAGACTAACTTTACTTATGGCTAAATAATCTAACTACTTTCTGTATGGCATTCGTTATTGCTCATGAAATTGCCCGTGGTTTAGGGGCTGTGGAAGCTGTTTTGAAGGTGATGCTGTGTGCTGCTACTCTCTTACCCGTCACGAATTTCTGCAGAAAAGGGCACTCAATCATCATTATGAAAATCTTTCAATTAATCACAGTGACTTGTGAATTTTAGGGAGAGTGGGATTGCTCATTCTTTGAAAGTCACACTGTTAGGATGGCATTCATCTCAGTTACTTTCAGCTGTCTGAAAGTGGTATCATTAGTTTAAGGTAGTTGCCTGGGCTCCTTCTGTGTTTAAGACAGAAAATCATACATTTTAAGAAGCAGATTTGGTCAACCTAATGAATTGATCTACTGGACAAAATGTCATCTGGTGTCCATCAGCCTCCACTGAATGCAGAGGGTGCCTTGATAATTAGGTCTGTCTGTACCCCTAACCCGGTCTGACTGATGTTGTTAAATGTGTCCTTCTTTTCTGAGTCCCAAATTTCTATGTTAATAAATTTTTTAATTTTCTACCTTTGGAGAAGGAATTTCAGGATTCTAGTTTAACTGAGATGATCACATACCTTCCTGTAATTTTGAACTGGAATGCCACTTTGCCCATCAACCTCACAAAACTTCTAAACTGCAATGCGTGAAATAATGACAATAAAAAAGTTACACCAGTAAAAATAGAACTTTCTGTAAATATTGCTGCTCAAGAAATTCTTTTCAAGTATTTGCAAAAACTCAGAACTTTGGAGCCAGTTGTCAGCTTATTGAATTTGTGTACATTTGATTTGTTTAATATGGTTAATACTCACTTTGCTTCAGTATGGCATTACAAGGCATGTACATACATTATTTATGGTAGGAAAATGGTCTTGGAGGAATAGGTGGGAGAGCTTGAAAAGAAAAAGAAACACTGAGGAAAAGAAAAGGAAAACCTGAGTGGAAAGCAGTAGGGATGAAATGAAGCTTTAGAAGTAGATAATATATGTTAACTTATCTAGACATCCCAGTAAGAATGGATTTTAGTAATACTCTAGACACATAAAACCTGGAAGGAATGCTGCAAGTTTGGTGGATGAGAAAACATCAATTGTGTGCACCTATTTTGATCTAGTGACAATAGGGTAAGGAAAAATTTCAAATGTTGAAATATTGCAGAGGAGAGTTGTTTCAGCATCACATTAAAATGCAGATTCTGAAGGATATTGAAAATACCTAGATTTCATGGATAGTTGTGTGCAAGGATGCCTAAATTAGCAAATGTTGTTGACTGGTGTCTGAAGGCAAAAGAAATGTGTGCATGACTTTATACTTGCTGATCTATGCCCTTCTGCAAATATTGTATAAAAGTTGTGCTTGACTGTCACATCCAGAAGAAGCTGTATTACCCCAAGTGTGTGTTTCTGTAACTTCGTTATTACAGTATTGGATGGTTATGCATCCTCCCTCCTTTTAAGGACAAATCTATGGGTGATTCCAAATTCAAGAAGCTGCTAAATTACAAGTGTCCTGTGTGATGGAATAATGGCATGACAATGCCTTTTCCCATAGATTCTGCCTTTGTTTCTACTGTGGTTGTTGGCTTTGCATTTGCATTTGTTGTGTATGCCAGCCAGTGGTCTGGTGTGCAACACCAGAAGAAGCCAAAGAGGTAGTGACTGGACTTCCAGATGCCAGTTTTATACTAATCCTTTGGCATTTTAAGACTCATTACAGACTGTGGGTAACTGGGAGCAATGATTCTGTAGCAAACAGCATAACTGGATGCTAATAATTGACTAAAACTTTGTAACTAAATGGAAATAGCAATTGAGTAATTCCACTGTCCCAGCTGAAGCTGCCCAGTCAGCTCCTTTTTGGTTTTGTAGAGGAGCCAGGACAAATTTCCCAGTTCCACTCTGTCAATTAAAACCCATATTCCTCGTTTTACTTTTACCCTTCATGCACACTCAAATTTGCAGCTTCAAACTTATTGCAATAAATATTCTGCTCTTTGTGCACTGGGAGCTTGCATATGCAGCATGTTCAGCCATGCATATCTCTGAACTTTCATCTTTAAGCACATCCACAGCTGGCGGTTTCATGCAAATGTATATTTAGATCCTGATTGCATTTTAACTGAAGCAGAAGCCAAGGTGAATGTTTTTGTCCACTCATACTCAGAACGAACAGTAATATTCTGCTGGGTCTCAAAGGTACAATATAAGCAAAAACAATACTTACACTGATAATTGAAATATCCAAAACAAGGTACCCAGCAAAGTATACAGAGAGAGATATTAAGGAAGAGCAAAAAAGTTTTCTTAACTTGAAATAAGTGAGGCCAATCTAACTTTTGTATTTTTACTAAAAATCTTCCCATAGTAATGTTTGTATATGCGTGTTTAATTAGGAGGGAGGATAAGTTACGGGGGAGAGAATGTGGGATATTGAGCTCTTTAAAAAAAAGATTTTATAATTGGGCCAATGATCACAACTAGAATGTTGGGAATTTACCTGCAGATCTGATAAAAAGTTTTCTGACTCACTTGATAAATTCAGCCAGTTTCTGTGCACCTTATTTGCTTCTCTGAAAAAACAAAAGGTAAGGTTTAACATCCTAATCATCAGACGGAATAATAGTAATAATAATAATAATAATTTTTAGTGCTGCTGAACATATTGCCAGGAAAGAAGCCTTATTTACAAGACACGTGCCCAATAATAAATTATATATATATACATTACAATAGAATTTATTTATCAATTTTAAAATATGAATTAATCAAGAAATGGACGGCCTCTAAATTTAGATAAATTTGAAATGTCAATCCTTCTGAAGACATAATTCAGATAGAAGCAAGGCATGCTGAAAGGAATTCTGGATCATATGCCATAGCTATTTTAAATCAATTTTTAGGAGACAGATATAACTTTGGATTTTTTTCTTACATGTGTGTTCAAGTATATATGAATCAAATCTGTACAATAGCTTTCTTGCTGTCAGCTATTTCTTTTCTATAATCTGATAAATAACTGGACAGCAAGTTGTGGCCTCTGTTGCCAATTAACCTTTAATTCTTTACCAATTTAATCCTTTGGTTTTATGCTGCTTATTTATGAAATAGCTCAGTGGCTTATTGATTTTCATAATGACTTCAATTACAAAGAAAAGTCCACATATTTGTGAAGTATCTAAATATCAAACAATACATTTATTGCCCTGAAAACACTCTATTCTTTTTCTAAGGTTATATTGGACTATCTCAATACCAGTGCCTTGTGTGTTTCTGAAAATAATGGGGGTGTTTTGCAGTGTCTGACAAAAATGCACCCCAGAATACAGGGGTACTCTATGCTTGTGATCTAGAATATCTTGGATTGTCTTCCCAATCCGTCTTTAATTTTTTTCTTTTGTTTCCAAATAGAAATATTGTGGTGTGGGTCAAAAGACTCTTCATTTAAAACAAGTGGTAGTTGTGTGCTATAGAACCATCAGGCAGAATATGAATAACTTATTTGAATCAATGTTTTTTCCAATCTTTCTTGCAACAATCATTCCCTCTGCAAGCACGACTTGTGGTAACAAAGTATTTGCTGCTCTGTGAAACCACCTAAATGATCTCTGTAAAATCTGTATCTCAATCAGAAGGGGAGGTTGTCCTTTGGTAATTTATACAAATGATACACTATCATTTGATTACTCATTTATTTAATATGCTTTTTTGATCTGCCAGCACTGATCAGATATTCATGTGGTGGCAACGGTCTTTTAATAATGAATTCATTCTCATGCCCGTGAAGCAGTAATCACGGGGACCTGTCTTTTAATAATTGCTAATTAATATAAGTACATATTCAGTCTTTGCTTTCATCATCATCATTGTGTGACACTTGGCATAGAAGAAAATGTCGTGTGGAATGAATTTAATTTCTTCGTCTTGATGTGACTCAGGACTAGTAAATGCCCAAGCAGGTGTTGACATAAACGCAAACCGAAATGTTGCTAGCAAATTCTCTATTTGATGTTCAGATAGTTGTCCTAATTTCCTGATTTCTGTACAGTGTTATGGTTAGGGAATATTTAGCTTCAATATCTTAGCCATGCAAGAAAACAGGTGAGGGAGAGGAGGAAGATGAAAGGAGAAAGAGTTTACTCCTTTCTGGGAAAATTATTCTATGTTTCTAGGGGCTAGGGGCTGACTATGAGACCTGGCAAGTACATGTGTGAAAGAGCTCATTAGGTAGCAATAAATTGAGTTATTCTGGCCTTGAATCAGTGTATAAACACCAGCAGTGTTTATACTCTGAGATGTTTTAGAAATAAGCAGGAGTCCATTTCATTTCTGGTACATTTGTATAGAAGTTGAGAATTTTTTAGCTGTATATTTTTCTGTGGGCATTTTTCTAATGTGCGTCATAGACATGTAACGGTAAACCATTGCTATTGCAAAATGTGCTTCAGAATTCAAACTGTTGTAGAGGTGCAACGATGAGCCACAAACAGGCTCAAGGTCATAATTTACTACATCTAATGCTGTTGGATCCTTTTGCCATCTTCAATCCTCAACTGCAAATGCTATGACTCTCCTCTTCATGGCTGTATTGGAGGGCTTCTGGTGGCAACAGCTGCGGTTCTAATACTTTTGTACTTCATAGGAAAAAGTTTATAGGAAAAACGTAAAGCAGTAACTCATAGACAACAACTCCTTGCTTCTGGACTTCCCATTGCCAATAAAAATCTGGAGGCTCTGTCAGTGGCAGTATGACTTGGAGTGTTTATTCTCCTAATTAATACCCTTCGATACCAAGTCCTGTGGGCTGACAGATGACTCTGCAGCTGATGGTAGTCATTTGCAGGAGTATTCATGCCACACCAGACATGATTTAATTAGCAATCAAGTCTTTCGAGCTGTCATCTTCATTAAGCATTAGCTCTTAGTAAAGTGTGCTATGTACGAAGGAGGTGCTTGGAGCTGTGCTGGTACTCAAATACTTCAGCGAAGGAGATGCCTCTTCCATTGTTCCTTTAATTGTTAAGTAAGGACAGTCTGGCTTTTGGGTTTTCTTCATGAGACAAATCACTGTTGTTGTATAAACCTGGTTCCCATTAGGAATATTTACTGTGGATATATCCCAAATGAAAATATGCCAGAAAGTCTCCAGAGAGCAGCTTCTCTATGATCCTCTGAAGTGCTGCTGTTAAAAACCAGTAGAATCTTGGAATGGTTTGGGTTGGAAGGGACCCTAAAGATCATCCAGTTCCAACACCTTGCTATGGACAGTGACACCTTCCACTATCCCAGGTTGCTCAAAGCTCCATCCAATCTGGTCTTGGACACTTCCAGGGATGGGGCAGCCACAGCTTCTCTGGGCAACCTGTGCCAGGGCCTCACCACCCTCACAGCGAAGGATTTCTTCCTAATATCTAATCTCTACCTATTCTCTTTAGGTTTAAAGTCATTCCCCCTTGTCCTGTGACTCCATGCTCTTGTAATAACTCCCCCTTCATCTTTCTTGTAGGCTCCCTTCAGACACTGGAAATCTGCAGTTAGGTCACCCCAGGACCTTCCCTTCAAACATCTTACATGGACCTTCCCAGCAGAGGCTTTTCCATAGAGATGCTGCAGATATTCTTGATATTTTATAATAATCCATCCTTACACGACTTGATTCTCTCATTTTACACAGAACAAATTGGAATGTCTTTTTAAGTCCCCTTGGTGTACACTGTTGTTAAATTCTTGCATTTTTTTGTAGTATGCATTATCAGGCATAAACAAACATTACAAGAATTTGCCAGACAATCATAAAATGATTCTACACTGTGCAATGTTTTAAACTTTGAGAAGGAAATTAATTTGCATACATCCCTGGTGCATTATAAAGGATTAGCTAAAGCTATTTCTGTGTAATGTAATTCTTTTAGCTCATTTTCGTGTAGGGGCAAATCCAGGCTTGAATAAATTGCTCCCTGCAAATAACTTCCTCAAGTCTAGTTGTGGGAACTACTCTTAAAGAATTTTCAATAGAAAACTAATTTTCTTAAAGCATCCAACATTATGTTTGAGGATTTCCTCTATTTGCTTTGCATATCTTTAGTCCCTTAAAATGTTTGTTTATGCTAAAACTGGATTTTCGCATTTTGTCTTCTCAGAAACAAACTGGAAGAAAAAGTCTGAACCAGGTATTTAGTGCTGTGTTTGAGTCACTTGTAACCATTTGATGGTTGCTTGTCTTAGAAATGTCTCTATTTGGCAGGCATAGGCTTAGTTATCAGAAAATGGCTTCTTTAAAAAACATCTCCAGTTGAGAAGAGTGTGTGTTACCAATACGGTGTATTTTTGGGAGTTAAGTCCTGTTTCCGACTCTGATTAATTAAATGGTAAGTGATAGATCAATAGTCTTCACAGTTTTATCAGACTTCATGAAGTATTGAGGACAGAAAGGCTCATATTCTTTGCCATAAAGTACTAATTAATGATTGGTGTATAACTTTATTTTTTACCCCTTGAATGTACAATGTACCTGGCTTGAGGAAAATGAAAGGAAACACATTTCTCTTCTAATCCTATTTTCAGATATGTATGCATAAATAAATGCTACAAGGAATTTCCAATACAGCATCTCCCAACCTTTCCAAAGCAAGCATCTTCTCTTTTCCTTTCCCTTGAATCTCTTCTGCCCAGCTCCCCTGCACCTGTGACGTGTACTTGGCTGGTTGGTAACTGCTGGGAACCAACCCACAAACCCCAAAACACCTCAACAAGGCAGCCAGGCAAGGCTATAGCTTGTCATTGAGCAGGTTGGAAAAAAAGATTAGAAAAAGCACTTGTGCTCACAGAGGTTACAGAGGACAGTCAAAAACATCCTCCAGCTGTATCCAGGGAATACTACTGTTTTATGGAAGGCTGCCAAGTGAGGAGGAAAGCATTTCAGAGGAGTTGCTTTCACTGTGTACTGGTGAAGTGCCAGTTAATAGCTAGAGTTGATTTAGACTCTGTTGCTTACATATTCTCTCAACGATTTGTTTTTATGATACTTGTAGATCCCTATTTCTTATATATTCTCATATATCTAGGAAATATGTACAAAAACTATTTGTTACTCCATGCGTTCATATACCAGAATTTATGTTTTTTCATAAAATTAGATACTTATTATGACAAACATAATGAAGGAGATAGTCATGTATGTTAATGGTGGCTCTGTATATTTTACTTGGTAGTGATTAATTGTCTTTTATTTTATGTTTTACTGTGTCAGTGTTTTAAAGTAATTTAATCTATTTAATATGGAGATGCAAAATGCCATTTTAGAAAGAGCAGAATTACCTCTTTTAATTCACATTTTCCCACTGGGAAATGAAGTTTATCAAACCTTACTTTTCCAAATAAAGGGGATGGATTTAATTAAAAGTACTTTAAATAATTGCAATGAAATTGCTTTTCTGATTTTAAAATGAAAGTGAATCTCTTATATTTGAGCTGAGATGAATGTCATGATTTCCATCTCCAAACAGTGATATATTGCATCAGTGAAGCCAAATCTCAGAGTACTGTGAGCATTTCCCACTAATGCCACTGACTCTGCACTTTGGTCTGTATCTTCCCAGAGTAGTAACATCCACACCAGGAAATCTCTGCTGGTTGCAGAGCAGTTGTGCTGCATCCTGGGGTTCCCAGTGGCGCTGACACTCTCACTTTACAAGTTCCAGCTTGTTGTATGACAGTCAGTATCACTGGAGATGTATTAGATACATCCAAGTGACTAAATAGTCAACAGACTAAGAGCTTTAAAGTGGATTGGAGCCTTGGAGCAGTGGCTTTGGCTGGCAGATCCGAAATTGAGCCTTCCCAAAAATGCATTGCCTTGGGATGAAGGCAAAGGACAGAACACGAGTAGAGAGCATCAGTGTTTGGGGGTGAATGGTTTACTCATTCACATTCTCCTTTCTTGGGGCAGCTCTGCTGTGCTCTAGAAAGGGGTTTTTTTAATAACTGGCTGACATTTTTCTTCAATAAATTGAGAATCAGACTCTGTGGACTTGCAGTCTGGATGGCTCGTGAGGCTGTGAACACATTGTAATAGACTGTGTCTCTGGAGAACGAATTCTAGGGAAAAATACTAAGTTCTGTAATCAGTGCCACATGTAGTTTCCACTAGACTGAGATGCCTCTGGTTCTGCTGCTGTGCAGGATTTGCTGAGCTCTGAGGTATGCCTCATCAAATTCCTGTGACATTCAAATCACTATTGTAATCACCTGCTGCTTTCCCAATAAGCTGACCAAAATAAATGTCATTTGTTCCACTGTGTGCCTCTACTGTGCCTCAAACATAATACTTATTTTTGTCACTGAATATTTTTGCCTTTTATCATTCATAGGCAGCAATTAATATTGTGGGTTTTTTTTCTAATTTGCCTTTTTTTTTTTGTCTTCTGTCTTTACCCAAAATATTTTAGCATTTGGCTTTCACAAGATGCCTTTAGTCCAGTTTTTAAAGATATTTATATTCTGCCGTGAACCTCTCCCTGCTTCTCCTTCTGACAAATGTGGAACACTATCTCTGAGCCAGGTGATAGTCATGTAATGACTCACAGTGATAACTAATTTTTCAGGAGAAGCTTCACCTGCTGGCAGCAATCCCTTTCATCTCACTGCCCCAGTTACCACCTCTTTTTTTATAATTCCCTTTACTCAGCCTTTACAAGGTGAGAAGCTGTCCAAGATATGTGAATGCTTATGTCCGCTCAGTAAGGGATGTAGTTCTTTCTTCAACTTGCTCTTGCATATACAGTGTTTTATTCAGTGCTTTATTTTTAAAATCCGCCTTAAATGCAATAAAAATTGATTTACTTCATGTAAAATTGTACCATGACTCTTCAGGAAACAGCACACAACCCATCTGGTCTGTAATTCCAAAATGGATGGTCTTTCACTGGAACGAATACGGTAGAATGAGCCAGGACTGATAAAAAGAATTGGATTTAAGGAGTACTTGTCTAAAAGCTGGGAAAAGAAATGTCTGGTGTGTAGTTTAAATATTTATCCTTTCTCATTAAAATGAAGCTGAGACTAAACATTGGGTACAGTTGGTTTTGAGTTGTAACCAGTGTATATATATATTCAAGGATATTTTGTACAAAACTAACTGATCTAGAAGTCATATCTGCCAAAAATCTGGGTATCAAAAGTAGAATAACTTCTGATTTCACTTGCTGCTTTAGAACTTTATAATGGAAATTTTTCAGTGGTGTATATTTCCCATCTGCTTATTGTTCCTTTGAAGAGGACAAAAAGGTTCTTTTCCCCATTTTTAATGGAATATGCATCCATACATCCTTCAGAACAAGGAACTATAACCTAAGCCATAGCTTGATTGATGAACTCCAGGATTCATCTCCACACATGTTACTTGCACAGAGAAATCTGGTGCTGTGATGCTGATATGTCCAGACTTGAAGTCACTTGAAATTACAGACAGAATAAGCAAAAGAAAATGGACTGTTGGGCTCTGTTTTATGGAATAAGTATGGAACATCTATGAGAATCAGTCATGAAACTCATCATTTGCTTGTACTCCCACTTTATGTATATTTTTAGTAGTAACTTTGAATTCTTTATTCTTTTTGATTTGACACCATTTTAAGATTACTTAAACATTTTCTGCTTTAACTTTTAAACTCATTATTTTTAGCTGCATATTGACTTTTTTTTTTGTTTGGAGAAATGTGTTCTTGAATGGCTGCCAAGAATACTTTTCTCCTAGATGCCATTCTTGTCATCAGTTATTGTTCCCTCATCACCCTGGACAGAAAAATAACTGTAGTTATCTCATCACCATTTGTGCTGGGGTTCTGACCTACTAATAGAATGTCTGTCTTTCCAAAAATATTCTTAATGCAGCTGATGTATTTCTTTTTGAAATTTCACAGGCTGATTACTCCCTCAGATTTTTTCCCCTAGATGGTGCATACCCCTAAGGGAGTTTGTGACCTGCCTTATTTTAGTGGAGCTCAATTTTTTTCTCTGTTCTATTGATTTAGTAATTTCAACGCTTTCTGTACTTCTCACCTGTTTGGAGGGCTGGGGAAAGAGAGAAGAAAATGTACTGCGTTCGGTCAGTCTATACCTTAGCATTAAATGTGTCTCTGGTAGTGTTCTTTATGCTTCCCTATGCCCGAGTTTAGGTAATGTGTGCTGCTTCTGATGTGTTTCAAGTGTGTGTTTTCTGGTTTCTTTAGTTGCTAGTCTACAGCTGAATATATCAACATCAGTTGAAAGCTATGTAATATGGCAAAAAAGTGCTGTTAATTGCTCTTTCTCCTAACTTTTGCTTTTCACGAGTTTCACAAATTACTCTGGACAACAATTAATCTGAATACCTTCCATTAAAAATACTTAAATTTAACGCTGATGAATTTTGTTATTTTTTATTCTTTGTTATGATTCACAGCCTGCCTGTCTTCCCATGTAACCATATCCATGCAGTAAGGCAGTGGCAAAAATCCTATGCATGCTTCAATTCAATTTGCACAAGACTTCTCATTCCTCACAATCTCACCTTCTAATTTTTTTTTCCTGTTGGTTAGTTTGTCTTCTGTTAGTAACTTTGAATTATTTTGGATAGAAAGAAAAAGAATGAGCAAGATGGGGTGATTGAAAGCAGCTCTGATTACTGGTCAGGGAAAAAGGCTTCTTTTTTTTTTTTAATAGCAGAATCTGTATCTGCATGTGAAAAAAAATAAAGGTCTTGAGAGCAGTGACAGCAAAACGGAATGAGTAGAAGTGCTATTACAGAAATGTAAAATTGATAATATCAGAGCAAATGGAAATGTTACACTTGAGTATTTCTCAAGAATGCTGTGTTTTGAAACAGTCTCCATACACTTGGGTGAAGGGAAGGTTGGGTTTATATCACATGCTCCTTTCCTTGTAAATGAAACAGCTGGGTGGATTTTCTCCCTCATCCAGGATCCTCAATGTCGCAAGAGTGAGCCAAAGATTGTGTTTGATACAGACTTTAGTCTTCAGATTTGGGCAGGGACTTTTTCTTTGCACCAATTCATTGCTGAAACTGGCAAGGAGATATTTACCCCTAAGTTCTTCCTTTTTATAGAGTAAAATATTACTCCTTTGTGGCTGATATACAAAATAAATCATTCTAATAATGCACACTCCCTCCAATTGTTTGCTGACCGTGCGGGAATACAGGCAGCCAAAGAGCAATAGGTAAATTTGGTCAGTGCTCTAGTTGATGAAAAGTGCCTTGGCATAGATGATTCCCCCTAATCCCCCTTTCCCATTTTACACTCTTTATCCTTAGTATGGCTCCACACCATGGATGTGGTATCCTGAGCAGTGGGATGGCCCTGTCATTACTGGTTGTGTTTTCCTTCTAAGGAAAGGAAATTAATACACTGAACTTGACCTAATATTTTAGTCCTGAAAGTGAAACCTCATGAAGAAATACTGTGCTAGTGCAGAAGCAGTGAAGAGTTCGAGTTACATTGCCTAGAGGGTAGATTCTAAATGAAATGGGGTTGGTTGCTTAGATACAAGGTCAAGCCCAAGCCTTGATGCAAGAAGGATGGAAGTCTTGATCTATTTTGTGCCTGCTCTGCATGTATGGGGTGGTTACTGCGGTGGCTGTGAGTCACTGGAGCTTATGTGAATCACATCTCATTCTAATTTTTCCTGTGTGCAGGCTTTTCCCCTCTGGGAAGGATTGGATCCACGTGTGCTTTACATTGCAGAAGCAGATGAAGTCGGGCCCTGGCTCCACACTATTAGCCATGTCCAACTTGTCGTGTTCGGGAAGTTTCTGTTGTAGTGGAAAACAAGATATGCAAGGTACAGTTTTGGTCCATGTGACTGGAATAGCTTTAAGAGTATCTTGGCTCCCAAAAAACACGTAAAAACTTTGGCTAAGAAGGGGAACCATCGATTAATACTGCTAAATTAGTTGAAAGAGCTAAAGATTCCCTCTGGTCCTCTTTCTCTCTCTTGTGTCTTAACCAAGCCCCAGGTAGCCTCTTGCTCACTCCCTGACCAGTGGGACTGGGGAGAGGAATAGAAGAGTAAAAGACAGAAAACTCATGGGTAGACATAAAAACAATTTAATAGGAAAAACAAAAGCTGCGCACTTAAGTAAAGAAAAACAAGGAATTCATTCACTGCTTCCCATGGGCAGGCAGGTGTTCAGCCGTCTCCAGGAGAGCATGGCCCTGTCGCACATAACAGTGTCTTGGGAAGACAAACACCATTGCTACAAATGTCCCTCACTTCCTCCTTCTTTCCCCCCCTTTATATACTGAGTATGCTGCCCTATGGTCTGGAATATCCCTNGTTATTTTTTATTCTTTGTTATGATTCACAGCCTGCCTGTCTTCCCATGTAACCATATCCATGCAGTAAGGCAGTGGCAAAAATCCTATGCATGCTTCAATTCAATTTGCACAAGACTTCTCATTCCTCACAATCTCACCTTCTAATTTTTTTTTCCTGTTGGTTAGTTTGTCTTCTGTTAGTAACTTTGAATTATTTTGGATAGAAAGAAAAAGAATGAGCAAGATGGGGTGATTGAAAGCAGCTCTGATTACTGGTCAGGGAAAAAGGCTTCTTTTTTTTTTTTAATAGCAGAATCTGTATCTGCATGTGAAAAAAAATAAAGGTCTTGAGAGCAGTGACAGCAAAACGGAATGAGTAGAAGTGCTATTACAGAAATGTAAAATTGATAATATCAGAGCAAATGGAAATGTTACACTTGAGTATTTCTCAAGAATGCTGTGTTTTGAAACAGTCTCCATACACTTGGGTGAAGGGAAGGTTGGGTTTATATCACATGCTCCTTTCCTTGTAAATGAAACAGCTGGGTGGATTTTCTCCCTCATCCAGGATCCTCAATGTCGCAAGAGTGAGCCAAAGATTGTGTTTGATACAGACTTTAGTCTTCAGATTTGGGCAGGGACTTTTTCTTTGCACCAATTCATTGCTGAAACTGGCAAGGAGATATTTACCCCTAAGTTCTTCCTTTTTATAGAGTAAAATATTACTCCTTTGTGGCTGATATACAAAATAAATCATTCTAATAATGCACACTCCCTCCAATTGTTTGCTGACCGTGCGGGAATACAGGCAGCCAAAGAGCAATAGGTAAATTTGGTCAGTGCTCTAGTTGATGAAAAGTGCCTTGGCATAGATGATTCCCCCTAATCCCCCTTTCCCATTTTACACTCTTTATCCTTAGTATGGCTCCACACCATGGATGTGGTATCCTGAGCAGTGGGATGGCCCTGTCATTACTGGTTGTGTTTTCCTTCTAAGGAAAGGAAATTAATACACTGAACTTGACCTAATATTTTAGTCCTGAAAGTGAAACCTCATGAAGAAATACTGTGCTAGTGCAGAAGCAGTGAAGAGTTCGAGTTACATTGCCTAGAGGGTAGATTCTAAATGAAATGGGGTTGGTTGCTTAGATACAAGGTCAAGCCCAAGCCTTGATGCAAGAAGGATGGAAGTCTTGATCTATTTTGTGCCTGCTCTGCATGTATGGGGTGGTTACTGCGGTGGCTGTGAGTCACTGGAGCTTATGTGAATCACATCTCATTCTAATTTTTCCTGTGTGCAGGCTTTTCCCCTCTGGGAAGGATTGGATCCACGTGTGCTTTACATTGCAGAAGCAGATGAAGTCGGGCCCTGGCTCCACACTATTAGCCATGTCCAACTTGTCGTGTTCGGGAAGTTTCTGTTGTAGTGGAAAACAAGATATGCAAGGTACAGTTTTGGTCCATGTGACTGGAATAGCTTTAAGAGTATCTTGGCTCCCAAAAAACACGTAAAAACTTTGGCTAAGAAGGGGAACCATCGATTAATACTGCTAAATTAGTTGAAAGAACTAAAGATTCCCTCTGGTCCTCTTTCTCTCTCTTGTGTCTTAACCAAGCCCCAGGTAGCCTCTTGCTCACTCCCTGACCAGTGGGACTGGGGAGAGGAATAGAAGAGTAAAAGACAGAAAACTCATGGGTAGACATAAAAACAATTTAATAGGAAAAACAAAAGCTGCGCACTTAAGTAAAGAAAAACAAGGAATTCATTCACTGCTTCCCATGGGCAGGCAGGTGTTCAGCCGTCTCCAGGAGAGCATGGCCCTGTCGCACATAACAGTGTCTTGGGAAGACAAACACCATTGCTACAAATGTCCCTCACTTCCTCCTTCTTTCCCCCCCTTTATATACTGAGTATGCTGCCCTATGGTCTGGAATATCCCTTTGGTCAGTGTGAATCACCTGTCCCAGCTGTCTTTCCTCCAAAGACAAAGAAGGCCAGGAAAGGCCTTGGCTCTGTGTAAGCCCTGCTCAAAAATTACAAAAACATCTCTGTATAATCAACCCCGTGTTCAGCACAAATCCAAAACACAGTCCCATACGAGGCACTGGGAAGAAAATTCCCCCTACCCCAGCCAGAACC
Organism: Ifrita kowaldi; assembly: GCA_013398055.1. Taxonomy (NCBI): domain Eukaryota; kingdom Metazoa; phylum Chordata; class Aves; order Passeriformes; family Cinclosomatidae; genus Ifrita; species Ifrita kowaldi. Next base: position 378,185 of record VZRS01005270.1, on the reverse strand, counting down.
AGCACGACCTCCCAAATCCATCAGGCTGTGCTGGTGCTCCGAGGGTCCTGGATCTCCATGGGAAAGCCTTTCTCAGCTAGGCAATGTGCTCCTGAGAGGTGTTGGTACAGCGAGGGAAACCACCCTTGGCTCAGCATCCAAAGCTCATAGAACGGGAGTAGAGGGGATGACATGTCATCTCAGGCACTACTGTAGATAAGCATGTTTAACAGCATCTCATGCTGTTACTCCTCATCTCTTCCTAGAGTGGAATGTCTGAATTAGAGGTTCAATTTTTTTTTTAGAGTTTTCTGCATCCTCTGGGTGTGACTACAACCTACATGATAGACAATGATACATTGCAATTCAGTATATTTTCAGCTAAGCCATTTTGCCCATGACATTAGATGAATCAGATCTTAAATTTTCATCTGGTTCTCTGATACTTTAAAGGGTTATCTTTTATTTAGTGTCTCCCAATGAAACATCTCTGTAGCATCATATATTTGGGTCAGAAGAAGCCCAAGTCCAAAGCCTTTAAGCTTCTTATGTGAAAAGAAGATTCAAAGAAGGAAAGACGATGGAAATAAAGTAAAACCATTGCACTTGTGAAAGTGTCAAATTGCCTGGATCAGTCCTTAAGATAGAGCAATGTAAGTGCCTAACACGGGAACATGCTTCTCTTGTTTCCTGGTCTGCTGATAATACTAGTTTTTTTTCTTAATGTGGGTTTTGTGACTTTTTTTTCCTTTAAAGAAAATCTAAATTTCTGCTTATCCAAATGTTTCAGTCCTGTCCTGTCAGTCCTACCAGCATGGTAGTGAGACTACAGAAACAAGCCCACTGACTTTAAGTATTGTAGAGCATGTGCAATGTGCAATATCATTAATTTCCTACCAACCCAGCAATCACACTTTTGAAATTGAACATCTGCATTTGATACTGTTTGCATCTAGTGAAGATGGGTCTAACCTGTAAGACTATTTCCACTGTGGATATACAGTTAAATTCTTCTAATAGAAGTATGGAAACCTTCCTGAAATCGGTGTTCAGAGTTGCCCTCATTGATTTTAATGATCTCATATTAATCTTCATTGATCTTTAAGCAACTCTAATATCAAAACAATTAAATTTTTTTTAACAAGGAGAAGTGATTTGATGCCTTGATGTCAAGAATCAAAGTAAATTTGATATGCAAGAATCTGTGCTGACTCTGGATTCCTGAGACTTTATCTTTAAATGCTGAAGATACAGTCTCAAATTAGTGGAGATTAGTTACCAGGAGCTTCTGATTGAAGCATATTTGGAAAGCATAAGCACTTTTTTGTTCCTGAAAATTTAGTCCTCTCGGTCTCTGATTTTGGAATTAATTTTTTTTGTCATCTCTGTTCTTGTTTTCTGGTATTTTTAAGGGGATTTTTTAAAAACCTGTTTTAATTTTTTTAAGGGCAGCTTGTTTTATTCCTTTTTGTATTTGAAATAATTAATTTTCAGTCCAAGAAGTTTACAGAGCTTGGTAACTTCCTGCCACACCTTGTCTCATTCCCAAACTGGATTTTGTTTTTTCTTTGAAAATCTGAAGTCTTAAAAAAAAAAAACCCATGAGCCTGAGACATACAGAAAAACAGAATGCAAACTTCTGAAGTAAAGCCCAAACACAGGGAGGATCAAAATGAAGTGTTATTTCATGATGAAATGTTGTTAAGATTGCTGGAGGGCTCCCAAAGCACAATGTACTTCTGTCAGTATTTGTGTAAGTCTGGACAAGTTACAAACATTGTGTAAATGACCTAAGTTATCGTTAATTTCATCAAGCACTGACACAAGAAACCCTTCCATGTTTGTAGACTTTTGGGAAACAAGCCCCCAAAGCCTGCTTCATTTCAAATGCAGCAGGTACTAAAAAAAGAGTGCTTGAAGCTTTTCAGTCTTTATTATGAATTCTGGACTCAGGTGCTGATGGTTGCGTGAAATACAGCTCTTTCTGCTTTTGAGGTCATGCGAGAGGGAGTCAGTTACAAATGATTTCAATTAAAGAAAAACCCAACAAAGTGATCTAGCAACAGATAAAAAAAACCTGTCTGTGTTATAAAAAGTCTTTGAGAAGCTGTCTGGTAGTAATTTCCTGTAAATTCAGGTGTTTCAAGAACTGTCCAAGTTTTATTCAGCAGTCTTATTCAAATGGAAGCCCTTCATAAATTTCAGCAGTACCTTTCTCATTCATCAAATACTTGCTGAGCTTTTCACTACAAAAAGAAAAGCTTTTGTTTCAGCTTATACCTGAGCTTTGTGTGTTCGTCTGAATGTCTGACTTGCAGAGAATCCTGAACTTCTAGAGAAGGAAATAGAGGGTTGAAAATAAATAGAAATCAAGTGCAGTTGAGTTGAATGGTGAAGGTACCTTTTTGTAAGCATGGAGGATGTGAACATGTAAAAACCACCAGTGGAAACATTGCAAAACATCAGAGCAATGGGAATTCCTAGCAGCCATGGGGTGTTGTTTTGTGACTCTCTTGCATCCTGAGAGACCTAGCAGGTCTCTTACTTTTAAGTCTCCTGGTCCTCTTGGAGCCGTACAAATTTTAAAGAGGTCTTGGTTTGGCACTGTCAGACAATGAAGTATTTTGATTATAGTACTGCAGCCTCAGAGCTCTTAAGTGGAGAATTGTACATACGTCCTTCAATATATGACTGTCCTACAGTAACTTGTAGCTGCAGCAGTCCTAATACCAATGATAGAACTGTAGTTTATTATCTAGGTATAGTATATACTTATTATAGTTCTTTTAGTTGCCAGATGATTGTAGATGCTTACCTGATCTGCTATTTTTTTTTCTTTTTTTGATACAAATGCCTTTTAAGCACTTGCTATGCCATCATGTACTCAGTCTCTATGCACTTTCTGCTTCATCCTGTTTTCTTTTGTAATGAGCGGTGTTATGCTAAGCTGAATGTGGGAATTTCAAGCCTTTGTGAGTGGGTTAACGCCTGCCTGATGACGGTGCTCAGAGGTGTTGTCTGCTAAAGTTGTGGCTTTGTTTCTTTTCTTTCGATCCTGAAGCTATTTGTAGTCATCTGCTTATTTTACAGAATTTCAGGTTGTTGTATTCCAAGCAGTGCCATGCACAGGTTCCATCTCATGAGTTTTAATCTGTGTCTGTCTGAGAAATTTTAATTGATCTGACATCCAAACTGCAAGAAAATACTATTTTCTTTGTGTAAATTACTTCGAAATCAGGCGTGGCTGATCCTGGGGGAGGTTTCCCTTCCACTTCTGGAATACTTGAAGAAATAACTACAAATTAACAAACAAGAAGCTCAACTCTCTCCAACAGTGCTTCGTGTGGCTTCGTGTCTGAGCAGAGGTTTGTAGTTGTGTAGTATCAGTTGCTTATCCAAATGTGGATGCCATGTACAACAAATAACACCTCTAGAGGCTGTTGTAACAGACCTTGTAAGTAATTACTCTAACACTTCACACTGCCTTCCCTCTCTGACTTGTCTGCCTCTTGCTTGTGAACAAAAAGTACACTAGAACTAGGCTAACAGGGCTTGCATACCGAACATGCAATTCAATTGCTTGTTGAATAACAGGTTTCTGTCTACAAAAAGGGCAAAATCAGCTGTGTTAAAATTGCAGCGGTTTTTTTTCATACAGCAGTGGCAGACTTTTGTAGACTTGCCAACGTTTTCAGCCTGAATTTTTACCTCCTAGGGGTTGAAAATGTTCCTTTGTCCACCACAAGTCCGCTGGGATCTTGTGTGGGGGTGCCTCTGAGAAGCTGCCCTGTGCTGGTGACCTCGGACTGTGTCCTGAGCAGCTGCACTGCAAAGCTGCTGGAAACTGGTGGGCACCACTGCTAAATAAAGACTGAACGTTTACAGGTCCAAAAAATTAACTGAAATCTGCCAACCTGTCACCACTTGTGAATACTCTGCTTAGATCGATGCCTGAGAGAAGGAGAGGGAGCACAGGTGGAGAAGGGACCTCTGACAGAGAGAAAATGCTAATTCAGTTTTTTTTCCTACATCATGTCAACTTTGATTTCTTCATCATCTTTGTCTACTTCCCTAAATTATCTGCCATAATTGTGCAAGTGGCCTGAATGAATGAAGGCTTTGCCTAATTAAATTGTGAAAGACTGAAATGCAGGTATAATCTGATTACCCAAGCAAAATGACAAAATAAAAATAACATGCAAGTGATTGGTGTGACCTATTGAACCCAAATTCAGCTTGTTGGTTGTCTTACTGATACTGCTTTGACTAAAGCTGACAGCACCTTGCATGTTTGTACAACCAGCACAAATAACTTTATCTTGTGTTTGAAAAATGAGTTTTTGTAACCCACACCTGGATTTTAGTCACTGGTGATTCAGGAGAGGGTGTTTGAACAAAGCTGATACTAATGGTGCTTCCTATATGTCTTGTTAATTTACACGTAAATAAGCAACTTCAAGTAGTTTCAGGCTGATCATATCACATTGGATGAAATGAATATACAAATCACTGAATTAGATTTCTTTATTTTGGAGCTGAATTTAGACCCATAGGAGCTGTTGATAACAGTTCTCACTTATCAGGGTTGTTTATCTTTGTCCTAAGATCTGGACAAATATAAACACTGTAAGAGACAGATGTTAAACTCATCCCTGTCATTGTACTGTTGTTGACATTGTACCAAACTCAGTGTTCCTGGTGTAGCTACACTCTTCACACAAAATGCACATATAAATATTGCTTCATCATGCCTAAATTTCTTTGTTTAATGGCTGCAAAGTAACTCAGGCTATTCATGGTGTAAAATGGCTGCATTTTATTGTACCAGAGTATCCACCTGGTAGGGGAACCAGTAAGTCAATTTTCTGGCTGAACATTTTCAATGCAATTTTCTCCACATGATCAAATTAGTAGCAGGTGAGCTTCCCCCTAAAATCTCTAATAGCACTTTGTGCATCTTCCCCTCTTCCCATCTGCCGCCTTGTTTCCATAAACTGCTGGTGTGCCCATTTTCCTGTAAGTCTGGTTACCATTCCAGCTGCCATCTGCCAGCTGCTCTTTCTCTTGAAACACACTTTGAATCACGTGAACCACACGTGGTGGTTTGGGTGCTCCTACCTGTGCTGGGAGCCCCTGCTGCTGTAAACTAGTGGTAGGTGACACTTTGGACTGACTTGCTCAATGATGACTGAGTGTTTCCAATTTGGAAATCTGCTTAAAAGGGACTGCTTTTGCCAAGGCAACATAATTCACGTTAAAAAGGTGCCTCAGCTCTTTTCCTGATCCAGTTCAATCCCTCCATAACTTTTAGCTGCCTTTCTTTAAAGTGCCTTGGCAAGCTTTGACTGTGGCCATATGTAGATGCTGAGGCAGCAAGACTCAAGATCCAGCATCTCTCAGATTCAGACATTGAATTTAAATGTCTAAGTCAAACTTCAACCTCTGTCACTTGTATCAGGGCATTAGCTGGCTGGGTGTTTTGCAGGAAGATTAAATATTCTGAACAAAGACAAATCATGGGGATAAAAGTGTCTTTGATTTACAGATTTATAAACTATCTGACAAGGTTATTTGCATTTTCTTCTCCATTAAATAAGTTTACTTCTCATGACAGAAATATATGTATGTTTCTAAAATCTATTCAATTAAATAATTTGACTATATTCAAGATGAGTTAAGACTACATTGTTGATTTCTTTCCAGAAAATCCATGTAGAGTAGTGAATATGGCTGCATAAATTGTATATTTAGATGTTTGAACTGGTTATTAGCACAGAAAGTAAGATGCTTCTGATATTAAAAATAAATACATTAAAGGCAAAACCCTCTTCATGACACTTCTGGAAAAGATTTTCATTTCCTGTGCTGAGGAACACAAAGGGAAGTTTCTAAATCCAACTGCAGTAGCTCAGAACAACTTGTTCAATTTGGTATGGAGGTTTGAGTAAAGCAGTTCCAGCCAGTTCAGAGTCCCAATCAATATAATTTCAAAGGAATCATAATATTCTTCTTCCAGTCTGTCCTGTCTTTTCTTTGATCCACTTTGGAATTCTTTCTTTAAAATTTGGCAGAAGGCAGATTGATAAAGTAGGTCCAAGCACAGACTTCGTATTCAAGCCAAATATTATCTTTGTCTATGCCAATGCAATTAGAGTAAATGAAGTGAAGCTGCAGAGACCAGATCATCAAGACTAAATCATTGCAGATCCTTTAACCTGAAAATGCTTGCAAGACCGAGCCAAGACAAGTGGAGCTTTTGGACTCTGATCATTCACTGATATTTTAATTTTACTTGAATACTATTTTTAAAATAATTACTAGCCAGTAGCACTTTGACTTTAATAGTTTCTTACTTGTCCAATACTTTTTTTCTTAATTCAAATCAGAGGTAGGATGAGAATGAGAAAAATTTTGAAATTATTCCTTAGTAAGTGGTGATAGATACTTCCCATACCTGGTATTGACTGAATGTCTTTTTGAACAGCTAATGAAATAAAAGCATTGATTTTGTTTGGTGTTTTTTTAGCTCTTTTAATTTTTTTTTTCTTAATGTATCCTTCTCTCTCTAAAAGCTGTTGCCACAAACATGTGGGGAAAGCAAAAGTGTGTCTTACGGTTTCTTGTATTGAATCATATGGATCCCTGAAGATTGATTAAACATATAAAAAGATGAAAGTATTTTTTTATGGAGTATATTGGTTATAAATAAAGCCTTTATCCTAAAAGAAAATTTAAAGTAGATTTCAGTGTAGTCTTTGTGCTTTTCCTTCTAAGCAGTAGTTGCCTCTGATCTAACATTGCATCTAAATAACATACCTGCTCTGTGGCTGAAAAATCACAGCTTCTTTCTGTAATTCAAAGCCTCTGAATGCACACAAGATATCATTCCAATGTCAGCGTGTAATGCTTCAGAATGCTGGGTTTATATTTTTGTGATTTTTCCTATTTAAAAAAAATAATTTAAGATGCATTTAATTTTCTTGCCCCTTATTTGCTCATGTGCAAAAAAGTAACACCCATCCGGTTGATCTTATTCTGACCAGAGAGAAAAATTCCTTGATGGAAATAGAGTAGTTTAGAAAATGTCCCTCCAACCCCCCCATTCTGGTTTAATTATTGGATTATTTTAAAAAAAGTTTCCCAAATCAGAAAAGCGGCAAGTTTGTCACTCAGACTTGAAATAGAACAGACAACTACCAGGAATATTTTGGCTTTGTTCCCTTTGATATTCCATGGTATGTTCAGCAAGATTCAGTCTCAGTGACTCATTTTAAAATATCCAGTTGAAATGTTTGAGCTTTTCCAGCCTTGAGTTTCCTTTTCTGCAAAACCCAAACTTCATTTTTCAGGGAACAAACTACCAGCAAATGGGTGTGAAACCACGAGCAGCTTCTTGTGCATGGACTTGTGTGGAGAAACTGGGAGAAATCATATATCTGCTGCTCCACACAGAACATACAGTGTAATCTTCCAAAATCTGTTTGCCTCAGCTGGTGATAAAGGAGGGCTCCAGTAGCTGTTTTTTAGCCAAGAAAAAGGCTAAATGTCATTGATATTTGAAAAGAAGTTGCAGTTACACTTCCTTCGTGGTTCTGCTCCTCAGGAGAAAAGGTTGCTCATTAGAAAAAGGCAATATTAATTTACAGCAGCAACATTTAATTTGAGATTTTGCTATATTTTTCTGTTAGATTCATTTACAATTGAAATGCTAAATGCTTTGCTAGATGGCATTCATATTCTATGTAAAATATTACATAAAATAATGTACAGAGATGAAAATATGATTTAAAGGGAATTCCAGAACAGTATTTTCTAGTCTCTTGTAGTAGAATAATTGAGATCTGCATCATAGCCAGAGCTTAGCTGGATTCAGCCCTTTTAAAGTTAATTTACTACAAGGTTTTGGATTTGTTTTCTGTTTTCTTTTGGATTCTTTTACTTCCCCCCATTCCTGTACAACCGGCAAGAATTTAATCACTCATTTTAGACAGAGGACTCTAAATCAAAGCCTGTAGTAAAGTGGTTAGGGAATTAGTGTTTCCAAGTTCCAGTTTTCACCCTGATCTCCAGTCTCATGTAGAAGTTCTCTGTCAAGATGTTAAAACTGAGTCCTTAATGTGGTCAGAATGTACAAGGAAGTGCAGCTGTGGAAACAAATCACACATCAAAGCTTTGGTGTTTTCACTCTGTGTGTGAAACATGACATGTTAAAACAGTATGGTACTTCACAAAGCTTTTGTCATCAAAAAAAATGACTATAGGAAGCTTGCAGCAAAGCTCTAAAAGTCAGAGGGATAACTGATATTTCCATAACTAATAAATAATAAAAAAGTCCTATGCATCTTCAAGAACTGCGGGTCTATTTGTTATGGGACTTGCTGCAGTTTAAATATATTGGAAATAATTAAACATAGAAATGATAAATTCTGGCTTGCAATAAGATGAAGTTGATTTGTGAAAGCATGAGACAGTGACATGGCTTAGCAGAGAGTGGCCACCCTTGGGAGAAGGGACTGAAAATACAAACATGTATAACGATGAGGATTCAGAGCTTATATTATGTCATTCTGTTCTGGGCAGGAGAATTGTGCACTGACCAGTGGATTGTGGCTGTACAGGCAACAGCAAATGCGGCAGTGGTTGGTCTAAGAAATTGCTTAAATGATCTTCTACCAGCTTTTCTGCCAGCAGCTGTCAGAGATGCTGTCTAAGCCTGTACACCCAGACTCTGCCCCAGCAAACGAGCATGACTATGCTTAAAGCAAGTTTGTTTTCTGTTTTGCTCTGTCTGCAGGCCCTGTAGGGAACTGTCATAGCTATACCAAAAGGAGCTTGATACCAGAATGCCTTGGCATGAACAGAAATGCTTTCCAAGTCCTCAGGTTAAGTAAAGTTAAAAAGTATGAGATTATATTGTACAAATAAAGAAATGCCTGAGCTCTCTCCTTCCCCCCAGAAAACCTGTTCGTTATGTTTACTTTTCCAGTCAAAGCCAAGCTTGGCTTATGTGTTGTGAGAAAAGTTTAGGTAACTGTGAAGGACTGCAGTTAATGTTTTCTTGTAGGAATTAAGCAAACTGGTTTATAAGAAGCATTATTAAATTGAATATTTTGAAGTGGTGTCCCTGCCCGTGGCAGGGAGGGGTGGAACTAGATGGTCTTTAAGGCTCCTTCCAACTCAGGTCACTCCGTGATTCCATGAGGTAGAACAGTTCTTGCCCTTCTAAGTGAAGAGCCATGAATTTTGTGTCTAGTCACTCACTAGAATTGCTTAGTCAGTTTTTCTGTAAGGTGTTTGAAAGTAATTGGTCTAAAACCTGCTGGCTAGCAATGATTAGTCACCAAGGATGAAATGTCTCTTTCAGATTAATTAGAGTCCAACCATAAACTGCTGGAACTCAGTGTTAAACTTTCCAACGCTGACAGGAGCACTTAGATCCTGGCAGTAGTTAATGTCAGCTTTGGGATGTGCCACGTCTTTGGTAAAGTTGGGATCATTGCATGATTAATAACGTTTGTTTAAGGTTAACATTATAAAGTTTAAAAATGAGATGTTAGGTTTCCTGATGTTTGAAATGTTTCTTACTGTGGATCCTGTACTCAAAACCATAGGGCTGTACAGGTTCTTCTCATGTGTGGTTCTCTTTACATGAGATCATTAAATGGTTGTGATCTTATAACAAATGGGGTTGAATAGAGCAGGGCTCTCCTGATTTTACTCTAGAAATAGACTAAAATATAAGAAGAACTATAAATTTGCACGTCTAGTTTGCAGTTTCTAATTGAACTAAAAATAACATTTTAGAAAGGCAAGTAATAAAATAGTAGTACCATTTTTATGTTGCTACATTTTTTAGCTCTTGGTCTGTATTTGTGAACTTCAGCCTTTATGGTATGTATATTACTGTGAGGTTTTCCTCTGCAGCGTGTTACCCACTGGATTTTTAAAATCTAGGCCCACATACCCATGTTCAGTAGCTCACATTGGGGTCCATATCGATTTTTCGTCATCATGACTCAAGTTGTTAGTGTTGGTGTGGTCACTTAAAATCAGTACTACTTCCCCCCCTGCATTTCAGATGTACTCTTAGTGTTGAAAGAAGTGGTGTGTAGAAATATTTCCCTAATAAAAATCACTTGATGATTTATTTAATTGAATTTCACAAAGAACCTTAAGATGTCTTCAAATGTATTTGTTATTTTGCATCCAGCAGCGTGGAGCAGACCATCAGTGTAGAGAGTTTTTGGGGTATACATTGACTATAATTGTCTATAATTAATGTTAAATACTTGCCATTTGAAATCAAAGCAGTTTGGTAGGATGCAGGAATCACACAGTTATTTTTATTTCCTGTTTCAATGAATCTTTCTGTTAGAGTTGTCAGAGAACTTACAGAAAGCAGCTCATCTGAAATTCTGTATTTGTATAAACATTCTGTCATCAAACTTCTTGCTGGAATATTTAAATAAAATTCAATATGTGACTGAACAATTAATGTAAATACATTGAAGGATACAGAAACATAGTCACAAACATTTATTTCCATGCTCATCTAGATTAATTGTAAAACTGAGCTTCCTCGATACAAGTAAAGCATCTTTAGTTCATCTTTATCCTTTCTACTGAAACAAAATATATGCTGATCTATTAACCCCACTGGAAGTTTCATCACAAACACTTGGGATTTACTTTATCTAATATGACATCTGAGCATAATTATGCATCCCATCACTCTTCCTGGTGCTACTCTACTATTCCTCTATTAAAAGTGTCAGGACGATACTGCAAACATAACGGTGCTGTGTTTTAATCAGCACAGACACAGTAAACTGTTCATTAGGAAGATCAGAATAAAAAATGGCTTGAAATTATAACTTCTAAATAAAAAGCTGATTTTGTTAGTTAAATAAAATGATCTCAAGATATTCCTTATTTTAGGTGTATTTTCCATCTGTCTCACTTGATAAAGAACTTCTGGCAGTCTAATGAATTCTTTGATCACTCTGACTACTACACCTGCATTTTAACCGATTTGAAATATATTCATATACATCTGTAGGAGTTTCTTCAGAACAACCTATTACAGAGAAAGTTCTCAATTTCTTTTACAGAAAGATCAAGTCAGAAAAATGGCATATTTGTATCCATGTGGAAAAGAACAATTGAGTTGTAATGTTACTGTTGTATTAATATATATATTGTTCCTATTAAGTTTGGTTTGTTTCAAGTTCTGGAAGTTCATCTTGAATTTTGCGTGCAATACATCTTATATTCATATTATATATGTGAAGTGACAGAGGGCAGTGCTGGGGAATTAAGGGTAATGATGGTCTGCTATTCTGTGTTGAAACTCTTCCAGCAGGTGCTGCCTGTCTATGTGGAAATCAACAGAAATAATACAAAAGTTTGAAACGCTTGTGTAACCTGAGTGATAATCAAAATTGTAAAATGCAGCCATGAAAGCTGGCAGATGAGTTCCTGGCGTTATTGACAATGCTCAGTTGTTCAGTGTTTTCTTAGGTGGTCACCCTCATACAGCAACTTATTCTCAGCTGCTTCACTTCCAGTGAAGAGAGGAAATATTTGCAGCTTGGTGGTGACACATCCTTGTTCCACTTAGCTTTGATCGTGGTGGTCAGGATGTAGGTACATTTTCTGACTGGGATCAGAAAACCTCAGAGCTCTGTATGGAGGCTCAAGCAGTCATGCATGGCATGAACCGTATTAGTTTGCCTACTAAGTAAACCCTAGTGACATAATACAGTATTCCTATATAATAATTTAATAATAAATTATAGCTATATTTCCATTTTCTAGATAATGATTTCTATATACATTTTCTATAATATATGTATATGTGTGTTTTTGAGAGAAAGGTGGTTTTGTTTCTTGGTAGCATGTGCATTGAATTCTCGGAAGTGTTGTTTCCAACAGACACTACAGATGTTGTAAACTGGTTTTGGTGGGAGGTTCTTTTCACTTCCACCAAGGAATTACAGCACTCACCAAGGTGACTCGTATAATTTTATTCTGATTGAGGAGTCCACAGCACTAATCTGTTCAGAGTGCCTGTGCTAGGTTTAGGGTTGAATCTCCTTTTTTTTTGTGTGCACCCGATGTGGTGTTCTGTGTGAAGTCGCTGAAAATGTATTATGTCAGAGAAAGGCAGGGAGAAAATGAACCTACAGTGTGGTAGCTAGCTGAGAGATAAGGGCCTGCTGTGAAATTTTCGCTATAATGATAGTTGGGGTGAACAGATTTTGGGTGTTTTCACCTTCTATTCTCTGTGCTACTCACTGTCATGTATCCATGTCTTTAATGAGAATGAGAGATGAAATAATTCCGTAGTTTCGTGTATGACTCTCATATGGAGGAATAAATATTTGCAACAGGTATTTTATGATCTTATGCCCAGTGGAATACCAGCAGAGAGAATGTGTTTAGAGGATGTGACCCTGGTTGTCCCAGCACTCCCCTGGGATGTGGCTGTCAAGAGTTCGGATCTGTCCAAGCAGTTTTTCCTCAATAGTGAATTACTGGCTAAAACCATGAGGGTAGTTTTTCTCTGCATCAATGCCATATCCTCTTTTCTTTCCTCCCTCCTGCAACTGAATCAAACCTAATTTGTGGTTTTGGCCAGAACTCCTTGTGGGTCCCTTCCAACTCAGTTTAATCTGTGATTCTGTAATTTTGTTTTCCAAGATGGCAAATTTTTTTGGTTAACAAATCGTTTTGGAAAGTGGAGAAAAATAAACATGTAGGCAAGTTAAGTAGCAGTTTTATTTGTTGGATAAAGCAGTTAAAAAATGCCAAATAATTTAAAAATACCTCGTGACAGTTACCTTAAATGGAAAAATATCCTTCAGGTCTAAAGGTGATGCTGTGTCAAATCTATTCACTGACGCTGAATCACTCTAAAGTTTCTGTCTGTATTCCTTTTATACCAAAAATAGTAAAAGAGTCAAATGGTCCTCAGTAACGTCCTTTAGAGTAAGGATGTGACTCGAACATGTCTCTTCACTCTGTTCATGTTCTACAAGCTACCATTTGATGTAATATCTATTTAGAGGACAAAATAACAATTGAGTAAGATAGCAGATTGTTTAAAGCTTTTCAATAATCACTTAAGATTCAGGCACAGATTCTTGACAGACCTTGAAAGAGAAGATTAAACCATCTGGATGAAGACTGACAGAAAATAACAAAAGATAATTTTGCATGAGTTGGTAGATGGATTTTCTTTGTTACTAGTGGCTTTCCGATGCAATCAGCAAGTGCCTCTTTCAGCTTCTGGTTGTAAATCCTGAGCAAGTACTATTTTGTATGTATTTTGAATTTGAAGTGTGATTTAAAACATGTGCATATGATTTTGAGAGAGGTGTATTTAAAAAAAAAATAAGATGAACATTTTAGCATCCTCTCTGTAGAAAACCAGCCCAAAATTGCCATGACTAAGGGGTATAGAAAGGGTTTAACTGATTTTCAGAGGAGCTAGAATGATTTGTCTAATTTCTGAGAGGATTACATTGGTAGTCCTTTAGGGTATTGTACAGAGAGACCAAGAGAAAAAATCTTGCGATAAGGAGTAGATATTGTGAACTCAGCAATTTAAGAGGCGGTATTTTACACTTTAAAAAATTGAGTGTTTTGCTGAGACAGCTCTCACCCACTTGGATATAATGAATCCTTGAACTGCTTATTCAGATGTCATGTATTTGCATTTTCTGTTAGTTTCCTACCACATCCAGAAGGCTAAATAAAGTAATGGGGTAAAGAGAAGGAATATTTTAAATATGTGGTGGTGAACCACCAAGCCAGTGTTTACTAGCAGCTTGATTTTCAGTCACATGTCAGAATGGCTTTCTTGTCACTACGTTGTTCTAACTTCAACTAAACATCGTGTTTAGGGACATATATTCTGTGCAGGGGTCACCTATGTGACCCTGTACGCTTCAGCTTTTCAGAGATATGGCTGCTTAACTCCTGCAAGCAATTATCTGCCTTTCCTGGTGATGCATACTGTGAGGCTGGAGCACTGTGAATGTGTAATCAAAGTGATTCCCTGCCAGTGAAACTTGTTTTGGACCTTGAAGACAGTTTGTAAATTACTTTCAGATGGTTTTCCCCCCCTTCTATTAAGTATTTGGTAGCATCCATTTCAAATGCAAAAGCAGTGTGGTATGTCCCCCTGCCAGCTGGTTGGATTTTACTGGGAATTGGATGGGTGAATGCATGATGTAGTTGATGGACCAATAGTACAGTGTGAAAATTCTATATCCAGTTGCTCTTCTCCAGTAAAAAAAAAATCTTAACTAATAGAATAAACAGAACAAAAATTCCATGCCTTTCTTGGACAATTATTGGTTCTGAAGTAAAATTGGCTAAACCGAACATTTGCAAGCAACCCTGTGATAAAATAAGAAGCTTTTTAAAGCTGTGAACATACATGCAGCTTACCTAGAAAAGGGCTCAAAGTATAGCATCTGGGAAACTGTTTTTCCTCTTCTCCCTGCCAAGCACTACCATTTCATAATGTCAAATTCAGATAAGCACATTGTAGCCTGACCACTGATTGCTGAACTGACATTAAGAAAAAGATTTGGGAAACAGTTTGAGAGTCTCTGGAGCAGCAGATTTCAAACAGGGATGCTGCAAAGTAGAGAGGGAAAAGTGGAGTGTTGGAGCGTGTCAAGTCTTGAATTTATAAATGTTAAGACAGAATTCCATTTATCCTTGGTGTGAGTTCATCAGAGTCATTTGTGCCTGTCTTCTTGTGTAAGAATAAAGAATGTAGAGGTGTTTGGGGCATCTGGGTTTTTATAGGTTGGTGGTGATTATAAGGAAAACATACTTGCATGGCAATGTTTGCAAAATGTGTGCACATCATGAATTGTGGTTTTAGTATGATTTTTTTTTCAGGTAAGTGGAAATTTTAGAGAAGAGCTGATTTAAAATAGTGATATTTCCTCCTATGTCCATCTTTAAAAGCAGCAATAAATTTAATTTAGCAGCTTAAATTTGTTTTGTGTCGGCACAGCAGGAAAAAAATAGAATAAATACCTTAAGTGGCAAAGTAATAATTTGAAAAAAAATCTCATTAATTTCAGTGGGGCACTGCTTATGATCAGATGGAATGGCAAAACCCTAGGTAAGGTTATGCACTTTTTGGCCTCTGCCAGCTGCTTGCATTCAGCAAGTGCATTCATTGGACTGCAGAGTGTCACATATTAAGCTGAATGTTCCGTTTACTTCAGTGAAACTTCCATCTCCAAACAAAAATTCCTATTGACATGAGAAAATAATTGCTAAGTTTCATCGTCTGAAAACACTGTACTGTCTCATCCTTCCATTCTGGCTGGCCAAGCCACAGATTCTGTGCAAAGCAGATCTCTGCCCTGTGCAGATTGCCTTATTAATTCTGCTCAGACCTCGCTCTCCGAAAATCAGCGCACTGTTGTTTTCTCATCTCTAACCAAATATTCATCATTAATCTGCTTTGGAGTACAGCATGGTTTGTGACACGTCAGTAATATATCTGACATAAGCTATCAGGTGAAACATTATTGTGAGGCAAGCAGGTCAGAGAAACAATCTTAAAAATTAATAAGGGAATAAAATACGTGCATTTTATATATTTGTTTTTCTTTAAACGGTTTACAAAGAAATTGTTTTCTGTTCTGATAAATCTCCTGTGTATTTCTTGCAGTGTAACTGCGCCAGTGTGAGCTGCTGTTCTAACAAGGAAGAAGGGCCAAAGCCATGGTTTCAAATTTTTGGAATTACTTTTACTTCGACATGGAGAAATTATTGAACAATAGTGGATGATCCAATGCAGAAACACATATTTTCATCCATATAGAGCATAACGGTGAATTTGGACTCCATTAGGAAGTTCAGAATTTTTAATAACTAGGGATGGACTGCTGGTTTAATAAAGACCATGTCGCTTTGACTGTTTTTAGGCAAGAGTTTCCCTTTTGTGGTATTTGTCAGCTTGAAGTTGATCCTCTTGGCCTTGAAAAAAATACTATTTGCAGTTTTGGACTTTTCTCTTGGGACACAGTTATACCTGTCTGGAATAAGACAGTATAGATTCTACCTTTGGGTGGCTCTGCAAATTTTAATTTTGGAGCTCATTCATATCCTTCTCTGAGAAAAGAAGAGGTAAGGTAAACAAGGAGTTTGTTGTCTGCATCCACAGCAATGACAATTCATGGAAAAATATCAAATATTGACTTTGGAAGCCTTACACTGACTTAGTAGAATCAGGCATATATTGTTATAGTAAAAAGGAAAAGAAAATCTATTACACATTCTTTCTGGGCAGTTTTGGCTGAATCTATTGTATTTTCTGCTTCCCTTCCCTTCTATGAATTGTATCTACCTATTGCCATAAATGGATTCGTAGGGAAAAGCAATGTTATGACAAACTCATAGGGTATTCCTGCTCCCTTCATTCTTCCAGCCTTGTTTTTATCTAGGAGTCTTCCTCAGCCTGATGTGGTTATGCTGGATTTGATATGTATTATACTGTTAAAGTTGTTTCTTGCTGCCAAGTACTTCTAGGGGAAAAAGCCCCACCTGAGAAGAAACAACAAAAAACCTCACAAACAAAAAACCACTAACCCACACATGATAAAAACAAGCCAGAATGAGTATCTGGCTCTGCATGCCAGGGTGGTTTGCTCTTGAAGAGATCCTTTGTGATGCAACCTCTGTGAATCACTGTCACAGGATCCTATGGATGCGATGTATTGCCTTTCACTTCCCCCAGTAAAACCAGGCAAATCTTCACCACAATTTTTCCCACAAGAGTCATGGAAAATTAGGTAAAACATCTAGAATGATACACCAGCAGAAGTTGTAAGGGCTTCCTTGTGTCTGAAGTATTTTGTAATTCCTGCAGAGCTGCCTACCTTGGGTTCAGCAGGAGAGGAAATGTGCCCTGTATATGGTGATGCTTCTGGAAGAAATTCTTCTGAAAGGAGACTCCTTTTCCAGTCCCTCTGTGGAAAATGTGATTCAGTTTGCACAGCAGCTGGGGCTGCAATCTACTTTCACAAATCAGCAAAACAATGCTAAACTACTCTCATTTCTGTCAAAGAGCTGGTGCTGTGCCAGTGCTGCTGTCTCATGTCTCGGTGTTTTGTAAGATTTGACACACACTGTGCTGAGGGTTTGGAAATCACTTTGCCATTCGGGGGTCTCACTTGGGAGGTGAGACAGCGGAAGTCTGACCAAAATGAAATATTTTACTCTACATGTCAGTCGTGCTGTATAATCTTAAAGGAAAACATGATGCCTAAACTGGCTGCCCGCTGAGATTTAGGCAAACTCTTGGCAGGGAGATCTTTTGGATATGAAGTAGATGCCAAGTGGGTTGTGCATGGGGGAAGTGGGGTATGCAAACTTGGCTTTCTGCCCATTGTTTAGATGTCTGTGACAAACAAAAAGACACTTGGAAATGGTATAGCTGCTGAAGAAAGCAAGTCTCCATAAACTCCAGCCCCTGGTCTCTGGAATAGCCATCTGGGTTTGGCAACAAGAAGGTTTTCTCAGCTTTATCTTTGTTAATGGGCAGAACACTGATTTTAAAAGTCAGCTTTGATGTAAAATAGAAAGATGTTTCACTTTGGTTTTGTGGTGCTTTGAAGATTAAATACACATGATTTCTCAGATCTCTTTGTTTCCCCCTTATCCTTACTACTTCAGCTGCTGTTCTCTAGGGTTTAAGACCTTGTAGGAAATGCTGTTTTCAGAGATGAAGGTGTTTTGCACTTTGGTGTTTTGCCTTTTCCTGTGTAAGTACACTTTGTACACACCCAGGTGCCTGTTGAAGGAACCCTGTGTTCATATCTGGTTGAAAAGATAATGCCTTGCAAAAGATTAGTTTCAAAGACCAGCAGCAATGTTTGAATTCAGTTTATTTGTCTATCAAAGCTGGGGGAATGGTGGAAGGGAATAAGTAAATTGCTTTTCAGAAGTGGTGACTGATAAGTGCAAAAAAGGCTTTTTGAGTTGTGGTGTTTGCCAGGGCAGCAGGAAGGACTTGGGTGCAAAAGATGTCAGCCAGTTCCAGTTTCCTTTTGTCCTGTGGGGCAAGAAGGACCACTTTATTGTCTAAACAGGGGACTTTATACCCCAAATTTCTGTATTGTCGTAGCATATGCAAAGGGAGCATATGTTTCTGGATGTAGTTCAATCATTTACAGTTGCATTGGGACATAATTTTCATAAAGGATATCAAATAGCAAGTGTCATAAATCAATCATTAAACACTTAGAACTGAAAACAAATTATCTCTGTGGGCAGGTTGTATCTTGTTTGTGATGACGCTTCATGTAATTCCCCTCCAAATGTGAACAGTTGTTTGTAGTGGAAACCTCAGTATTGCACATGGTGGGGAGGAATTTGGTGGTTCCTCTGTTTCTAATCCTAGTGAAAGACTGTAGGAGTTTGTGTGTGGAGGTTAAGGGTATCCAAGATTCTTCATTTGCTTTCTCTCTGCAGAGCCTGTGTTATGTTTTTAGATGCTTTGTACTGTTCTTTTGTCTGTATTGTAACACATAGTGAGGAAAAAGGGGTTCCTTTGAGTTTTTTAGATAGTTGATTCTGCAATTGTTCTTTTGGAATAATTTTATTTTGGGAGGCAAGAATAACAATTGCCTCAGTGTTTCCCTGCAGAGGCTTGTAAATACCTATTGCCCTCTTATTGTACTTGAACATGAATAGGTGTTATTATTATGTGACTGATTGTTTCCTTTGCTGTATTCTATGTTTTTCTTATACTATTTAGCTGGAATAATAAGATGATTTTAGTGAATAGCAATGAAAACAAGTACCGCTTACATGGGAAGCTGGTGAGGTGTGGGAAGACGTTTTGGGATACACACCTGTGTGTCTTATTAGGATGTGTGAATCTTCATCTTTAACAAACCTGTGGGGTTTTTGGGGGTCTTTTTTTGCATATTAACTGCTGCTAAATGCAGAAAAACCAGGATACATTTTGGATTGGATTTATCCTTACTCCTGTGGAAAGGTGGATCTCAGGCATTCAGTAACAGTCTAAATACCTGTGGTCTTATGGCACAAAACGGGTGTTTTCTCTGTATAGAAAAAAGAAATCCATAAGTACAATGGGTTGTGATTCCCAATTTTTTACAGAGGAGTCTTGTTTATCGTCCTTCCTTTATATTATGATTGGACTTTTGTAGGATGTTCTTTGTCTTATTTCTGTCTCCCCAAGTTTGTTTTTTTCTTCAGTAAGGGGAACTTCTGTTTTCAGACTCTTTTTCTGCCAGAAGTGTAAATCTGCTTCATGGCCTTCTCTGACTTTGGTGATGAGAGAAAGTTTGATATATATTACCATATTGACAATTTTCTCTGAGACTAATACAAATGAAATGAAAAACAATCCCTAGATGGGAGAAAAAAACAAATGGGAAATGCTTTTCTAGTATAAAAGTGCATGATTTAAAAAATCGAAAAGATACTTTTAGAAACTGTTGGCTTTGTTTTCATTCCTTTGAATCAAGTGTTGTGTTTGTATGCATAAGAACATGCATGTTTATTTGATTAAATAGAGGCATTTTGATAAAAGTCGATATTCACAGTAGGGCGTTCTATTGCTAAATTTTCTCTTTTTATGAAGGGAACATGATATTCACACTGTGTACTTCTGCAAAGAAACAATCCATGTGTGCCACTGTCTTTAAGACATTTGCTTTCTTTAATTGTCCTGTGTGTCTCTTACACCAGTTCCCTTTCGGTTGTCCAGTGTTTCAAGGATGCTTTTATAGTTAGTCCTTTTTTATTTTGCTAATTTCCTTACTTTTAAATTAATTACAGAGTTTGGGATTTGTATTGTAGAATTTAGTGGTAGAAAATACAACAATTAATCACTGAACTGAAGTATTAGGAGTTTCTGGAGGGGCTTCAAGGTTAGGAACAGGTAGAGTACAGCTTGTGCCTACCTTGGGAACCCAAATGGACTGGGTAACTTCTTGCCCTCTTCTTGACATTTTGACACTGGTTCTGTTTAAACTAAGACAAAGAATTATTGCTACTATATTCACATGCAAGTAGCTACTCAAAGGATGTCTGAAGTGACCTTGTCACATGGATTTTTGCTCCATACTTTAAAATTCAGGAATCCCATTCATTCCAGCATACCATAATACTGATGAGAAATCTTCAAGGAGAAAGAAGGGCATCCATCTTTTAGGCATAGAGATGCAGGATCACGATGTGCTGCTGAGTTTTTCCATCAAGTTCACAAGACCTTTCAACATTTTGCAGCTTTTTCTACCTAGCTGAGTTGCTCTAGAACCATCACAGACATCCACAGAAATATTAATTCATTATCACAGATTCTGTCGTGTAATAACAGAAGATATCTGTGGGCATACTCTGATCACAAGAAAAATAGGTAACAAGTATCTAATGGTATTGAAATAATTGTATCAGAACCACAGTATATGCCTGCTCATTACTGTAATAGAGTGTCACCTGAATCAATAGCCAATTCACTTAGTATCACCTGTACTTTAATCCACTGATTTAATCCATGTATTTTCAGTGATGCAAATACGCATGCAAATATGTTGGTTTTAATCAAAAATGGTAATATACTTTTCAAGCAGTATTTAAAATACTATTAAAAATTATCTTATGTCATGTATGAGAAGGAAATGCAGTGCTTCTCTGGGGACTTGTGAGTGAGATAGACAAGCCATAGAGCAAAGCCCCAGTTTCATCTTAAAAAGGCAAAACGCAATTAGAATTTACCCATGAAATGTGTAGAAATATAATACAAATATCACCCTGGTTTGTACTGTAAGCATGTGGCATCAATCCTATTCAGTCATCTGGCATATCCCTTAATACAAATGACTTATTTTACTCTGGTGTGTACCCATCAGGGATATTTCATTCCATATGTGTGGAACAGGGATGCAACCCTACCATGAATGGTCCCATTATGCCTATTCCAGTTTTATTTCTAGAACTCTGTGCCTCTTTGTTGCAAACTGTGAAATTCCCCCTTTGCAAGCATTTAAACCCTAGGAATTCCACTTAAGTATAGCAGGATTCTGTTTAATTAAGGAATGAAGGAATAAAGTCAGATTTTCTTCACATACCATATCTTTTTGTAGGATTGTTTCTGATGCATGTACACCACTGAGGAGCATGTGTGATGTGATGTGGAAGTGGTGTGGGGGTCTATGTAGCATGGAAGAGGCACGGAGACATCTTTTATCCATCTCCTTTGGTATAGCTTTTGTTGTTACTTCCATTCTTTTCTATTCTCCTCCTCAACCAAGCATAGAGCAGTAGACCTGCAAGCACAACTCCATATGGAGGAGCCTATCAAGGTCAAAACACTTCAATCACGCCTCCAAAATGCTCATTTTGCGTTAACAATTGTGCTGCTTGAACAATTTGCAAGTTCAGGTTGAGGCATTGCCATTTGTTTTGTCAAAGGTGAGCTAATGTGATGCTCTGGAAAGGCAGGGGAACCTGGAGAAGAGATCTAATTATAACTGCAGTTTATTTCAGTAACATTTCAGGAACACTGGTGGGAACTGTCACTTCTAGCAGAATGATGAGTTGTATTTTTGTTTCTTGCCCACAGTACCTAGAAAAATGTTTGCTTACTGTAGCAAATGAAATCATGTTGCTCTCATAATCCGGGACCACAAAGGAGAGTTACTCTTAGCCTGCGTGTCCCATCCAGGGACTCCATGCAGTTTTTTCCCGTGAGGATATCTAATCAATTACAACTCCCTTCTGGGTTCTCTTTTGTAGACATGACAAAGTCTTGGGTGATTACTTAAAAATTTAAAACAGTTACAATAAAAATCTCAAACCTTTTGGAGCAAAGGAAATCTTGTTGTTAATCTCAGTGCTCTGTATGACAAGGCAAAAAATTAATACCACGTTGCTTAAACTGAAATAAACGTGATAAAATGGGTGGCAGGAAAATTAAATTCTAGTGTAAGTGTTTCTATAATTCCAGTGAGACTCTTTTGTTTCACCTGCTGTCTCCATTAACTGAATGCTGTTTCTATTACAGAAAACATTTTTTCTTGTATGATTTGTAACAATAAGTGCTGTTTTGCTAAAGACTGGGAACAAGGCAGAAGGGAGGAGTCTAGGCAGTAAATATTTGTGAAGTGTGGGGTTTCTCGTGCCCTGCTAGTTAAAATGTGTGCTGTTTCAGATTAAATGTAGGCTCTGCACTGGGAAAAGCTATTTAAAGAAAGCTTGTTTTGTCTCTGATACTGAGAGTGTAGAAATAGGTGAAGACTGATCAAGAATAATTGGTTATGAATATTTCATCCATGAAGGAGTTTTCAGTGAAAAATAAGATGACAGAGGCAGAAATGGATGAAAATAGCATTGGAGCATTATGAAAGGGGAAAAAACATGCCTTTATTCCAATTTTTATTGTGCAAGGAGAAAGTAGAGCTGAAGGTATAGGTTAGGAAAATTTGCCCTTTAACATCTATGCAGAGTCTGTGCATATTTCAGGCTCTGCATTTTCACATTTTCTAAATAATGACATTATTATTGTTATTATTATTATTATTATTATTATTACTATTATTATTATTACTGTTATTAGTCACTGCCCAGGATAAATATAGGAAAACATTCAGCAGAGTGGAATGGTATTTGATTCCCTACATATAACTTCATCTCCCCTTTTTTAGATGACTTTTCCTTCCTTCCTTTTCCTGCTGGTCCACTGGATGGCTCTGTGTTCACTCACATGCTGTACACAGGCATTTCTCTGTAATGTGATCATTTGCTTAATATCACACCAAAACCTCTGCTTCCCAGTGTGGAAGGCAAAGACTGCTAATTTCAGCAGCAGAAATAATTAAGCAGGAAACATGTCTGTACCAAGAGCAGTGGCACAGAGAAGGGCACAACTAGAGTGGCTGTGGAGGGTCAACCCCTGGTCCCTCCTGGGCAGCTGTTGTTTCATATCCTCTTGAAATGTCTTTGTGGAGAAGCACAAATAGGTGGAAGGGGGGTTTATAGGGTGTAGTGTCATTGAGACTGGGGCTAGTTCAGGTGTACATCTGGGTTTATGGGTGAGAATGATTCTCCTCTTCTTTTTGAATAGGGTTTTCCACGAGGATCTGAACGTCCCATGTCCCAGCAAGCTAGAGTGGTGTGTAATTTTGCTATTCCAGATGAAAGTACCCTACACTGTTTGAGAGGATGCTTCCCTGGTGTTAATGTTAGTATTAAACATTATGCTTGGTAAGAGGGATTTGCAGCCTTGGCCTCGTGCCTTGCATATAAATGCAAATAAATATATGCAATGGATATACTCAGTGTCAGATGCACCGCAGCATCCACAGTGTGATGATGCACGTTTCTGACAGGAAATGTTAACACCAGAGAAGTGCCATCCAGGAAGATTGGGGCCTGGCTGGGACAGACATGGCTGTGGCTTCCACACTGTCATTATCTGTGTTCTTGAGGTTTTCTCTTAGAAGAGAAATGAGGAAACAAACAGACGCAGTCTAATCTGCACTCTGCAAAATGTGTGCTGTATCTTAGAAAGATATCTAGAGGGGAAGTAAATCTTAAAGGCCAATGGTGCTGTAGTCGATTAAAACTGAGGAAAGCAAGAGCTTTTTATAGCTGTCTTTTCCTATAAATCACTGACTTCCTCTCCTTGGGAGATTGCCAGTGTAAAATCCAAGAATTTCTTGGCATTACTAAAATCAGAGGAGACCTAGTTTATATTCCCAGAACTGTGCAGAACAGAGCTGGGCAGTGTTTCACTTCTGCACCATAGCAGAATAAGCCTCTAAAAAAATTATCATGTACATTCACAAATTAGTGTAGCACTGTGTAGTGGCACTACTATAAATTGTATCACAGGGAGCTACTGCTTTAGTGCAGTGTCTTTAGAAAAAGGCTTAATACATAAGAAATCCTTGAATTTTATCTGGCTTGGCTTCTCTGAGAGACTTGAGCTGTGTGTGCAGTGTGTGAGCAGGGTCAGAGAGCACGTGGACAGTACCTGATCATCTGCATTGCTTAGCTGTAAGATGAGGCTTTTGGCACTGTTTTGAATCATTCCCTCTAGTCCATGCTGGAGCAAAGATTGGGAGCAGTCCAGAGGATGTGTTGCTCCAGGAGACACTCCCTAAAAGCCAAGTGGCTGGGATGCTCTCAGGTTTGCTTTTTTCCAGTGCTGGTTCCGGAGGCTTTGCCTCGAGCGTTCCCGCATCAGTGTGCTGATGTGAGGGGTTTTTGCTTACTGTGCCTTCCTCTGCTCTTAGTTCTACTCTGAGTGTTTTCTTACTCTGAATGCATAAAACCTTTTACCTGTGAGACTAAGAAAGGCGCAAACTTGTAGAGTTCATCTACTGTGAAAGTGAAGGAAGGTGGATTAGTGGAACTGTTCATCTGCCGTTCAGTAGATAGATTATTTAATAATTTAATGCAGGCAAGCAGTCTATTTATAACTTTTTCAGTAGTGTTCAGTAGTTTTCCCTAATTGCTAAACAGCCTGAAAATAGTTGCAAGGTCTTAAACGATAGAACCTCTTCTAATTAGTGAGATGGCATTGTCTCCTTGTTTCAGAAAAACTGACTTCAGGACTCTGTTGGGTTCTTAGCACCATAATGTGCTGCACAAAAGATTTCCTAGAAATCAGCAATGCTTTGGAAGGTATTTTTTAAAACAACAGAAAAAACAAGCCCAGGAATTCTGGCTATAGCTGTATGTACACTTCTGCCTATGTGAATGGAGTTTTTTGAAAACTTTGGACCTAATTTTTCCCTTTTTGAGTTAAGGGGATTTAGCTCAGATTATTAAATAACATAATTTATTGCTTGATAGCCATTGGAAAAGTAAAAGACTTACCTAGTTATAAAAGGGATGATAATCACAGAAGTGCTGTGCATCCTCTGTCTTCAAACATTTTGTCCAAGCTAAGGTTCATGAAGGAGATGAGCTGTAAGAAGCATAAGCCATAATAAAAGTGATAAAATATTTTCTTATCTGGCACTATTATGATCAGAAGACATGATCATAATAAAAATAGGAGCACAAAATTGTAGATTTCCTTCTCAGCTTCATTTGCTCTTGTTTTATTAACATGTTAATAATTTAATATTTGTTGAAGATTATTTTGAGCTGGTACATTGTCTCATATAACTCTGGTGGGGTGAAACAAAACTGGAAGTAACTTTCAATTAACTAGTATATATCTAATAACTTTTTAGACTGTTAAGCAAAACAAGAATAAGATTATTATAGATGGATTTTAAGTTATAACAAAACAAAATAATAGAAGAACATTAAAATGAAAGAAAGGAGGACAACATTTTACCTGTGTACCATAACTGGTAATTAGAGCAAATACAATTCTTTTTGCTAGCTAAGAAATTTTTTAAGGGCCATGTGGGTACATAGAAATAATGAGCTGCTTTTATTAGTTCATCTTAGGGCTGGTTGCATCCAGCTATACCCTCAATTTTACATGTGTATGGGTCTATACTGATACAGATACACACCTCTTAACTGTACTTGTAGGAAACCCACATACCCATCTGTGTTGGTCTGTGATTATTTCCCTCTTTCTTTCCTTTATTAGATGCAATCACTCTATTTGTATCTGCAATTGAAGTGCTTAGAAAGGAACAATCTGGTATTGCCCTAGAGTCATAATCCTGTTTCATATATTGCTGTTTTAAATGCTCCTTTCTGACAACATCTAGATCTTTGCTTTTGTCTTCTAATATAACATTATAAAGTATATTTTTCACATTTATACCACTGCTCCTTTCACTCTATATGAACTCAAGGCAGTGAAAAATGGACAGAATAGAGAATTGTGATTTTTGAAATAGGTTTTTTTTTGCCTGAGATAATATTAAAAAAAATATATGAAAACTTAATTTGGCAAGGTGCTTATGATTAACATCTTTCTTATGATGGTTGGATTATAGCAGTCTTAAAAGACTTTAGAACTTCTTCATCTGAGATGACCTGTATTCTTTACTTGCTTTAAATTAGCTCTAGGTATTTATGGCTTTATTTGTATTAGAGGAAATAGTGGGGGGTAGGTGAAGAGGAGAGCCAAAATTCCTAATTCCGGATTTTTTGGAACAAATATTTGTTGAAATGCTCAGAGCTATCTTCTCAGAATTCCAAGGGGTACGTGACTGGGGAAGAGAATCCTGAAGAGAGTGAGATGAGAGATTTCTATATCAAACAATGGAAGAAATTGTATTAAGGTTTTAACTTCAAAAAGCTTTCCAGGGCAGCAAGTCAGTCTTTGAAGCAGAGGGAAAAGGGACAAGCAAGAGGCAGGAGAGAAGGGGAGGTTGATAGGCCCAGCTCCCCTCAGAGGCAGTGGGGCTTCTGTGGCTGAGCCATTGCACAAAAGTGTTCCCCATAACAGACAGAAGAGATTTCTAACTTAGTCCTCATAACAGGCAGAAGAGATTTCAAACTTAGTCCTCATAACAGACAGAAGTGATTTCAAACTTAGTCATCAAGAAGTTAAGGCTTGACTCTGAGCAGCTCTTCTGTTTCATTTGAAGCTTATGTAATATTTATAAGGCAGCTTTGGTGTCTTCATTTTCCCAGAGTAAGAAAGAATAGAAGATGATGAAGTCTCAAGTCTACTCCTGTAACCCTAATACCTGTAGTAAGTCTCAGCGCAGCTTTGCAAAGAGGGTCTGCAGAGTGCATTGGCACTGATCGTGTGCAGAGTAAGAAAAGATCAAATGACCCTACCTGGGGATTATCTCTTTTTCTTGTCCTCAATGCCTTTTCTTGAGAGCATCACACTGATATTTGAATAATACTGTTGAGGCTTGAGGACTTCATCTGGCTCTTAGAAGTAGCCACTGTGCAGAAACTAATTGTCTATGATTTAATGATGAAATTTGGAATTCTATTAACTTGAAAATATTTGAAAGCTCTTATGATTATTTTCATGTCTTCCTGTCTGAGCTGTGCAGGAATAAGCAATTAAGTGAGCTGTAGTAACATTGACTTTTTTTCTTGTCTGACCTGTGTATTCTTTTTTTTTTTTAAGAAAGATACTCTTTTTTACTGTAGGGTCTAAAAAGACTTATATCAGCTCTGGAAGTCAGGACAAACTCCATTCCCTTTCTAGGGCTATCTTTATGGCTCTACCTTGTTTCTCCTGGCTCTTTCCCTCCCCATGGACAAAGGGTTAATGGAATAGTGCTTAAATGAGAGACTTTACACTAAAATTTCTTAGTGTGCCAAGAGGTTGTACCCAGATTTGTGGTGCTTGTTCAGTGCAGTCCAGCTGAGTGGTTGTTAGCCAGGATTGGAACTGAGGACCCAGGAAGCTCTACTCTGTTGTCTAAAGAAACAACTGAAGTACATGGGGAAAAGTGTGGTGGTGTCCACAGGGCAAGGAACAATCAGACCTTTGCCCAGTGCCTGGAAACCATGCCCATGCCTTGGAGCCTTTGCCCACAGCATTACTGTAGCAGCTCCATATAGGGGATTAATTTTAAAAATAAAAACTGTTAAAATGTATAGTTTCATTCAGGGCCAGCGTCACGTGTCAGCACAACCAACTCCCTGGGATTCTGAGCTCTGTGTGCGGATGGTGAAAGGGCAGCAGAGGAAAATGTGGTCCGTTGGCAAGACAGCAGCAGCTGTTAATTAATTTGGGAAACAAAAGAGGAAAAAGAAATCTCGTAAGCAGTTTGGGCTTGAGCTAAAATAGCACAGCAAGATTAAAATCAGTAATTGTCACGGGTGTTAATTAGAACTGGGACCACACATTCAGAATGTGACTCACACAATACACTAAAGAAGTCACATCTGAGTCAGGTTACAGAGAAAAATGGTTTTGCTGTAGTCTATCTCTGTATATTAAATAATTTTTTTCCTCTGTGCAGTGTATGAAGTCTTCAAGGGAGCAGAGCTTATTAGAACTTAAGTGATAGCCAATACATTTGCCTGCATCCTCTCAAAGTTTGAACTCCCATATGTCAGCTCCAAAGCTGTAAACTCAGCCTCTGTATTAAAGATCTTGGAGCCCTAAGGCACTGATCCAGTGTGAATGGAAATTCCCTCATTTTCTTCATGTTATTTTAAAATTTCTGACAAATCAAATGGCATTATAAAGACATTTAGAGGGTTTAGCTCAGCTTCCTAAATCCTTTGGTGGATCATAAATATTTAAAGTTGATTATTTAACAGAAGGGAGATAAAGGAGGATATTTACCTGTGAGCTAATTTAAATAAAAATATTACTATGCCTCTGCATAGAGTTTCCTTTCTTTAGAATCTCAACTATCAACTGCTAACATGCAAAAATAGGTTCGTTCTTCTGGAAACTTGGAGAAAGATGGATATAAACCTGAAAATCTTAATATATTGTCAGTTCTACATAAAACCTTTTAGTACTCCATTCCCATGGATTTCAGTTCTAATAAATGTTTGTACAGAAAGTTCACTTATGATAATCTTCCCTAGAGACTAATATTGGATTATGAAACTGTTGCAGGTTGTCACTCAAATGTTTCTTCGCTCAAAGACTTTTTGAGTTTTGCGATTCTTTGCAATTCTTAAAAAAAGTCTCCCCATGCCAGCATCTTCATATTATTGATGTGCCTTGCTTTGGCATAGAAATGTCTAAGGGCTAGGAGGTCACAACAGTGCAGACCCAGTCTTTCCTGGAATTGATGGGATTTGGAAGGGCTTCAGGACTAAGGAATGGGGTTAGTTGCAGGATCAGCTTTGCTGCTCTGATTGCAGAAGCTTTAAGGAAGTAAACTTCCACTGAATATCAAGTGTTTTTAGAAGTGTACTTCCCTCCCCCGGCTAATCTTGGGCAAGTCTAGGCTACACCAAAATTTTTTCTTGAATATGATATTAATGTACAGGAAAGTAATATTGGTAAGTCAGTGCAACTCCATCTAGTAGGAGATGGATGGTGGTCCAGGAGGGAAGCAGGCTGCTCTCCCACATCCACAAGACCTCTTCCTATGCAAACAGAGCTTCTATCCCATGGAATTCCACTGGGTCTTCGACGGCTTCACATGGATGTACGTATCCTTACTGGGAGAGCCAGGGATAATGAGTTTGGAGCTCAACACAGCTTCTGATTCTGAAATGTTTTAATTGAAAGACCCTTCATTGCAAAGTAAAAGCCTCTACTCACTTTTTTCAACCAAAGAGATGAAATAGCTCAAAGAGAAACCACTCCAGGATGCACTGACCTCCATGGGGTGCATGAACCTTTGCAATGGCTTTTAAGGGAGCTTCCTGTTTGTGTTGGGAGCTTCGTCACTCTAGGCAAGGTTTGTCCATCTTGGGCCAGAGATGTAAAGCAACAAGGTTCTGCTGATGAGAAAAAAAAAGATTCCTATTAAGTGCCAACATTGAATCAAGTTCCTACTCTTCCTCTTGGCAGCGTGGAGCCAGGCAGAAGGCAGAACCATATGTGCTTCTCCTAAGCGCTGATTTGCTGAAGTGTCGTTAGCCAGAATTAAGTGTTCTCCTTTAACTGTTAATAAGTGTGTTCTGGGACACTGAGTTACAGTCCAGAAAATCACCACACTTGTTTCCAATATTTGAAAATGTGGTTTGGTGCTAGAATGTAAAAAAAAAAAAAAGTTGTTTTGACTGTTAGGTATATTTTGTTTATATACATTCTGACACACATGAAGCTATATAGTATAAAACAGAAATTTAAATACAGTACACGAGAATGGGAAGCTGGACACGTGTTTTGTGCACAATAGGAGTTTGAAGTTATGTACAAGTACCAGATCAAAGGCTTCATGTTGCTGGTAGCTTTTGTAGGATCTTGACCAGCCCTTGCACTGCCCAGCCCTCTCCCCAGATCCGCAGCTCCCTGAGCTCAAGCAGTACCTCCAAAGCAGATGAATTCTGGCCAGCTCCAAAGTCTGGATTCAGGTAGTACACCGAAAAAGTACTTTTGGCCTTCACTATACCCCTTCAGGAAGAGGACAGCCATTCCTTTTGCTTTACCAAGCTCAGTCTCAATTTATTGGGATTAGCCACATCCTGATAAACAACTAGGGAAGCCAACAGTTATGAGGGACTAAATATCACTAAGAGTATTTTAGAAAAAAAAAATTTATTTTCTAATTTTCACAATTCCTGCTGTGGGAAGAAATAATTCCAAACTTCAAGGAAAAGCAAGCACAGAACAAGGGGCTAGGAAAAGGGATCAAACCAACAAAAGTATAGTAGCAGTTATGGCCAAAACATGGAAGGTAAGTGAGAGAGCAGAACTGCACCACAAAATCAGGGTTTACTCTTTAGACTTGTTTCCTTTTAAAAGGCAGGTAAGAAATTTGGAGTACAGAACCATGTATTCCTTCTCAAAATCGAAGTACAATCTGTTCTGCACATCTGTGGATGCAGATGGTGATTGTTCTTAATAACTTAGCACAAAAACTACCACAGTTACTTTGACTGAGGTAAAAACCATGTATGTAGCTTGTGTTATTCATCCAACCATCCTGGGTACACCTTTCATTAATAGCAGCACCATGACTATTTTCACAAGAAGATCCTACACACATTTACTACAGTAAAACAATTTGTTTTTATAATAAAATATAGCGAAAGAGAGGTTGAATCTGAAATTGCTTTGTTGTTAGTAGGAAATGGCACCCTTTCCCCACATCCTTTTTCCAAGATTTTAGGTCAATTTTTTTTGTTATGGCTTTATATAATGTGTTAGTACATGCTTTATAAAAGCAAAGTAGGTAGTACAGCCTATTATTGTGTTTACTGTGTTTTTTGTTTGTTTTCTCACTTAAAATAACAAAGGAGAAATATCTGTCAGATGGGGGAAACCACTGTACACCATACTATTGGTGCCTGCAGTTACCTGGGAGAAACACGCATGGGAAGTTAGTACTTGATAACTTGTAAGAAAATGCACAGAAATATAATTAAAAGAAATCTTGGAGGAGGAAATAGTCTTGGGCTGAATGCTAAATGAAAGACTGTATTAATCCCTAGGTAGTATTTATAACTGAAGTTACATAGCTTATTTATTGATCTGGTCCCTTTTGCCAGCATATCAAAGTTAAAGAACTGCAGAATATTTTTTCTTATGTGTTTTTGGAAGGACAGTGAGCCCCAAGCTCTTTAGTAGCACCAGCAAATTGCAGCGTCATGCTCTTTCAGCGTATACAGATTTTGTATCATGTATTGTGCCTCTTCTTCCAGTGTTAAGAAATGCAATTTGTCTTTTATTCCTTACCAAGTGGTGCAAAAAAATTTTAAAAATGAATGATGGTGATGATCATAGAAACAAGGCATTAAAATGCAATTTTCCAGACAGTTTCCTTTTTGCTGCCAGTATATAACTTCTTTAGAATATGTTTACAGAAAATTGAGGAAAACCATGGACTTGCCTTGAGTTGGATGTTCCTTAGAAGTGTCATCCTAATGCAGAAACTTGCTCCCTTTTTACAGTGGTTGCAGCTAGTTTTCATCGTGTGCTATTATTTGCTTTTGTTGCCATGAGCTGGAAATAACATCAAGAAGTCAAGAGGGCTATGCTGGTGTAGAGCTGGAAAGCAACTGGGAATCAGGATCTGTCCAGGCTGCAAGAAGCTCTGTTGTTCTTCACATAACCCATTTCCTTACACCCTGTGATTTTCACAACACAGCAGCATTTTCCCGTCTCTTTTTCTGAGTCTAAGGATAGTTTTTATCATCATTTAGCACTGATGTGAACATGCACCGGTCTCTAGAAGGAGCTGTACTTTTGACTTGTCAGGAAATGTGTGATTGAACTTAGGGATAAATACTTATTTTGGCCTGGGTGGTTTCAGCAAATCTATCCCTTAACCTGCTCCCTTTGAAACTCTTACACATTTTGGAGCCCTGCAATAATATTGCTCTGCCAACAAGGGGAACAGAGCTCTCTGTGTAGATAACGAGTGAAGCACCCTTCACTGCCCACATAACCACAGATTCACCTTTATTTGCCTTTGGAAACAAATCATCTGCTCTATGAAATGCTGGTCTAATTACTTTCAGTGAATAGAGTCCAAAATTCTTCTGAAACACTACTGTGCCAATGCAAGTTTTTAATGTTTTAATTTGAATTGCTAAAATTGATATTTAAAATGAGACTTTGTGATTCTATTCTAGTACTGGAAGTGGAGAAAAAAGCAGAAATGAAAAGCTAAATATCAAATACAGCTACTGTTCAGAGTGCAAATGAAGGCTTTTTGTTTGAAAAAAAAATAAATTAAGATTAAATTGTGAATGTTGATAGGTAAATGGGTCGATATTTGGGTGTATATGTGGGTATGTTGTCTGAAACAGAACCATTTCTTGGAGGGTATAACCAGTCCAGGCTGGTTGTGAACTTTGCTAAGGCACACTCTATTTTTATCTGAAATAAGCAGTTTGGGGATTTTTTTGTCTGTTTTGGTTTGGGTTTTTTTCCCAATTCGGCAAAAGGGAAGTTGCTGATTTGTTTGTATGAAGTTATTTTGCTTTTAGTATAATTGCTGCATGAAAGACAAAGAGCTGAATATGCACACTACGCAGTTTAGATAGCCTATGTTGTTTGCCTAGCAGATTGTATTATAATAAAAGTAACTTAACACCTCCCAGGAAGCTCTTTGAAATCTTCAAGAGTAGGAAGGTGGTAAGAAAAGGCTTTCCAAGAGCTTGCGTGCACAATCTCTGTCTAGGCTCTGGATTGTGCTGGTAGCCAAGGTGTTACTGAAGTTGTTCAGTCAGTCCAGTCCTTTCTGTTTGCAGCCTTGATCCCTTATGTGCAGATGTGTTTCTGAGCTGTATTTATCCCATTTAACATTCACTTAGGAATGTTCATTGGGAATATAAGGGAATTGTACACTGAAGCACTCAGGAACAGCCCTCAGGAGGGTTGTAGCCAAACTTCTTGCTGCAGAGTCGTTACAGCACTTGTCACAATTTTAGGATCAAAGTTGGATTAATGAGGATGAAAGACAGTGCAGAGTTGTTTCCTCTTAATTAATGGAGGGAGGTGATTCTGCCCCTCTGCTCTGCTCAGGTGAGACCCTACTTGCAGTGCTGCATCCAGCTTTGGGGTCTCAGCACAGGAAGGACTTGGAGCTGGTCCAGAGGAGGGACACCAAGTGTTGATCAGAGGGATTGTTCAGTCAGGAAAAGGGAAGGCTTTGGGGCGACCTAAAGTGCAGCTTTCCAATACCTGAAGGGAGCCTACAAGAAAGATGGAAAGATGCTTTTTACTGGAGCATGTAGTGACAGGACACAGAGGAATGGCTGCAAGCTGAAAAAGAATGGGCTTAGGTTACATACTAGGAAAAAATTCAGTGAGGATTATGGAACAGGTTGCCCACAGAAGCTGTGGCTGCCCCATCCCTGAAAGTGTCCAAGGCCAGGTTGGATGGAGCTCTGAGCAGCCTGGTCTAGTGCAAGGTGTCCCTGCCCATAGCAAGGTCTTGGAATGAGATGATCCTTAAAGGTCCCTTCCAACCTCAAATACTCCGTGATTCTATGATCAGTTGGGGGATACTGAAAATAAGGTCTAAAAACCCCTAAAAACTGTTTCTCCAAATGGGGCTACCTCTGAGGATGTAATGTGATACCCAAACCCCTTTAGAACTACAGATTTTTATGTGCACCTGTGCAGTGATGTGTCAGGGAGGTACAGATACAGGAACAAAGAGCAACTTAAAGAAATAAATACGTAAATTGTGGTCAGCTTCATTTAACCTGCTATGAGCCATGCATGAAAAGTATTGGCCTTATTCAACTTGGCAAAACATGAGGGAAAAGCAGGTAAACTATGCGGTTTTTACTACGAAGCATGAAACTTACCCTCTTCCACGATTATTCAACTGCTATTCCCACCTTTTTCGTATTATCTAATGAGCTTGTAGTTACTCTGAGCTTCAGAAAGTTTTAACACAGAGGTTAAACAGTTTTACTGTGCTCTTTACTGGTCTGATTTTTGCATTCAATTCAGCTGAAATCTTTGGGTTAAAGAGGTTAGTTTTCTCCAGCCTTACAACTTGAAATAGGAGAAATACAAATCTGCAGGAAACACCGCACCACAGTGTAGGTGCTAGAGAGCAGGAAGATTATTTGGCACTATGCTAAATATCCCAAAGGATATTTGAGACAGTATATACACATCAACAAGTGTTGTGGGCCCACAGAAGTCTGGGAGAGGGGAATAGGTGGTCTTGAGGATGCTACTTTCACATTAAATATGCTGACAGGAAGATTATCCTGTAGCATCTGTGGCCAAGTCCTGTCAAGTGAACAAAGTTTTGGCTCTCGGATTCTGCCTTTTTGCTCAATTCAATCTCCAAAAATTTCTCTTCTTTCGTTTGTGGGAAAACAAAAGCATTTTAATGATCTGGGGTGTGTCTTTAAAAAACAATCAAAATCACAGTCTTTCTCTTACTGTTGTGTTGCAAAGACCTGGATTCCATTATCTCCCTGTGCTGTTTTCATTTTTCCAGAAGTCATTGGGCAGCACAGTGGGAATTCCAGCTGCAGCAGAACACCTGCTTTGGGAAGGATGGTGCATATT
Organism: Ifrita kowaldi; assembly: GCA_013398055.1. Taxonomy (NCBI): domain Eukaryota; kingdom Metazoa; phylum Chordata; class Aves; order Passeriformes; family Cinclosomatidae; genus Ifrita; species Ifrita kowaldi. The sequence continues at coordinate 343,627 of VZRS01005270.1, read as the reverse complement.
TCATTGCATGGTTCAGTATGTCACCTCCCTAACAGAGCAGATGTGCATTCACCAGAATGATTATCACTGTTCCTCTCTGGGAAAATTGTCTGTGGGAGAACAGAGGAGTCTTCTGTGATAAAATGAAGCCTTGGAAACCTTTAGGTAGCCTGCCATGGTTTGTAGGAATGTGCCTGGTGTTTATGTGTAGGCTGGGCTTGGGCTTTTCTCCTTCCCTTGGTTCTCCTTGGCACGAATATGAGATTGCTCTGATGAGGATAAATTGCTCAGGTGTTGTTTCTGGGACACTTCTAATAAAGTGTCAAAGCTGATTGCAGGAGAACTGGGTGGTTTTAACATCATTACTGCATGTTTGGAGGAGACTGACATTTAGCTAAAAAATATAAATTTAGGAATATCACAAAGGAAGAGTTAGTACTGATTTTTGATGTAAGGGGCATTTGTTTTGTTGGTTGCTTGATTTGGTTTATAAATTACAGTCTTGTAGGATCTTGTTTTGTTGTTCACTCTTTTGCTTCCACCTTCACTGCTTCTAAATTATCCTTGCTAAGTAGTGTTCCTCACTCAAAGTCCTTTCTAGATCTCACAGAAAATCCTGAATGTGTTCAAGAAGGGCACCTTAAACTTTTCATTTAGTTCTCGAATCTTTACTTTATAGAATTCAGAGCAGGAGGGAGATATCAGCACTGCCTTTGGCTTTTTATAGCTGAATTTATCTGACAAAAATGGAATGATTTGCAGTGCTGGCCTAGCTATTTTCACCTCATCTGATATCGATATCAGTGTGAATAATGCTCGTGTGGGCCTCCCCTGGTAATGTCTTCTTTAAAAGACAATGTAATCATAAGATCAGGTAAAGTTAATATTCTATGTACCAGAGAGATTCTGTCAGCTGGTACCATTATGACTCTCCTGGATGCTGCATTGTAATTACACAAATGAATGGAAGATGCCTGTCTTGATTGAGTTTTTAATCGATTGGATGGACAGGTTGTTAATCAAGCTAGAAGAGCATTAAAAGCCCTGTGTGGGAGTATTTCTTGTACTGTTCTCCTTTTGCTGTTTTATTGATGTTTCTTTTTATTAATTTTTCTAAAGACAAAAGGATAAAAAAAACGGACCCAGAGAAGCAGAATCTTCTCACTTTCATTGTTTCACAACAAATCAAGTAAAGACAAAAGGAAGGAAATTGAGACAGAAAGGTCTGTCTTAAAAAACCCAGTATATATGATTTGTGATTTACTTAATTTTCCAAACAAGTCTGTTACAAAGAACAGAATATGGAGAAGAACGATTTTTGTCTTTGCTTTCTGAAGGAACATACGCAGAAAAGAAGGAAACACTCAGGCTCACTAAAAGTGTATGGAGGTCTGTTTAAAAAAATTCCTTTGCAAGTCTATCGTAGTGCAGAGCAATAATGTAAATAATAAAGGTAATTAGATCAAGTTCATGGTAATTAAAACACACTCCATTGATCAAAAACCTTGGTAAACTGGAATGTCAGGCATCTGTCTTGATTTTAGTGACATAATAAGTATTTCTTTGAAGACAAGAGAGGTGGTTCCTGGATCCCAGTGACCTGGCAGTTGAAAAATGGAAATCCAGTGCTGTGCTGGTGTTTGGAGGTACATTTGGGTATTTATGACGGGGGAGAGGCTCTTCAGAAATAACTGATTGTGACCCATTTGATACTGAAAGGAAAAAAAAAGTAAGTTAAAATCTGCTTATAAGGCTGTGTTCCCTGGGCCTTTTCCTTAGCTATAAATGGAAATGTTCTATAGTCTGGAATGATGTGCCATTCCTCTTACCTTCAGAAGCATCTCCCTGTCTCAGATCCTGAGACCAGTCCTTCAGAAAACCCATTAGTGGCTTCTTTCTGGTATGAGAATTCACCTTTCATAATGCCCTTCATCCTCATTTTGTCCATTTCTTTCCCAACACACTAATTTGGAGCCTTGTTCCCCAAGGTATCTGTGTAGTTCTGTTCCCTGAATGTTTCAACACTCTAAATTTATCACCAGCACGCTGTATGCACCGCCACGTACTTTAGAGATGGGGATGGAATTCCTGACTTCCACTTGTCCTTTTCCTTCACTGTCTCTTCCCCCAGAAGAGCCCTTGACCTGTTCTGTGGGTGGATGTTGTGGTCTGTGCTAGAAATGGTTTTTAAGTGCTTTGAGGTCTTCTGTGAAGGACGGGAAATGTGAAAACCCACTGATGGGGGAGAGGAAGTCAGACTAAACACCACCTTCCCACCAGCAGCGCATCCTGTGACCTGCTGTAGCTGAAATGTTAATGTCTAAGTGGATTTTTATTAGAAATTGGTCTCCCAGATTCTAATTCTGATGTCAGAGGTTGCCAGCAATATCAATAAAAAGCCAGCAGTGTGGCCTTTATTCCCTACTGCAGCGATGGCATGTGACAAAACTAAGTACGATAATTTTCTAATTTCTTTTTTTTTCCTGCCCAAAACATAGCTGTGTTAATCTGAAAGACAGCTGATTTTTCAAGGTCAAAAGTGCCTGGCTACAAATTGATGAGCTATTATGCATGTCCGTAGGTTTTTTTGATGGTTCTGTATTAATAATATGCTTGCAGAACAGGCCATAAAAATTCCATTTGAGGGTATTAAAACATACCGGGACATTTAATCAGGTTAGAATTCCTGTCAGCTGGCTGTAGTCATGGTGTTGTTCAGTCCATCATTAACAAAGTGTGCAGGAGATTAAGACAAATGGCTGTTCCATCATTTCAGACATCACTGAGGTGACCTTTTTGTTTGGGACACTTGGCTAGTGGCTGAGTGATCGTGGGGACACTGCTGGTGAGCAGAGTAGTCCACCCCTCCTACTGCAAGCAAATCTATCCAGCAAGGTAGAAGAACAGAAAACATTCCCACTGTCACAAAGCTTTTTTTAACAGGAAAACATGCGTTTTGCAGCAAAATTGTATTAAAGTGTAGATTGTGTCATCAACTTCTACAATTATTCTTTAACAAAGATCCATTTGTTTTGCTGGGGATGTGATGCATGTGGTTGCTCTTGAGCAACCTTATCATGAGAATCAACTTATGGTAGAAAATGTTGCAGTTTAAAATAGATATTTTGAGGTGCTGAGAATTTTGCTGCAAAGAATGCTAGCAAAGGTGGTGGTATTTCTACCAAGATTTGACCCCATGTAAAATCTTTAGGAAAACATTGTGCATAAAGTCGCATTAGACAAACTCCAAATTAATATGTCCCTTTTTGCATTGAAATTGAAGTATCTTCCAAAGTAAATGAGACTGTGAATGAAAATTAAGCTAGAAATTGGAACTGGAATTGCAATACATTATGTTTTTACATGTCGCAAATGCTTTTAAAAATGAAGATTTTCTTGAGACAGAGGATTCTGATTTTGAATAGCTTAGCAGATATCTTTTTTGGCAGCTTCTTTATAATAGACAAAAAATAGTTTGTATTTAGGCTGGAAAAGACTTGATACAGTCCTTCCCTACATTTTTAAAGTAATACCTTGATAAATGATGCCAATTTTGTTGTAGTCATAGTCTTATTACTTATAAACATTTTAAGTGCAACATATTCAGCTAAATGAACAAAATATATTTTAATTAATATTAACCTATTTCAGTTTTGCCTGAATTGATCATACTTTAAGACGCTTTATGTTTTGTTCTTTTGTGTCACATATGTTTACAACCTCCAGAAATGTGAGATTTCTCATGCTTTCATTATTTTTATAAGAAAAAGTCAGATCCTTTCACTCTTTCTGCCTGCCATTCTGGTCATGCCTGGTAGAAACTTTTAAGCTGAGCCACACTACATGATTTAGGTTTTATTAGGTTTTTTTTTTTTGTTTCTGTCTTGAAGAGAAGCAACCTGGACACTGTTTACTCAAGGTAAGCTTGATGTCAGTTTGCCTTGGAAGTGTTGCTGAGGAATAGGGATTTGTCCCCCCTGTTGGCAGAGGCTGGCTGGCCAACGGGTGAAGGATGCTCCTGCCACATCTCAGTGCTTCTCTTCAGAAGCTGCAGCCAGCTTGGCTCCTGGTGAATCTCTGGATAGGGGTGATTCTCCAACGCTGGCTTTGGGACGATGAAAGCCTCTGAAGTTGCTGCTGCCCTGGCTGAGCTGGAGGGAGGGAGGCAGGAGATCTTGGGAACAGCCTTATGTGGTGGAAAGCCTTCAGTGCTCTCAAGGGGAAAGGCATCTTCTTGCTCCTTTGCTGAATAATTAAATAATTGCAGCAGTGCTAAGGAAGCAGAGTAAAAATCTGACTTTAAAGACTGGTTCTGGTTCGAGTCCTGCTTATCATGGCTTTTTCTTGTGTTAGAATTGTGGGCAGAGTTTTCTACAAAACGTGGAGAAGCATAATAAGATGTTAGACGGGATGCAGGCAGCAAAGTTCAGTGACTAAACAGCAGCTTGCACGGTGGGACTGTGTAAGGTTAGCTGTGGCCATTTTCCAGCTATTTCCTATGAGATGTGCATAATACCCCCAGCAAAAGGCAACTTAGGAAGCCATCAAGAAAACAGAACTATGTATGGGTTTGGTTTCAGTATCTTTAGTGTGACATACCCCTATCTATAGTCTTTCTCAGCATATAGCATAAAAGGAGAAGGAAACTCAGGAGATTATAAAAGGCTTTTTATTAAGTGATGCAGTTCCAGATAATTGTCTTTTTCCTGAATATAATAAAAGCTAAAGCTCTTTGGCAAGTGAGGACTTTGGCAAAACTGCTTCACTTCTGCATACTGGATGTACTAATTGTGTGATATGATGCCTTACACAGGGAGGAGTGTCTTGAGAGATTCTTTATGAAATACCAGGAGGTGTTTTTGCATAGCTTTATAGAAAATCTTTCCAATAAATGGACACTATAAGTAGCCTGTGGGTCTTCAAAATTGTAGCCTTCTGACTAGAGGCCAGAAGTACTGCTTTGGTGGGCAAGTACTGCTCACTCATTATATTTTATTGGGTTTTTAGCACACTTTACAAGCCAACCACTGACTGCTAGTAAGATTCCTCTCTTATTTTCACTGTATTTATCCATAATGTTGGTTAATCCTTCAGCAGCTATATGATATAAAATCTAAGCACAGAATGAAATGTTTATTATCAATTTTCTCACTATGAATTGACTTTTGTCAGGTGTAGCTGACAAAATTCTGCTGGCAACACTTCTCTGGAAGCAGCATCCCAGCCTCTCCAAGAGCAGGCTTTGCTTCCTGTGCTGCTTCCATTCCAAGAAATATTTGCAGTTTTCCTGATTTCAGTGTACGTATCTTCAAAATCTGGATAGGGATTTCTAATCCTGTGTCATTGCTCCCCCTCCATTATGGCACATATTCTTACAAGTTCTCCCTATTTATGAGGATGTTTGTTCCAGGCAGAGAGGATCTTGCTAAAAGAAAGTTTGTCTAATAAAACTTCAGCTATGGCAGCAGCCTGGTAACATCTTGCATGGGTGGTATCATGCCAGTTTATGGTACTAATGAATACATTTCTTGATAATTTTTAAATTTACAACTGCAATGAGAAAAACATATTTTTCATTTACATGCAAAAAACCCCCAAAACCAAGCAAAATGCCCCAAACACAACCCCCCTCCCCCAAACCTTAAAAAATATGATTGAGGACAACTCAAAATGCTCCAGAACCACCACATTATCTGCTGACGGCTGAATAAAGGTGATGAAGCTGGTGACAAGTCTGCTTCAAGAAAAGAGAGAGAAAAAGACAGCTGTCATTTAACATGATGTTCTCAGTCTTTTGTAGAAACGATTATAAGATACAAATTTTTATTCACTTATTCAGCCTGCACCTTCCTTTCTACTGATGCAAACATATGCATTTAATAGTATTCTATAGTTTCTATAAATCCACTTGCTTGTGACTGCTTTGGCTGTTTAACCCTTGAGTACAAAATGTGTTCACTTTTTTCATTATCTTTTTATTATTTATCATTTATCAAAATATATTCAAGTTTCTTGTGCTTAGGCTTAATGTTTTGTTTTCAAGTAAAGCACCCAAAGAGCTTAATTCACTTTCAGATTATTTGGGGACAGTCTTTATTCCCTGAGTGTGTTTGCACGGCACAAAGCAGGATCCTACCCTCCATGTTCATGACTTTTGATATATATTTACATTATTTTGACAGTGTCATAAAATATACAGCCTGAACAAACACTGCAGCACACTCTGTTATATTCTGAGCCTTTGGAATTTAAATGTGATTTGAACTGTGATGTGCTTTCCACGTGAGCTGTGCATCTCTGTTTCTAGCACAGCCGTCCCCTGGAATGTGTGGGGCACAGGGGGCACAGTCTCCTCTGCCTGGGAGGTGGAATAGGGAGAGTTTTGTAGCCCCTGGAATGCTTTCTCCTCAGCAGTAAAGCCCTGTTGTAGGAAAGGTGTGGGGGAGAAGAATTGGGTGAAAAAAGCATCTCTGAGAGGCAGGAATTTCACCTGCAAAATGCAGATATTCTCAGTTTTGGTCTGTGGGGCTACCTGGAAGGAAGGACCAGTCCTGGACAGCCTGGGGGTTCTTTCACCACATTCAAGATTTGCAGCCTGAATCATATTTCCTTGTGATGTCAAGGTTTCAGGTGCAGGAATTTGAGCTTTTCTTTGTGAATGGAGGGTCTACCAGCAATGGGTTCCATGTAAATGCTTTGACAGGATGATATAAATCCATTAGCTTCGCATGGAACACAAATCTCTGTTTTTAGAAAGTAATGAATAGGTATTCATGAAACAAAAAATTCCTCATAAAAACCTACAGCTTCCTATAAAGCAAATTGCCATCAAAAGAATTAGACATACGTTGATTCCAATGGTATTTCCTATTTTCAGCTCCATGAATCGCTAAGCCATAGAAAAACATACTGTACTCTGGAATCTTGTAAGTCACTGCAATCTGGTACTTGGAGCCATTGTATGAGCCAAATAACATCTGTTCCTCAGAAACATATTACAATGTTTTTATGATCCCAAGTATTTACGAGACGGAAGGAGACTGAAGGAGATAACGTGGCAAAGCCGGTCAGCTGCAACTCAAACCTTGCATGATTTTTGGGAGTCTCTCTCCTATTTTTGTGTTACCTCATTCTTACCCACTATCCTTGCTTTGTTTTCACCTGGATGAAGTCAGAACCTGTCAAAACTGGACCTCAGGTATATTCCCTCAAAAATGACGTCTTCCCACCTTTGGGAAGCTGGTCAAGCTCTGAGGACTTCCTCAGTGTCCTGAGCAGATGCCCCTGATCCCACAGAGGCTGGAAAACAGCCGGAACTGTTTTTTTTCCAGCAAGTTCTGTGTGAAAAGCATTTGGATTTTTCAGCTGAGGGCTAATTTATAACATGCAATTTCCCACCCCCCATTCAGATTTATGGGTCTGGCATGGAAAATGGACTGGAATGTCCTGGAATTGATGAAAAAATTTAAAAAGTGGGTGAAACAAAAAGATACAATTAATTTGAGAAAAACATTTTTGGGGGCTCTTAGACAATATGAAATTGAATAATTAATATTCCGTATGCATAATTGTTATAACATGTATGTCAAGCTAGATAATGTGCTATGAAAAGTAAGTGCAAGAAGAGAGAGAATATTGACTAAAGGACATATTATAGAATGTAGCTCTTTCTCTTGCAAATTGTTAGTGAACTCATTCTCTTTTAAATTATTCATTATTTTGACTGTTTTCTAATGATATATTTAAGCCAGTGTATTTTTTTCAGGTTTCTCAGTAGAGGAGTTACTTCAAATATTCAGAATTTATAGTTTCGTGTGCGAACTGTTTTTAATGTGCATGGAGATAATAAACTACACTGAAATATATTTTAAAATACTTTAGTGAATATTTTTGTATGCAAAGCAGTTTGCTTGGTTAAACTCAAAATGTGTCTTCAAAATGCAGGAGAATCCTGCAAAAATGTGTTTGTTAAAGCACATGAAACAAAACATAGAAAACAAGTAATTTTTTCTGTGTTTGTGTATTTCACATGGGACTATGCTGCCTGGTATGTCCATGATTTGAAACTTGCTTAAAATGGTGATTTCCAGACAGTGTAGCCCAAGCAATTATGAGGATGCTTCCTTGTGTTGTGGTTTCCTCATATCCAGTGCAGGAATTAAAACTGGATAATGGAACAAGCCATCAAAGGTTTATCTTCTTATTTTCTAGTAACTTGAGAGCATCCTGGAAGTACAGCCTGAAGTTTTCTCCATCAAAAACCTGCTGATGTGGGTTCAAAGTGTGCAGCTCAGAGTCTCTATGTGTGTATATGCAGCTTGAAGTGCCTGTTCATCATTTACACCCATGCACAGGTTTTTGCTCTTTCATCCAACCCTGATTTTGCTCTTAGTAAAGGCTTGTAATCTCACAACCCTTCCAGTTTCCTCTAATAGTCTGACTTCTGAATCACTGGTCATTTACTGTAATCAATTTTTTCAGGGTTTGTGAATTTTCAGGAAGTCAGCAGGAGTATTTAGCTAAGAAAAAGGCAGGAGGGTGTTAGATGCACTTGGCTCTAATGACTGTGGTCTAAAATGCAATCCCTGGTGTCGGAAGCCCCTGAGGTGGTAACAACTGGAACCTGGAAGAGAGTCACATGGAATTAGCATTTCATGCTTGTGTGGTTCTTGCTTGCTTTCTCAGACTTCTGTTGCTGGCAGCTGTCAGAAACAAGGAGTTGTGGTTGGATGAACTCTTGGTGTGGCTCAGCACAGCCCCTTTATGCTGGTTTTGACTCACGTTTAAGTTACTTTTTACTGCATAACATGTCACTTATTAATTGCCTTATTGCTATTATTTGTCATTAATATCTCTTTGCTGCAAGAGCAACTTGTTGAAGGGTTAGCAGCTCATTAAATATGAGAAACTGGAGTATTTTGTAGCTGCTTTAGTTTTTCAAACATTTATTATCAAGAGTGCTTGAGAGGTAATCCAGTGGCGAGTGCTGTGTGTCAACTGGCATCTGACATCCCTGGTGGGGGGTGGCATTCTCTGCCACAGTGTCTTAGAAAATGTTATCAAAGGACACAGGGCAGCTGATGTTAAGAAAATTATTTGGAAGTGATTACTAGAAGTCAAGGATTATTATAAAAGCTGTAAAAACACCTTTTTGTTAGGAAATGGCAGCAATGTTAAGGATGGGGTATGTTGTGCAGCAATTGTCTTCTGCTTAAAATTATAAAAATCTTTTTGGTACCTTTTCCTGTTTAATATTGCCCTGTAAATAGCATATGGAGTGTTTAGCAAGGACAGTAGGTACTCACTTGTATGGTATATTTTGGTAGTGGCATGTTCTTTCCTATATGTGTCTGTCGGTTAAAACCACTGGAGATTTTTATTGCTCCTCACCTTTTGTGGATTAATTAATTTCTGGAGATGGACAGGAATAGAAAGATGAATATGCATTTCTATAAAGATAGCATGAAATTGTTCTACATTTTGAATACATTTTTGCAGTAATGTGGTGGAGTCTTTGGAGCAGTACACTTTAATCCATTTTCATTAGGACTCTAGAGAACTTGATAGCAGCTCACTGGGCTTTTGATAATCTGAAGTTTTAAAACATTGCTGTGAATGACAATTTCAAAGAGCAACAAATAACTCTGAACTCCCTATAGTCACCTAGTCAAGGTATTTCCATATTCTTTTCTTGTCCTCATGGAAGAGGCATGGACCCGATGTTCACAGGTTTGCCTGAAGCTGTGATTCTTATGAAAAGTGTTGCACAATGATAATTTGGTGAAAAGCAGACAAAGGCATAGCGAGTGTTACCAAGGGTAAAATAAGCAGATGATGCTCAGAGATTAAGGTGAATTAATCATATGATGAGCTTTTATTAGTAGAATAGTCAGTGCCTTCATGGTCACAATCTTCTTTACAGCCAGGAACTCTTACTGCTCCCCTAAGGAAGTAGGGCAAAAATTGATTTTCAATTCAGGACCATGTTTTAAAGTGGATGAATTTTATGGCAGATGCAAAATTGCAATTTTTAGAATTATGAGTGTCTGAACATCATCCTAAAAATGTGCAGAAGCTGACATTCCCTCCATAAACCATTATTCCTCATATTTCCATTATTTGGGTGGCTCCACGTAAGAGCAGAGTTGAACTAGTGATAAGAAATATAATTAGTGTTGTAAGTATGAATCTGTGGAGCTCTCAGAAAATCTTTTCCTCCCTCTGAAATTTGCAATGACTTTTTAGAAAGCTGATTGTTGAATGGAAGACCTGTTTATCAAGTTCAGTTCCAGTTATGAGCTCTTGTCAATCTGTGTGCAGTAGCACTAAACAGGAAGTGATATTTTGGTTTGTTTTTGTATTTGAAAAATTTTATCCTAAATCAGGATGACATCACAAAATCTTTTAAGTCTTTAAAGGGGGGAAAAAAAAGGCATATGTCAGGTACTTAGCAATTTTTTAAAAAATTCATTTTTAGAGAAACTTCAACTTGCAGTTATGACAACAGGATGTTTGAAAGCACCTGCACAAAAATTCATCAGGGAACTTGTTGAATTCTATTTCACATAAAGTTCTCAGTTTTGACAAAGTGTCTTTATCTCTTAAAAGGGATGTTTTACCTAAAAATTCTCAGGCAGCAAGAATTAAAGCTATCAGCCCTATAAGGATGACATGTTTGAAAGTCTTTTTACCATATTACTGACAGCCCAGAGAAAGTTTAGGCAAATTTTTGGGTGATCTGCCGCATAAAAGTAGTGTCAAATTTGCTGATTTTAAGAGTCTAATGCAAACTTTCACATTTAGGTATTCTGTTCATCAGTTCCTGGAGGTATTTTCACCCAGGCTTGTGTTTCACTCCAGCTGGGTCAGTTATTTGCCTACACCTCTGCAACATGCAGGGCACACTTGCAAGGCTTTAGGAGCAAACCAGAGTTAAACCGTTGGCACAGTGAAACAGAAAATAACAACGTACCAGGGTACAGGATTTGGGCTTTTTTCCCAACCACTTTGAGTATTCAAGAAATTAATCTTCTCAACACATCAAATTTAACTAATGCAGTGAATCTAATCCTTGTTTTAAAAAAAATTTAAAATGAGGCTGTCTTTCATTGTAGTTCTGGTAATAAAAAATAGTTGCTTTTAAGTGTTTAACACCAAAGATAAATGTTCTAACCAAATGACATAAATATATTGATTTCAGCAAGCATTACATAAAAGTAGAAATTAATATCTATTTTTTCCCAGTTCTAGTTTTTCAAAATCCCCACATCTGCCTTCTGCAATATCTAAATAAATAGGCAATAAAATTGAAGTCATAGTTTTCAGTTCCATTTTATTTTGTAAACCTGATTATACTTTTGTAATTTTTTGAATGCTGGAATTTTTTTTTTAATAGAAGCAAGGTTTTTCTTGTTATTGACTACTATTCAGGTAAACACTGCATTCTGGGTATCTTGTAAGTCAGCATGGTTTTGTTGTTTTTGCAACGTTTTCTTAGACTTTAGTGGCAAAGTAAAAATTGGTACAGAATTTCTATGGTTGATTGTTGCTTCTTTTGGTGGATATCTCAAAAGGAGATGCAAGAAGTTCCCTTGCAAGAATTTTCAGGCTCAGAGTTGAGCGTTAATACAAGAGGATAATATTCTAACCTAAATGGCAAAACGGTCACAGATGCAGGATTGATCACAAACCTTAAAGTTTACAGTGTATCAACCAAAACAAATTAGAAATTGAAATATACAACAGGGCTCAAAAATAGAGGAAAAAATTAACAGAGCAGTGTAAGTTTTATGATATTTAATCAGCTTCTGTGCATGGCATATTTTAAATATATGATTTAATTTAAATGAATAGTTCCTATTACAAATGCTAGAATTATCCTTTCAGCAATAAAAATCATCAGTGAGAAAGTATAAAGCATGAGTTTAGGCATTATAATATTTTATATGAAAGGTATGTCTTTCTTACAGAGGTAGAATCTATAACTACATTTTAAAATATCTGGATATATGTCCAATATTAGTTAATAGACAGAAAAATAGAATAAATTATTTTTAAGTAAGCTAGTAGTTTTTCCGAGTTCTACTATCACAGGCAGATTCTTTTGATGACAGACATTTAATAAGGTTTGGGTTAGTGAAGACTCATGGACAAAAGTGATGCAGCTGCTGGACAGGTTTGGTCCCTGATACTGCAGAAATATGAAACTTCTGTGTGGCTTCAGTCCCAAGGTGTTTAGAAGAGCTGGAGACCTTTTCAGAGTGGGGCTGTTAACCCACAAGCCCAAACTGGGACGGGATCACCTACTCCTCTCCAATTTTGACACACACAGTAACTGTCACGAAGGTCTTTCCACAATGTAAAGGCTGGAAAATAGTTTTAACTTGTGCACATGCTTCAGAGCCCTTCTAAAACTTCAGACAAAGAATTAATTTTGCGATTGTTGAAAATTTATATAAAACTTTTTATGGTCAACCACACGGTTTATTTGTCCATTCAAAATAATTAACACTAATTTCTCAGAGATCGTAGTTAATTGCTTCTGATGAGATGTTTTTATTAAATCTTCTGGCTTTAATTTTAAGTCTTTAAGTCCCGAACCCTGGGAACCTCAGAAATAGTTAGAAAGAAAAGAGAAAGGAGTAAAGAGAATTAGTAAATGGAGGAAAACAGAAAATAAGTGAATGCCACCACTCTCTTTTCAAAATCAGATGTAAATTTACATTCTGGTCTTAACCTCATCAGACTAATAGATTTATATTTAAACAGGCATTTATCAGAGCAGAAATGTTTTTCCTGTCTAATATATTTATAACCTTGAAGGCCTTTCCCTTATTTTTCTCTTTCCCTTGACCTTTTATTAGAACACAATTTTAAACTGTGAAGTGGCGAATGTCGTGCAGCTTTGCTGGAGGCACATTAAGCTCATGCAAAACACAAATGTTACTGTATAAAGTTCACAAACTTTCATTTATTTTGTAAGCAGAAAAGAAAGGTTAAATATTCCTATCTTTTTTTTTTTTTTTTTTTTTAGGCAGTACTTGGACAGTGACAAGTTGAAAATCTGCTAAATATAAGTGGGCCTTGAAAACCATGCTCTGGTTGTGAATGAATATCAAAGTGCTTGAGAAATAAAAACATTAAATTTCCATGCCTCCAAAACATAATAATTAAATGATTTTTAATTTTTTTTTAAGAAAATCTGAGATGTTTGTCTGTGTCTGTGTTGGAAAGGAAGATTGGATCAGTGTTACTATAACAGTGAAGTGATATAAGTACCTGACAAAGTATGGTGGTGTTTTCCACTTTTACCTCTGCCTAGCCAGGTGCTGTGCATGAGTGTTTGTTACCAGTGGAAGAGCTTTAGATGCACTTTTGGAGATGAGGTTTATTGCTTTATTTCACCTCAACGAAACCCAGGTCATGCAGTCAGAGGGTGCTGAGTTTGGGACATGGTGTGTGAAGGTTGGGGTGGATGGTGGTGAGGCCCTCCTGGTCTCTGCTGAAATGCTCCTGTGATGTTCCTTGTGAGTCTCAATCCTAAAAACCTTGAATTGTGTTTTGCTGCTCAAAATTTGGAGATTTTTAGGTCTAAATTCTAATCTAATCTGAATCTCACAAAAGAATAGATGTTTAGATTATCATTCTCCATTGTTCAGACTTCTCATCAGTCAGATGAAAAACACTGTTGAATCTTTGTGTATCCATGCTGGTAAACAAACTGGGCCTTTCTTAGTGATGCATCTGCTGGATAAGCAATTTCCATTGGTATTGGCCTCCTTTTTTGTACTTTTGCACCGACCTTACAGATCCTTATGAGTCTGTACACTGAGCTCCCACCACTTCCAGGGTGTGGGAAGGGGATCTCCCCGTGGCTGGTGCATGCTGGAGTGGATTTGAGGGTGATCAGAAATGGTTTCCAATACCAAAGCAATAAAGCAGTGTAGGGCCCTGTCAGGAGCTGGTGTTCCCCCTTGCCAAAAGCACTGAACAACCGTGTCCGACTGTGTGACAACCTGAATTGCTCGTTCCCATTTTATTCTCAAGCTGTTTCCATGAATAGAATACATAGCACTCAGTCTGACAGGAGGAAGCACAGAGTATTTTTGCATTGCTGGTCTCTTTCAGTCCTTGTCGTCCTTTTCATGCTTGTCCCTGTGCAGATCCCAAGAGTGAACATCATCTGTCATCTACAAACTTTTAATTTTGGATGTGAGTTAGCAATGACTGGAACTACAGTTTGTAGCTCAGCTACTACAATTGCTTCTGAGGATCAGTCCTTTTAGTTATTCATGCAGGTGCTGTGGAAACAGCTATTCTCCTGTTTCTTCTTCTGGCCAAGCCTACAGGACACTGGGTAGTCTTGACAGCCATGTGGCAGTTTCAGTGTGGAGACTGTCAGTATTCCTCTAACAGTGTCTGTTTTCTGTATATCAAACTGGTCATTTTATTTGAACAATTGGGCTTATTTGACTTATAGATGCAGTAGTTGCTGTAATGAATTCATGAAATATGCATATGGTGGACTGGAGGAAGCTATCAAGACTCATGCATTTTGCATGGGGCTTGCTCACTTTTTTTCCTCTTCCCACAGGTCTCCTCCCTCCTGGATAATGTGGCTTATTGTGTAAGACTCTTATGTTTTCAATAAACTCTCCTCTTCAGGAGCCTCATTGTTGAAAAGCTTATTTGCATTTTTAAGTGTGGGTGTCAAGGCAGATTTATTCCAAAACTTTAAAGTTCTGAAACCATCAGGAAAAGAAAAATGTCCTCCAGACTGGAAATAAGGGTTGCAGAGAATGGCTGTTCTACCGTCTGAGGTTTTTCCACGCAGCTCCCACAGCGGTGGGCAGCATCCCAAACAAGAGCCAGGAAGCAGAAAATTCGGCAGCATGTCTGTCGTGCTTTAAATAAAGCCCCGGGTGCGCCCTCCGACCAGAGCCACATCTGGTGAGAGGGACCGTGCTGTTCCCCAGCCCTTCCTCGAGCACTGCCTGTCCTTCACCCTCCTTTCCTGGGCTTTCAGGTTTTCCTGCTCTTTTTTTTTTCAACAGTGAGAAGAAAAACCCAGATCTCTCTCTCTCCTGGGCTCCAATGCCCCAAGGATGAGGTCATCTTCTCCCACCTCAGAGCTTCACCCACCAAACACCACAATGCCAGTGGAAATGGTAGGAAAAATTCGGAGTGTATGAAACACATAAAGTTCTGTGGCATAAAAAGAAAGATGATGGGTGCCCCCTCATTGCATTTGTTCTATGTTTAGCAATTCTGACTTTGTCTCTGGAAGACAGAAATGTCAGGGGGACAGAAGGGACAATCAGGGCATTTGAAAAACAGCTGAAATAAACACAAGGGTAAGAGAGGCTTAGGCTTTGAAATGCTAATTTGGAGGCAGAATGCAATGAAATGTCACATTGCATCCAAACTTGGAGAAAGTTGGATCTCCCTCTCCTGCTCCTTGCATATCTGCACCCAGACACTGGCAGGGAAGAGAGTGCTCATCCAAATGACTTTGCTTTGGTACTGATAAAAGCTGCCCTGAAAATGCTTGTGTTTGAGCTGCTGTGTGATGGCCGCACACCACAGTGACAACAGCCAGCAGAAAACCTTGGAAAATTGCATGAGGACTTGCTCCTCCACTTCTTTGGCAGGTGCTAGCTGATCTGGTCTGTGCATTGTGGGTGCCTCTAATTTACTCCTTGTGCCAGTGTATGGGAGCTGATGGTGTGGATTTAGGTAACCTTGCCCAAGGAAAACCACAGCGCTTCTTCCAGCTAAACTGGCTGTGGGTTTATTTTTAGTTTTTATTCCCCCTTTCCCTTGTCTTGCTGTTTGCAGAAGGAAAGCAAAAGAAAGCTGAAATATTTTAAAGGAGATTTCTGGTGGAGATTTGTTAAGAGCTAACCACACTGCTGTTCTAAACATTTCAGATACTCATTCAGATCAAATGCGGACTGGAAAATGAAAGCAAGTGAAAAAAAAAAACCTATTAAAACTGAGTTCACTTTTAATGCATTAATTTATCTTGAGAAAAAGTCTTAACATCCCACAACTTAAATTAAAAGAATAATCCTCTGCTTGTTTTACTTTTATGGTGATTATTCTCTGTTTCTGTCTTTCTTGCAGAAACACAGAAAAACTTCACTGCTATAGCAGATGGGTAATTTCAATTCCATAGTATATGTATTTACGATGAGCAACAGTTGGCATTTTAAATCCATGTCTCACTATCGTGTGAACTGTGGAGCTTCAGGCAAAGCCGTGGAGTCCGTAGAGCTCTGTAGCATGGGGAGAACTGTCATATTCATCTCTGCACCATTTGATTTTGGCCTAACTTTAAGAAATATAATAGTCTTGCATACTGAACTGTAATGTGGTATTCCTGTGGACTATGTACAGACCTCAAAAGCTTTCAAATGCATTTGCAGCCACCCTGATTGACACAACCAAGAATTATTTATGCTAACGAAGGAGAAATGTGACAGACCCTGCAGCACGTTGGTGTGGCCTTCAGGTTAAAGATCTGATTTTAACATCTCTTACTTGCAGATATGACGTCTCTGTTTATCTGTGTCTTCACTGCAAAGTGGGGAGAGCAATTTTTTCTTACAATTTAATTCCTTCAGAGCTGTGAAGGGGACTTGCTGTGTGAGAGCTCAGGGCAGCCCTGTGGCAGCCCAGGCTCCAGCACAACATCTGCAGGGCTTGACACAAGGAGAGCACAGATTTTCATTTGCTTTTGTATGTACAGTGCTGCCAAATGTGGCTTTGAAGGTACTGTGTTGGTGTTAAGAGGAGTATTGGATGCTGAAGGAAATTTTTGGCTGCTATTAACTTGGTGTCAGATAAGTGACATTAGACGGAGAACAAATGTTATTGAACATCAATGAATGAAGACCCTTATCAGCTTTCTCTTGCCTGTCTTCAGAGTGGACTCAATAGCAGATATTTCCCTTTTATCTCCCCCTCCCTGTTTTCTGAGCGTTTTTGAAGTGCAGATGTTGGAGGGTTTCTATCTTATGCTAATCTATGGGAATTTCAAAAGTTGACTTATTAAAACCAAGAAAATCCTCTCTTGAATTGCGAGTTTTAATATTTTTCTCTGGCACCTTCCCAAGGCAATAGACTTCAAGGACACACCAGGTACTTTCTGTTTACAGGAACATATTTCACTTTTTCAATCAGGCATTGTTTTGTTAGGTTTATGTTGCTCAGCAAATTGCTGCCTGTGAAATGCAAAATGGATTATTTGGTAATTAAAATATTTCAAGTTTATGAGAGAGTTTGAAATCAATAAAATAGCCTTATTTCAGTGGAATGGAGCTATATGTCTGTTAGAACAGAATCCTGTGAGTTATAGAGGAGTAGAAGTAAAATTAATAAGTGCTTTCCATTTCCTTTGGGATTGTTTTCTACTGGATGGTATGTTACCTACCAGGATTTTTTTCTCCATCTAATTTAAATATCCTGAGTGATGGGCCTTGTACTGTACCTATTATTTTTCATATGCAATTAAAAAAAGTGTCTCTCTCTGCTGGAATCCTTTAGTATTACAGCTGTGATTTGCAACATGCCTTAGAATCTGAAATGAAAGCAGGGCAACACCTCATGGTGCTGAGGCTCCTGGGCAGCCCAGCATCTTTGGCCAAAGGCCAATAATTCAGGAAGCTCAGTAGTAGAGCCAAGGAAAAAGAAATAAGGATTTCTTAGTGCTCCTAGTTAACCTATTCTGAAAGAAAAATGAAAGAGAAATAGGAAAAATAATAATTTTTTAAATATGTTTTTTGTTACCATAGTAGTTCTTGTCATACGTTTTATACAAATGTCACCTGCCAGAAATACAGAAACTTGTACTTTGAACAGAAAAATACTTCCAGGTGTATAATTTTGTCAAGGGTAATGTTAGCGTTTATCATGGCCAAATCTTTGCAACTGATAAATATTGTTCTGTTTCCAGTTTTTTATTTTCCCCTACTGACATTTTTAAGCCAATATCCTGTAAATGTCAGTATTGTTAATTTTACATCTTGGAAAGGTGAAAGGTTAGAGAGTTGTATATTGGGACACAGAAACATCATAGAAACAAATTGAAGTTTAATGAGACTTTGAGTAGAGTGCCTTTCAGAGTGCTTTATTTAGGTGCAGGTTTTGTGAATGTTCTTTATTTCACTGCAGGATTTTTACCCACAGCCCCCTTCTTATTATGTAATTGCTTGGCTTTGATTATTTTAGTAAGAAAATGTGTCTGTAAACCCATGAAAACTGGTCATCAATTGAAATAGCATTGTAAAATTATTTTTCAAGCTGATGGAGAAGTTATAGTCAAGTAAACTCGTTTGAAAATTACTCTGGGAATTTAAAATTCGTCATGGTGTGATCAAAATTGTAGTTCTATTCATCTACTAAAAAGTTGTCTCCAGGAAAAGAATTTTTTGATCATTTGAGGGAATTACATTAATGAATAAAATTTACTATATTTGCATATCAGTCATATTCAGTGAGACACACCACTAAGTTAGACAAAAGTTTTCTTTCCTTTGTTAAGAATAAACTTTTCTCTGTATTCCTAAGGTTTTCCTCCTTCCTTCCCTCTAGCCTGACATGACCTTACCCATGGACTATGACTTCGTGAATGCTGCTCAGAGGCCAAATGTGAAAGCTGCTTGAAGCTGAAGTAGACAAACAAACACCCTTAGAAAAATCTGCTAAATTAAAATTTCTAATGTTGTTGTCATTTTGGAGATGCAGCTGTGGTGGAAAAAACTAAATCCTATTTTGCTTCTTGGGAAACTCCTAACTTTCATTAGAATAATTTTTGTTGGTCTTTGATGCTAAAAATGGGGCAAAGATCAATTGATGATCGTGGCATAAAAACGTGAACTAGCAAAGATTTGAAGATTTAATGCAGCAGAAAATCAACAGTTTGAAGAATTCTTTTAAGTCCTTTGCCCTAAACAGAATCCTGTGGAGAGATTTAGACTTCAAGGTCTCCCATCAGATGCTGGAAGTACTGAAGGCAGTGATGGCTAATGAACAAATAGAGTGAATTAACACCACTGCTGGCTGGATACAGGTGTGACAGTATTTACAGAGCCTGCACAGGGGAAAGGGGGATTAAAATTTGTGTTACTGGAGCTGCAAAGGAAACCAAAGAGAGTTATCTTCAGTACCCAGGTAAGAGAGGTGCTTCAATAAATGTACAAAGTGTGAAAGTTTAGTCAGAGGTTTAAGCCTCAGGGTGAAACGAGCAGCACCTGGACTAGATATTGGCCACTGGCTTTCTCCATACTTTAAAATTTGTGCAAGAAATGTTGCTCAAAGTATTTCATGCGTTTTACCCAATATCTACAAAACCAAAACAAAATGTGTTTCTCTTCACAACATTGTGTGGGTTGTTTTACTCATTAAGTTTTTCCCTGCTTTTTTTTTTTATGCTTATGAATTGTTTAATTTAGGATGTTTAAACATACTGCTTTGATGTTTTCACTGATGTAAAATGTTGTCAGACCAAACTGTCTTCTGAAATGCTCCTGCACCCTTTCAGCCTCTGTTATTTATGTCCTTAGCATGATGCTGGTGCTACTTCAGCAGCAGATGATGGGCAATTCCCAACACTCTTTCCTCCGTTTCTTCTCCTGGCTAATGAGGCCAAGGGAGGGATACCCAGCAGTACTGAAGTCTAATGCTTCCCCTGAGGGTGCCTAGTCACTTCCCTGGTTAATAGGAGCAGAAGGTGGCTGTAGCTATTTTTCCATGTTTTTTTTAACTTATAAATTAATAGGAGCACAAATGCTTTGCAGTATTGTTCTAGGGCTACAGGCTGTGGTGATCCTACCAAGAATTGGGATTCTTCTGTTAAAAGAATCCCTATCATTCTGTTAAAAGAACCTATCGTTCTGCTGAGGAGTCGGTTTTCACATGGGAGAATAATACTCATGTCTAAATCACCAAAGCACATTTTCCTTCTTTATTTTTCTGAACCTATGTATCAGAAACATAAGTCAGGAAAAAAAAAAATCATTTTAGTACTTCCAGTCTTATTGCTTATTTCTCTCCTTGTTTTAGATTTAATGCTTGCATTAGGAAAGTTATCAACAAAGGATGAAGAAATGTTTCTAGCTGTTAGTGTGGGATGAGAATATTTCAAACATCACAATGATCAGCATCATGTGGGAAGTAATCTTATCTCTCTCATGTGATTTGATCAAAAAAAGAGCTTGGAAAAAAGGTATATTGCTGACTAAATGTAGAGACATGTCTGACCTTTCTGCTTGAAATGTTATTTCAAATCAAATCTATCTATTAATGAGCTATATTATAGGTTTCAGTGTTTAAGAAAGCTCGAGTATGTACTTGGTATCTTCACACAGATCTCTCTCAGCTTATCTTGATTCTCTGTCTTCAAGCCATCTGCTCCTTTCCTGTGGTCATTGTTTTCCATATTAATTAGTACAGAGTGTCTGCTGACTAAATATGGATTTAAAGACTTAATTCCTCTGTGCCTAAGTGTTTGAGGGGAAAAAAAAAGAAACTAGAAATAAATATAGCAATGCAGTTTGGAATTTGCAATCATTAGTATAAAGCTGTGAATGCACTTCTGGGTGTTTAGGCAGCTTGAATAATTTAGGGCCTTTATATATAGCTGACTTGTCTCATTTGATTTATCTTCTTCACATGGGATTTTGTACTATTTCTGGGTACTTTATTATCACTATTGTCTCTCACATTCATAATACAGATAGAAACACAGGGCATGAGCAAAAATTTGAGGGAGAGGGTAGCATCTGCTTACCCTCAGTTGATTTAGCAGTAAGTGGTATGTAAGCACATTTAGCCTTTCTCATTAAACATGAAATTCAAGCTCTGTGAGGCACCAGGACCTACTTTTTTCTTTCATGTTTCAGCCTGCAATTTCTCCATTTCTCCCCAACATTTCCAAATGAGCAGCATTGATGATCACTAAAGGTACAGCTCTATTTTAAAATAAATCCTTTCTGTCGGTTCTTGTGGTGGTTTTCTCAAAGGTATTTTGCTCCTCACAGCACATTTTCTGTGTGAAAATGAAAGGCAGTGTTTGAGTTGTGTGAAAACTTTTCACCTCCTCTGTCATGTGAAAATTATTAGCCATTTCTCTGCAGAAACCTCTCTTATTTGCAGAGAAGCTGCTGTGTTGACTCTAACACTGTCTAACACATGCTAATAGTCTCCATTGCCCTCGCAGCTCCTGCTGCAGGAAGGGAGGACTTTTGAAGCAGCTACTGAAGGACATAGACCCAGTGTAGTAGGGCCAAGACAGCTGGTCCAGATGCAAACAGACTTTTGATTCATTTTAGTTTTTGGGGGTTTGGTCTCTTGCTTTATTTTGTGATTGCAGTAAAACGTGCACTGAGTGCTCACCCTCGTGCTTCAGCACCGTCAAAGACGCAGCACTGGAAAGCTCCTGGTGGTTTCCCCAGTGCAGGGAATACCTGCTGCAGCTCTGCTGCACAGCTGTGGTTCTTTTTTCCTCCGTATTTGCTGAGATTTCCCTAAAATATATGAGACGGTCATAAGAACAGGGGGTGCTCTGGGGAACCATTTGCATTTTTTCCTTCTGATACCAGCATAATATCCATGAGAGCTCTTGCTCTCTGATTCTTTATAACTCTCACAACTGCATTTCTCCCTCAGTGAGGTATTTGTGTGGAGAAATGCCCTCTGTGCTGGAGATTGACTCTGATATCCTTTGGCTGATAGATCCCAGTGGAGGGGTGAGGAGTTTGGCTGTGGAGTGGAATGTACCGAGAAAATGCAAAATCAAAAGTCGTATCATGCAAACCTGGAAAACTCAGTCTTTCTTCTGCATGGTTGTGTGTGTTCCCAGTGCAAAACATACAACATTTAGAAGTCTAGCATGGAGGCTTCTCCAAACTGTGTTTTGTGAATTGAGTGAGGAAGCACAAGTCGGTTTTAGCTCTTACATCTACCATCTACTTTACCATTCTATCTTTTGTAGACTGTATTTTGTTATATGGGCTATTGCATTTTGCAATATTGGAAAATTACTATATGCAGTTGAAAGCTCATATGGTTAAGTATTGAAATAAAGCATCACTCTACTTCTAATACCTAATGGGTGTTGCAAATGCCTCATTTATCAATATAAAACCAAATATTTGGTCTCCTTGAGTGCTCTTCCAATCTTAAAAAAGCCCGTATGTGAAATACTGTAATTAAAAATGTGCTTTGATTTCGGTAGCACACAGTTGCTAAATGTTCCTCTTTAAAACCCAAGTTCTTCCGTTCACTTACAGTTGCTAGTATTCAGTGACAAAGTGATCATCATGATTGTAATTAAATATTTATCATACAGGTCTCTTTTGTCATTTGGATGTTACAAGGCAGGCAAAGATATACTTAAAAGGCTGAATAGTAAGCTATATTATGATAGTATATCAGGCAAATGAATGTTTGATGGGCTGTGTTAACGTGAGCTAAAAATAAATCCCCATCTGTTCACCTTTCAAACTGCATCAAGACACTGCATATGGGTTGCGGAATAATTTAATGAAACACAAATGAAAATATGTTTATTTCCATCTTGCCGAAACAAGTGAAACAGGCAACTTGTTAGTAAAGATGTTTTAACAAGCAGGGAATTGTGTGCTTATGGCTTTTCTGGAATACAGTAGCACTTCAATCACTTAGAATCATAAATGAGTAGATATGGAAAGAGAGACTTACTGAAGACACTGTCTCTAATAATCATATACAGCTCAGACCTTGATTACTGGTGCCAAGAGCTTGAATTGTTTGCACAATTAGGGATGTGCCCCATTGGCATCAGACCTGCCGAATGTGTTCTGTATTGTGATCTTCAGGAGCACTATTTTTTAGCATTCAGTTTTTTTATAATTGAATGAGTTCTCCTATTGTATTGGTTGACTCTATTGGGAAGCTTTAGAGCCATGTGCTGATTTACGCTATCCAATGATCTGTTCCATACAAATAATCTGTTTCAGGTACGGGGTGTGCTCTGTACCATGGCTGGTTGCTGTACAAGAGAGGGAGATCAATGGGGGCACTGCTGACTCTGAGTGCTTGCTGATGGTGGTGTAAGTCAAAGCCACTGGAGCAACAGTCATTTCTGTGTGCTCAGGACTTTTGAACGTGCTGCCTTTTTTAATACTTGTAGTGGAATGATTTTTTCTGCTTTTTCAGGTAATTATGTCTTTGATGTTGATGCAGTTGTATTCATCTCGCTGCTCTGTTCTGCTACAGGCCCTTGTAAATTCTGTCTGTCGCTTTTACCAAGCGTTTCCTATTGCTTTGTCTTTATCTTCAAAGCTCAGCCATTTCTAGTGACTTCAAATCACAGATCTCCATCTGTTGCTGGTTTTCTAAACTAAAATTAAAAGACGCTGTGTAATCTGCTAACTGCATTTGAAGGGTATGAGATGGTTTGTTTTCGAAGTAGCTCTGGGAACGAATCCTGAAATTAGAAGTTTATTTACCACATGTAGGTCTCTTACAGATGAGGAAAGACTTAGCCAGGCAGGGCCAGACAGGAAGAGTTCGTTTAGCTACTGAAAAGAGCAAAAGCAAAGTCTGAAAAGTCAGGAGGAGACAGGCTCAGAGAAGCTGGGTATGATGTGCCTTAAGGTTCAGGCTACAGGGGCACCTCTGGCTACGTTACATCTAGTTCCTTGACAGAAAAAGAATTCCTGTGTTGTTCTTAGAAGAAAATGTGCATGCAAATTTACACTGTGCTTCACCAGAGCCCCAGGAGAACGGGACTGGTAGGAGTGCCACAGACTGCACGAGGCCACATGCTCGACTTGGTGGCTGCTGTCAGTATTTTTTTTAAAAAAGGTATCCTGAACATGCAGCTCAGAAGGGGTGGGTGGGTGCATATATGCGTGTGTGTATATATATATTTATATATATATAAAAATCATAGCATTTGCTTTGGTTAAACAGATTGGATTCCCAAATAGCTGAGATGTGTTACAACAGCCCTGGAAATGAAAGTCACTTGCAAAAGCCTTATGGTAGAGAGACATAATCTGTCTGACTTGTCATCTTTTCCAGGTCCCTAAAACCTCTGAAGCAGGTTGACAGGAAATGTTGAGCAATTGTTTTCTGTCAGTCTTCAATGGAAATGTTTTTCTTTTTTCTTTTTCTATTTTTAATTAAAAAAAGACTTATCCAAGCATTATTCTTAGATGTGTGAGGGTACCTAAATATAAGGTGGAAAGTACATAGTTTTTTCATCTCCCCCCCAAAAATCTCATTGAAAAGACATTTTCCAAAATCAAAGTATTTTCTTGGAAAATTTTGAAGAAAAGAAAAACTTTGATTTGACATGAAAAAATAGTAATTCTTTATTCTTTGACTTCTGTCCAACTCTAATTTTATGAAACTTAGTGATGAAAGATCTCTGAAAAATGATGCATGTTTTTCAACCAACTCCTGTTAAAACATCATTGTATTTTGCTTGTACTTGCCATGCCTAAAATACGATGGGCATAAGCAGGTAGAGTAATTTGCATAAATTTCTGATTTCTGTCTTCTGCTCTTTAAAAGGTTATAAAAATAATCAAAATACATTAGCTAAAATCCCAAATTCGTATGTGACTGGATAGGAATCAAGAGCACTTATTTGGTTATCATACATGCACAGATGTGAAATGAGAGTCAGCATCTACTCATGTGAAATAACTGTTCTTTTTATTTCCATTTTTAATTTGATGTAATATTTGTATTTTCCCAATTAACGTGGTAGATTTCCATTATCTGTGGTTACCCACTGTTTACAGTACATTTGGCTTGTAGACTTCTTGATTCTCCTTGGGTGAAAACCAAGAAGTGAGGGCCAATAACAATATTCCTGAAATTCTCCATAAAGTATTCCCACACAAGAATTTGGGAGCCTCATTGTGGCTTTACTGTTGTATCTTCCCATAACCAAGCTTCAGGAAAACCAGCTCAAGTGTGTTGGCATGTCAGAGTAATCACTGAAAATGCAAACAACTTTTATCGACCACCTTGTGGTTTTACAGAGAAATTTAGTCAGATATTTGAATCTCAAACTCGTGTTATAGATCGTTAGTTGTTTAGTATTCGTTAGAGGATTCCAGATGCCAATACAGATTGTCACCAGGAAATGCCGAGTATTTCAAGTTTTGAAAGTTGGTGTGGCCAGATTTAATGATATGGGTAAGTAAATCTGTTCCTGCTGTAAGAGTTGCATTTCTGTCCAGTGGGGGAAGGAAAGGGAAGCTCATGAGAGGTGGTTCTTCTCATGGTCTCCTGTGTGTTGATACTGAATATCATAGTATTGATATGGTTACTTTTATGGAAAAGGTTTTAGGAAAAGGTTTTCTTTTTTAGAAAAAGTTTGCTGTGATTTGGTGCCCTTTTATGCCCCCCCTATACAAGCCCCTACATCACTGCTGCCCTCAGAATCGACTGCCTGCATTTTTAAGTACATTTAAAAGTAGGCAGAGCAAGGCAATCCAAAGATGCTGATGTGACCAAAACATATTTATGGTGGTGCTCTCCTCTAATGACCACTGTAGTGCAAGGTCAGTGCATGTGTTATTCAACAGGTACCTTGCAAGGAAGTTTTAATACACTTTTTTACAAATAGAAAGCCCAAGTTTCCTCTTTAGGTTTCCTTTCCTCCTTTCCTTACCTTCTCCTCTTTTCCTCCTTTTTTTCCCTACAGCTTGCCTGTTAAGAAATCTTCATGAATGAAGCCTATTCATCATTTGTATTACTCTTTCCCATTGTTCCCATGAGGTACAATATTATATTAAACACGTATGCTGTTCCAAACATGTCTGATGATTTTGAAATTGGAAAGGTTTTGGATTTTACACTTAAAAGTTTAGGAAAAGACCTTAAAGATTTCTTTTCTTCTAAAGATACATCCAGGAAGAATCTTTTTTTCCCCCTTCATTCTCTTTTTCCTTTCTCGTAATGATTTCACATTTAGAAAGACAATTCACGTAATGATTTTTTTTCTTCAGATCTGGGACAATTTCCTCTTCATTTTACTTTTTGATACTGCTGCTGTTCATCTGTGTTTCCTGACCCCTCGGGGGCTGTATGCTAAGCTTCCCTTGCCAGTACTGATGCTTGTTAACGCACTGGACTGAGAGTATGCAGAATGAAATAGATGTTAATAGATGGGTAGGGTCCCAGAGGTCTTGCTGCTCCCCCTCTCTGGCACGGAAGACGCCCTATCTGCATGGCTGCTCCTTTTCCTTCCCCTGAAACAACCAGTCTGCAGAATCATGAGGAAAATGCACAACTTTGCATAGAGGAACATCTGTTAAGTTCTTTCCTTAGCCATCATGCGCATGAATAAAAATTAGCTGAAAACAGGCAATAAGTTGTCCTTGAAATTGAACAACCTTGTTTTATTTTTACATACTTTAACAGCGTGTTTCTACTCAGATGCTGGAGCCAGTGGTAGATATTTCTCTTGGTCAAAACTGAGCTAAACTGTGGCCTTCCAGGACCTGAAGGGAGCCCATAACAAACATGGAGAGGGATTGTTTACATGGTCATGTACTGACAGGACAAGGGGAAATGGCCTCAAGCAGAAAGAAGGTAGGTTTAGACCAGATATATGGAAAAAATTCTTTGCTCTGAAGGTGGTGAGGCCCTGGCACAGGTTGCCCAGAGAAGCTGTGGCTGCCCCATCCCTAGGAGTGTCCAAAGCCGGGTTGGATGGGGCTTGGAGCAATCTGGGATAGTGTAAGGTATCCTGGCCCATGGCAGTGGGTGGAACTGGATGAGTTTTAAGGTCCCTTCCAACCCAAACCATTCTGTGATTCTATGACTGATAACAGTGAATATTCATTAACATTTTCGATTTTTATGATTCTGTGCTTGAGGACATGGTTAAAGGTGAACATAGTCATGGTGCTGGGTTGATGATTGGACTTGGTGATCTTGGAGAACTTTTCCAACTATTCTGTGATTTTCTAATCTGTGTCCTGTCTGCTGTCACTTCTAACACAGGAGTCAGTTATTCAGGATATACAATGGTCCATCTTTGCAGTTGATTTCTACACTACAATGGGCTGTGAAAAACTGAACTGGAAGTTTATGGGATGTATGCACAGATTTTTTTGTTGTGCAGCTTAACAGCACTAAGCAATGTAGTTTAAAGGTAGGTTTGGGTTTGTTTATATGACACCTTCAGCAGAGAGATCAGCAATTTCTATGCTAAAGACCTAAAGAAATCAGTTGCTATTGAAGGGAATACCAAAAACTCTTTCAAAATTGCCAGCAGAGCTCAGTGCTCTGTTGTATCATTAATTAGCAAATACAAACTCTAGAGAAGACTAATTCAGGAATATGACAAGGGATGTGAAAATAAAATGTCTCTAGGAGTCTCCCAAGGCAAAAATGAAAAAAGTAATTTTATTCACAGTTGCCACCAGGCGGTAGTTTGTATCCATCCATAAATGCAGGTGGATATAGGCTGTCTTGGGATGCTTTATTCTGGGAGCAAGGATCAATATAAAGCTGTGCTGAGTCCCAGGGGAGTGTCAGGGCTGCAGGAGCAGCTTGTGCTTCCACTGATGCTCTTTTTCAGACTTTCAGATTTCCAAACACTGGCCTGGCCTCAGTAGGCAGGTGAGCAGTGTTCCACTTACACTGACAAGAGCAGTGTAAAAAGAGAAATATTGTTCACTGCTGTCCCCATACGTCTTGGCAGATCCCCTGTTTGCTTTGATACCAAGGTAGTGCAGCTGCACATCTTACGTGAATTTACATCTAGGGCAGCTTTGCCCTTCGAATGTAAGCGTGATGACTGAGCTCTGTGATGTGTAATAATGTATTTTGTTTTTCTCACAATACCTGCCTGGGGAAGTGTACAACTTGGAGTGTGCATCCTAAATCAAACACTCAGGAAACCTTGTTATTCCATGAATGGATACTTTCGTAGTTTATTACACATCATCTCGGCAATAAGGTAGAGATCTTATTGAATGTATACATTAACTTACTTGAAAAATATGCATGCAAATGTTGCTCCCATTCGTCTTCCAGAAGGCAATTAATGTCTCTCTTCCTCTGGTACCAGGTAGTCTGCTGGGACATAAAAATAATTAATGCCTTGGAAGCACTATCTCATGGAATCTTATGTTTGTTTTATTTAAGGGAAAACATTTCTACTACAGGTTAAAAAAATCAGGCTAAGATTTGTGTTCCCTGGAGATAATTCAGGTGCTTTAGCAGAATCTGTTTGCATTTCTCTCTGAGGAAAGGCTGGTACTGCTGCTGCATGCAGTGACAGGGATTTTGGGCAGTATCAGTATGTCACAACTTGTGACCTTAGTGCAGGTTTCCACACATCCTTCTCAATTCCCCAGAATGTTTCTTGGACAGTATGCTCTCAGAAGAGCTAGGCTTTTCCAATGCTGAAACTTTGTACTAGGGAATCCAGATAAGTATTCTTCTTCATGTGGGTGTATTTAAAAGAAGGGTTTTGTTCCATTTTTAAGGCACAATAAACAGTCCAGGTAATAATATTCCAACCCTTATTTTCTTTTGTGTGAGTGTCTGGTTGCACTTGACTCTTTGCTCCAGTCTGGTGCTTCCATTCACGATTCACTTGAAAACACCTTACTGGAAAGAAAGTGTTATGTACACCAGTTGTGAGGGTAAAAACGAGCAAATTCTGCTTGAGAGTAAAGATATTAGTGTGCATCTCTCTCTGAAAGGTCACTTTTGGAGCTCCCCTGTTTTGGGTGTACCTTATGAATACATCACAATATCTGGTGGAGGGGAGGGTAGGTGGGCACTGTGGCTGGAAATGCACAGATCTAATACTCAGCTGCTGTGTGTTTGCCCCAGAATTACTCTGCCTGCAGTAAAGCAGGAGCAGCATCCCCCAGGCAATGCGTAGTCAGCTCTTTAATTTGGGTGTAACTTAGAGCTGTCTAAATAGAATCCATATTTATGCTTTAAGCAGAGAGGAATATTAAGGGAACTACTTGGGGCACTCTAAGCTTAGTTGTAAAACTGCCAAATTAATTTTGTATCTGACATACTACATTTTGAGTGTCTGGTCTGGTCTGTCAACAGACTAAATTCTATTCTAATGCAAAGGAAAATCAAATGGAACTAGCCAAACACCAGAATGCTTTTGTCTCGTTTTCCTCTGACTCTTTTATACCTCATTCTAGGGATGATTCTCGCAGGCTTAGTAATGGATTTGGTTACAGGGAATGTTTCTCTTTTAAAATAGAACCTTTATTCATCCTTAGCTTGAAAATCTTGCAGGCTCAAAGTCATTAGTATAGATAAATCCAAATCACACCTGTGAGGTGTTCTCTGTGCTCTGCAGTCCTTCTCTGCAGCCCCTTTTGTGCCCTCCATATTAATCAATTAGATCCAAAAAGAGAAGGAAGGAGGAGGAATCTATACTACAGAGACATCTGCTAAAGTGGTGTTGAAGTTGCCCAGACCAACACGTAAGAATGTCTGAGAGCATCTTTGATGTGAAAGATGCACCTCACGTAGGTTGTGTTTAACAGAGTTTGGTGACCTTGTGCTGGGGCAGGCTGGGTCAGTGCATGGAGTGATGCTCTTTCTCTGCTTCTTTCTCAGAAAGTCAAAAAAACCCAACCAACCAAAAAAAACACCTATAGTAACAAGACGGTGAAAAAAGGTAGAGAAATATTTAGTAGAAAAACATGAGCTGTTTACAAAAGGGATACAGATAATGACTTGTTAAGTCGTAAGCATGTTTATATCCTCTTACTTGTTTCAACCATATAAACCTCTGGCAGAAACAGGTCTGTTCAGTGCCCTGACAGTGCCCGCTCTGAAAGTTAACCTGAGCTCCAAGGCCCTTACACAGCAAAAATTAAGATGAAAATTATGTCTGTTTTTCTCTGAATTCACGGTGATGTGAGACACTGCTTTTATCTGTAAAAATATATTTAGCAGCAGAAAAAATATGGTTTGGATTCCCAGGAAAAATTGTCTTAAGGATCCTGCAGAAAATCTATGAAATCTAATATTTATATATCTGTAAAAAGAAGTTATTGGTGACACCCATTGTGACTAATGCTAATCATATGCTACTTATAGCCATAAATGTAAATTAATATTAAATAAATCAATAGAAACAAACAAAATTACATTCTAAGTATAGCAATAAAAACACTCGTGACATGATGCATAAAATGCATTAAAATACCCACTCAAAATCTGAACATGTAGGATTGTATGTGAAACTATGCCTGCAAATGTACAACTCTCAGTGCTGAAGAAAAACATTTTAAATGTATCTTACACATGTAAATTTAGTCTGAAGACTATAATATATAAGCTGCCAAATGATGTGAAGAATTGGCTGCTGTAGATGCTGGAAACAAAGCAAAATGGATGTGCCGAAGTCATAAGAGTAGTAATAGCCACAAGGACAGAATGTGATAAATCCATAGGGATCAACGTTTCACTGAAAATGAGCTCAGCTCAGAATGCAGTGTGGTGTCCTGAAACAGGTTTCTTTTTTTATTGTTTTTAGGCCATCCCTCCTTGGTTACTATGACTGAATTAAGTGCACTGTCCATTGGAAGTTCTTTGAATAAATTTAGACCAAAAAAGTTTAGGACGAATTAATGATGATTTTTTTTCCTGTAACAGATCCGCAATAAAGAGCTTGTAATGAATGTATAAGGAAATAAGAGCCAAGATAAATTTGCAAGACAAGAGTCTAAAAAGCCCAAGATGTGCAAAAGAGGAAACATAAAGGAAATATTCATATGGTGATTTAACGGTTTAATTTGTGGCCCTTAAGAAGAGTTAATGAGAAGGGCTTTGGAAGCTGTAGAGAGAGGAGGGTGCTGGTTCCTGCCTTAATACCCGTAGAGAATATATTTAGATCAGACTTAGGCTGGAACAAAACCATAGGTCCAAATGGTGTATGTATTCAGGATGTGATTATTTTCCAATGATGGCTTTGGCTGAAAGGGGAATGATGGGCACATTCGGAAGATTTTGAGAATTTCCTCAGGAGTGAGAAGCCCTGGGTGTGGGGGTGTGGCAGGAGTGGGGATGCTGGGCAAAGTGTCACTTTGAGAGTGCTTTTCCAAGTTTCCTACTGGTGAAGGCTCTTTCTGGGTGTGCTGGCAGCTGAGGAGGAGCGTGAGTGGCAGCCAGGTGCAGACACAGAGCAGCACCCCGACACTCTGCGCGGTGCCTGCCGTGAACCGCGCTCCTCGTTCCGCGTCTGCCTCCCTGAGCTCATGGTGATACAGGGTTTTGCTTGAGGTGCTGAGCCACTGCAGGCTGGATGCTGCTTTTGTGTGCTTCTCCCGCAGTGCTGCTGACCTATTTTAATTCCTTGCTCCTCAGAGTATGACTTTGAAATCTGCCATGATCAATCCAAATTAGTAAAACCTGCTGGAAGATTTCACAGCTGGAGTCCTTTGCAGAAAATGCTTTCTCTGAATTATGCTCAGGAAATGGACTTTCAGGTAGTTTTTTTTTCCTTTTTTTTTCAGTACTGCTGCTTAAAAATTCAGCTTCAAATGTTTTGTGTACAGAAGGATCTGGTGCAACTGCTACAGAGCAGAGATGAATAGATGTAGTCCAAGAAAATCCATAGCTCTTAAGATTGAAAGGATCAAAAAAGTAGCTGTACTTCTTCTTATATGGTTGTTCCTGTAAACTTCAATTCAGCTTTATTCTGAAAGTGAAAAACCTGTGGAAAAGAAGAGGTTGAATTTGTTTTATGAAGGACAAATGAATCTTGCTCCTTCAATGGCCTCGCAGTTTTTCGTATTTCCTGTTCTCAAAATCACCAGTCTTGTAAAGGACAAGGGAAGCTCCCCCAGTTAAGCTGCCCAAACAATTCCATGTTACTCCCGTGATCAGTCATACTCACAAATTGCTCAGTACTTTAGTCTTAGTTGAAGTAAGTAACTTGATTAAAGACGTTCAGGTTAGCCTAGATATTCACATTCCATTTTAGAGCAGTTGCAAATACACGAATTGAACACAGGACAGCAATTTGGAATCACTTGCATCGTTTAAATGTTTTATTACAAGTCCTGATCAAAACTCTCCTGCAAAAATAAACATTTTAATTACTCCACAGAAAGAGACACATTTCCTCTAAATGTCATATAACCCCCACAAACTACAAACAGTCTTTAAAGTGATGAAGGAGACTTAGTTTTTCTATGAACTTCAAAGTGGGTTGAGGAGGGGAGAAGAAAGGTGGGGATCACCCCCAACGCCTGACCAGCTCTGTCTCCTTTTGGAATTACCTTCTCATCTGAGATCCAAAGTCTGTCTCGATCACTGAATGCTCTTGAAAGTGGCTGAAGTTGGCAGGCAAGTGCGAGTAGCTACACTGCCATCCAACCATAGCTGCATATTTAATTTGGTAAATACGTAAGTCGTGAAAACATCCAAATATTGATTACAATCAGTGGGAACTGGCTGTTTTCTTTAGATGGAATGAGATCCTTTGATACGTACCTCTGTCAAACATTGGAGAGCATCGGGCTGCTATATTTAAGCTTCATACAGCTTACTGATGTTTTTCTCCAGAAAAATTCTTTTATATGTTAACTTAAGCATCCAAATGCAGAATTTGGAATTAATGAACACCAACCTCCACATTTCAAAAACTTAATGAGATTAAATTCGCAATTACTTAATTATAGTCTATGAAGTATGCAAAAAAGACCAAAAAACCCTGAATTTTGAGCAAAGGTTTTTTTCAAAAAAATAGAAGTTTTATAGCAGTAGGTGCTTTGAATTGTCCAGTTTGATTTACAATAGGGAAAAAAGCCCTTTAAAAATTTGTTTCTACCGATAATAAATAACCCAGAGCTGAAGCTTCAATTTTCAGGAGACCAAAAAATAGATTATATTAATGAAGGGTTGGGAAAATAAATTTTCATTCCCTTGAAAAAGAAACAGATTGTGTCTGTTAATGACTTTGCATTTGTTCAAATGATTTTGTAGTCAGTTCGGAATGGATCTGAATTGTATCAACATTTGTTATTATTACTAATATCTGGACTATAGTAAAGCAAAAGTATAAAAAAGCTCATGAAGAGTTGATACTGAGGGGATGGAGTATCAGCACCCACACCTCAAAACAATTAAGAATGTATCCAAACATTCTGGCCAAAATGAACTATATCTTCCTTAATTTCCTGTTGTTATTTTTCCCTAGACAAACTAAGCTGAAAAGAGACGTTGATTTAATTTGGTGAGGGATGTGTTGTCTGTCTGATGCCTTGTTTTCTGTTTGCTTGTGTCTTGCCAACAATTATCTTGTCAAGAGGTAATGTCGGCAACAGAGAAGCAGTTACAAAACTTCTGACAGAGGTAAAGTTTCTGCTGCAATAAAACTTGCCCTAAAAACAATCATGTTATTATTTAAAGAACTTATGCACTTGTTTTCCTGTAAAACAAATATTGCCTTTACAACTGACATTTTGTGGACCTGAATCCCTGCACGCTAATGCAGATCATGGCACAAAACAGAAATAGACCTGAAATGAAGATTAATTAAAGAAACATGGTCTAGAGCTGGGTCTGTGCTGTTTTTCAGTGCTGTTTGTTGAAAAAGATGTAGCTGGAATGCTTTTGCCCTCATAGTGTCCTTGTGGGACTGGGCACAGTGGTAGCTGGGAGCAACTTGGGACACTGCACACGGCTGCCCTGCCAATGCAGCAATACCTGTAGGAAGGAGCGATCTCTTTTTAGACTGTTATTGATTAGTATAATCAGCTTTAAACTCTGAGCAATTGTTCTGCACCTGTTTTAGCTTTAAAAGTTTTTGTTTCTTGCTCAGATCAAAGAGAGCTCTAGTGTCCAAAAGATGATCTGTTTCTTTCCAAAAATAGCAGTTGGAAATACCACCTCTCCCTCCAGTCCTTGGCTTATTTATATCCTGAAATCATCTTGGGTAGAACACTGCCGGTACTTTTGCCGTGTGTGTGGCTATTTGGAAACTCTGCCCAGTGAGAAACAGAGTATTTGTTTAAA
The DNA here is from genome assembly GCA_013398055.1 of Ifrita kowaldi. Classification (NCBI taxonomy): domain Eukaryota; kingdom Metazoa; phylum Chordata; class Aves; order Passeriformes; family Cinclosomatidae; genus Ifrita; species Ifrita kowaldi. The sequence goes on along the minus strand of VZRS01005270.1, from coordinate 309,625 downwards.
GTCTGGGATATCTGTATGTACACACGCACACACCATGTGTAGAGGTTCTAAATACACTCTGGATCACCGTGAAGCCTAAACATCCCTATAGACACTGAATTTCTTGATGCAGCGACATATCTGACTTGGCACTACTTCTACTTATTGGACACACTTACCGGGGAAAAGGGATCCTCTTTTCCTAGATGCAGCTTCAAATGTTGCAGAACCATCAAAGTGGGAGTGAGGCAGGTTGGGCAGCCCATGGAGGAGTGGGAAATTTGGTCTTCTGTTGGCTTTAGTGCTGCAGAAAAACTTTTGATTGTGGCAAGCTTTAAAGATTTTATAAAAATATGTACATCGGCTCTCAGGCAGCGAGCTGGCTTGTTGGGGATAGAATTTTGGCTTGAAGATGTCTTCTGTACTTAGATGCAATAAATGTAAGGATTCAGGCTAAAAGGCAGAATGAGATTGAATTTACCACTTGGATTTTTCTTTCAGAAGGACCTGGAAACTGATTATGCATTTAATAATGCTGAGGCACAAGATGGCTGAAACATTTTCCTTCTTTGCTTTTGTAGTTCTTTTGTAAAGGTTACAATATCATCTTTTGGAGCCAGTTCAGACACTCTGGGGTTTGTTTCCATTTAATTTAACAGCAAATATTGAAAGTGTGGTAATGTTATTTGCCTTAAATTTGGGGTGTGGGAGAGGCAGAAGCCTTCTGTTTAGTAAGAAAAGGAAAAACTTTTATTAGAAAGTTTGTATCTCTTAATACTTGTGTACAAATTTAAAAAGTTCTTAGACATTTTCTTACATAAAGAAGACATTAGCAGTGTCACAGTGAAAATACTTTCTTTTACCAAAGCTGTGATTTCGCAGTTTTTGCTGAGTTATGATGACATCATAACTCATGGTTTATTGTGGAGCCAGTTATGAACTTATAAAAAAAAGGGGTTTTAGTGATGCTTATATACACATTGTATTGGCTTTTGGTAGTAATTCTAGAAAATTGTTTCTCCTTTTGTTGAATGGGAGTTTCAGACTAAAATTACAGAATAGTTACCACCAGGTCTAGTGGGGGTATGCCCCCACTAGAAAATATGCCCCCATTTCTTCTGAAGGCAGAACTCAATTGTGACATTCAGTTCCAATGGCACTAAATCATTAAATTTCATTGTGTGATGTTCTCCAGTAACATTTTTCATGATTAATTTCTGATACTTGCCTAGTTACCGGGGCCATAACCACCTTTTTGATCTCTGTTTGGTTTTCAGTATCTTGTGCAATGTGACCATGTCCCATTATTCTGAACTTCATGCTGTGACTCTAATTCAAGTGCCTTAGTAATAATATCAATTCTTCGTTAAAATTAATCCAAAAATAATTGTGACTAATGAATGACTAAGAAAATAGCAATGGTGTTCATTGTTGAGTTGAAAAAGAAGCAAAACGTTGAAGTAATTTGTGAACTTTTCTGTCCACCCTTAAAAATTCATGGAAGTTTGGAAATGGGTGCTGGCACCTCATTGCCATGGTGACCACCCCTTTGTGTGACGTGAGTGTGAGTCAGCGTGAAGCAGAAACCCGGCCATACCTTCAGCTGCTGGTCTTGGTTACATTTATATGGGCTACAAAGGAAACGTTTTGCTTTCCCCATTAGCCACGAGTGATGTGTAGCAGCAGAAGCCACAGGAAGATGCAAGGGGAGGGTAGACAAACATGAGAGGAAAAAAATAGCAAGGTAAATATAATCTTTGGTTGTTATTCACAAATTATGGAAATGCAGATTGTGGCTGTCTGCTGTCAGAATGAAGATGCAGAAAACTTTATATTGGCTGGTACAGGAATGTTCCAGCTGGCCCTAATGCCAAGCATGCCATTGTGTTGTGTCGAGGAATCATGAATAAAAAGTCAAGACAAGATTTTTATGCCATACCTTTACTTATGATTGTCATGGGGCTCTCTTTGTCTAATATTTGGCTTCTGCTTGAATGTCTCCTTTTTCTTTAAACCTGTTTAATTCATAATTTCAAAACTTTGCATGAAAATACTTTGAAATACATACCAGAGGCTATAGTATTTATAGCAAAGCAGGGAAAGGTTAGTTTAACTTGATAATGTTGCTTTCTAGTCTGGGTCTGTCTGTCTTTTCAGCCTCCCACATTTCTGAGATGTCAGGTGGTTAAATAAGGATTGTGTTCTCCAGATTCATTAATTTATTTTGGTTGTCCTTCACACCCTCCTCAAGTGGTGTTGCAAACAGTGTGAATCAAATGAAGGGGTAATACAAAACAGATGATGTGGTTCAGTAGCCTCTAAAACCTTGCCACTAAAGCCCAAGGTGAAGTGTGGCTGTGACACCTGGGTAAAGCCATCTCAGATACCACCTGTACTGTCCACTGACCTTCAGAGAGCTGCAGCACTGTTTGCTGTCTTAAGTAACTTTTCTTCTTTCATAAATATTTGAACTTTTTATCTTACAAGCAATGATTCTCAGTATTTTGTTGCACAGCCCCTGTTTCATTGTGGTGAAACTACTGATATTTTCGTTGGTGTTATTCACTAGCACAAAGTCTCAGTATTTTGTCAAAACAAAATCCTCGCTACTTATGTTGTCCTTATATTGAAGAGAAAACTTTGAGACTGGGGTATTTTAGCTAAATAAATATGAGCTTGCTTTATATACAGCAGGGATGTGTTAACTGTGGTTGGGAAAGAACAGCAGTGTGCTTTCAGCTTCCCTTTGGGCTTTGGTTTTCCCTGTGCAAAGAAACAAAATAGGAAAAGGTCTCAGATTCCTCTTCATGGGATGAAAGGAGGGCAGGGCAGAGAAGTGTATGGTCTTGTTCCATCTCCCTCCACCCACCTCTTGCCCAGTGTCAGCTTGAAAGTCTGTAAAAATAGATTTTTTCTGTGTCAGCTTGTGTCCCCTTCAAATGTCAAAGTCAAACTCTACCTCCACCTTCTAGTAAATAATTTCTATGTGTAAAACTCTCCTTTGCTACTGGGACTTGATGGCTTTGTACCCCTTGTTAGAGATGCACCCTCCAGGGCCGTGTGTTTGAGGAATGAACAGCGAAATGCTGGCTGCATGGGATATTAATAATTGTTCCTTTTGGGGCCACTCTGTGATTAAAATTCAAGCCAGAGGGCTGGCAGAAGGTTGGGGGTTCCAATATCAGAATAGTGCACCTCCACACCAACTACTTGCCACAAGGTCCAACAGTTTGTCCTTTTTGCATTTGTAAGGTCACAGACTGCACCATGAGCTTCCTTGGCAGCTTCTTCTGGAGGCATCTCCAGCTCTGTTCCTAGAGCACAGCCCCCAAGAAATTTGGAATCTGGAATTTTTGGATGTTTATTTGGATTCTTTCTTTCTGTATTTCCCCAGTGGAGAATGTATAGTGCTGTGTAAAAGCAATGGGAATGCCCAAAATGAAATGCAAAGGAAAAAAGAAAAAGAGAAAACTATAAACCTAATATGGGCTGATGTAAACTGCCAAGGAAATGGCAAAGGGGTAAAAAATGGAATAATTTTTTCTGACAAAAAATGAAAGGCAAATATAAGGTAGAGGACTGTGCAAGAACCCTTTGCACTCTCTCCTGAATCTGCTTTGTCCTTATGCTTGTAGTAAGATCTCCCCTGGCAGCATTCGTGAAGGGTATTTTCTGTGAAAAGCCAGTTTAAGAAATGAAGCAGTGTGGAAGGTGGAATTACCATGAATTGTTTCTTCTGCCCTGATCAGATTCTGTTTCTCTCTGTGGCAATCCTGCCAGTTTCAGAGCAAGACATGCAATTCACATTTGAAGATGTAGATATTTTTTTTTTCTGTTGAGCTTTATGTTAAATGTAAAGGTTTAGAGGGCTCCCGTCAGGGAAGTTTACCTTCACAGACAGTGTGATAGCAGCCACGTGCTATTGCCAACCACCTCCAGTTCCACCTCATCCTGTAAAACACATTAGCAGCAGCATGTTTGGCAACACCAGTGACAATTTATGAGGAAAAAAGTTCCTGCTAGTCTTTAATTATCTATCCTGAGATATTAGGTGCATGCTTCTACTTACTCCCACCTTTATTCCTTTGTAACAAAGAACCTTTCCTGGATAATGAAACCGTAGCAAGGTAGGAGAGCTGATGTTTCTGTGGGTATATGTTATGGCACTACTGAAAATTAAGGATAGAAATTAAGTAATTAGAAACATTTGAAGCAGACTGAGCTCATGAAGTTTGCTGAAACCCACTATTTTCTAGCTACTTTTTATGAAGCAAGAGCACCACTGGAGGTGGTCTCTTATAAAAAATAGAATGATTCTCCTGTATCATCACTGCACTGAGTGACCTGTCCTGAACATGTTGAATAATTTAGGTAAATCATGCACACTGTGTGATTGTAACTTGATTGAAAATAATTATTCACAGTTATTGACTATCACTGAAGTATTGACTGTTGTCCTGAGCTGTTTTGATTCCCCTCAAGTTCTTCTGCTCTCTGCCTCTAATTATTTTGTCTACAGATGCTTTCCAGAAGTCATATGTACAAAGGTGGAAGCAGAAATACTACTTGATATTTATATTCAGTGCAACCCTTTGCAGACTGGTGTTGCAATACAGTTCAGGAAAGCTGTATGTCACAAGCTAAGGAGTAATCACCTGGGAAGTTGGATTTGAACTTCTTGTAGGTGGGAGAGCTGCGGGTTTAGTGTGACAGCTCACAGGGGCAATAGAGGAACACGTAATACAGCAAAGAAATAAATCATTAAGATAATGCAAAGTAGAAAAGAGGAACCAAGAAGGAACTGATGCGAGATGGGAGAAACCAGAACACTCCATTACATTCATGGTAGGAATAAATTTAAGAGCAACTTGGAGACTGTGAAGTTTAATTAAGCCTAATAATGTTAAGAGAGCTGTAACTGGACAGACAGCTGCCTGCTGATGGAAGAAGTCAGGAACCCAAAAAAACTTCAGAAAATCTGCAGGAAGAAACTACCTTCTGTTGCTGAGGAATTGAGGCAAAAATGTCATCTGGCTGGAATTGCAAGTGAATAGGAAATTAACTCTTTGCTCCTGACTTTTTTTCCTGAAAAGTTCTGAACAAGAATGACTCTTTGTTCCTTCAGTTTTTCCACCACTTATTTGAACTGAAATGATTTCTGCGTGTGCGTGTTAATTCTGCACATATGTTGGATAGAAAATTCAAAAGGCATAGCAGGTGAACCAGAAAATGCCACATTTTTCAGCCTATTTCATTTATACGTTTCAGTGATGTGCAGTCCTTAGGAAAATTTGATCTAAAAGTGTTACTGTGCTTTTTTGGGGGGCAGGGAGCGGACAGTGGCTGAGTTTATTAAAGATGTCTGAAGTGTGAGTATAATTCAAAAATTCTCATGTCTGATCCCTTAAGGTGACTTTTGAGTAAGGGTTTTTGTATCTCTTGTGTTCTGTAAGTACGTTATGCAGCTATGTCAGGCAGAACTTAAAAACATAGACATGTAAATAGTGTAAAGAGAAAAACATTGTCAGAGTTAATCTGCTTAATAATAGAGAGACTCTAGTAAAAATAATCAGTATATTTTAAAAAGCTTAATTTGCCACTTTATATTTCCATGTGCATAATGCGCTGGTGCTGCACTGGAAATGGAGGAGTTGTGGAGCAGTCTAAAACCTTCTCACAGAATTTAATTCCTATATATTTCCCAATGTGGAGAGCAAAACCCTCCTGGAAGACTGTGAGCTCTGAATGCACACAGATGATGTGCTGTAGGAGAGAATCGTTATTGTCAGAGACATCTACAGAACATATGCAGAAAGTCTTTAGCATGACTCTTTAGCATGACTGCTGTTGGCAGAGAAGACAGTAAAAGATTGTTATCCCAGTGTTGCTTCACATTAACATGGTGAAAGGGTTGAGGAAACAGGGAACAAGAAATCAGTGCTGAGTTTCCAGCCCTGAGGAACTGGAGCTTTTGGAATGGTCTGTGCTCCATCCTGAAAGGTATTCTGTAGATCTCCAAGCAGGAAGCATCCCTGATTCTTCTGGGAGAAATAAGTATTCTGCATTTCATTCCTCAAGTCTGTCCTGTCGGGACTCAGGCACCTCAGGATTTTGAAAACAGTTTATCCTCATCTGTACTAGGATTGCTGCGATGGTATTTGCTGTAGGATAAGATAATCTTCCTATCTCTACATCATTGGCACAGATGAGACCTGGAACAGTTTCCAGTTCACAGGTCTATATAGACATTTATTTCTCACTAATGAAAATGATGTGACCTGCCTGGAGTGTCTAAAATCTTCCTGAGTGTCTGTTTTGAGCTGAAGCTTGTTAAAACGGTGCTAGAATAATGCTGGAGAGTAAACAACATGCAAGTTGTTCATAACAATTTTTGATTTATATGCTGCACTGAGCCAAAACAAAGGTATTCAGAAAGTTTTAGCTGCGGTTACGCCTCCAGCAATAACTGCAGCTTCACATCCCCAAAGCCAATAATGAAGAGGTAATGGCTCTGTTAGGAGCTCCAACTTTTAGCTGGGTTTTGAGGCTGCTTTAAAAGAATGAGATGGGATGGAAAAGGGGAGAAACTTGGAAGAAACTATTATAATTAGAAGGCAGAATTGAGCTCCAGGTTTATACGGATGTAAATGCAGGTTAGACACCTTTTGCTGCGGGCGTGAGTTTGGAGTTGCACAGGCGTAGGTGCTGACTTGTGCGTGCTGTATTAAACATGCTCTCACAGACAGTGGGAAATGCCTGAAGTGCCTCACACAGTCCATGAAAATTGGCATCCTTAGGGGACTCCCTCCCTGCTCTCATAATTTCACCGCTTCATTTATTCACTAAATGACTGTTTCTCTGTACAGCTGGGATAGACACTTGAGGGGCAGCAGATCCGTGTGCTTTGCTGTTCTCCAGGCAGCTGGGCCTTCTGCTCCACTCACCCACTCCATACACCAATAACTCTTCTGGAAATCATAGCTAGGAGCCACAAGATTATTATTTTTTTAAAATAGCACCTTTAAGGTTTACTTTTTTTATATATCTGATTTTTTAATTCTACATCTGCCAGCTATTGCTAGAAACCATTATAACAGTATCTGTGGTAAAATAGAAAAAAAGGAACAATAGGATTTCTTTTAAAGGATGCTTTTAAAATTGATTATACTACAGATGATTTCTGTCTCACAGCTAGTTGCAAACAAGATGACTATTCCGATAAGATTTGTAGAAAGTTAGTTACTTCTGTGATGTGGGCAGAAATTTTAATTATAGAGAAATGCATACTGCTTTATTCCTGCCTTTGTTAGAAATTCCCGGTTTTCAGTTTTATAAATGCCTTTTCTTACTGTCTTTTAATGTACTGTAAAGTAATTGGACATAAAACTTTTTTCCATAATAGAAACGAATGTTAAAAAAACCAAAATAATCTAGACAAGTCCATAAGGTAACAGTGCTAGTTTCAGATGTGTCTGGCAAAAAACTAGGAAAATGAGACAGTTTTTTCTCATGTTAACCAGAGTCCAGTTTGCATCTGGACAATTAATGTAAACCTCAGGGCTCTGAAAATGTTGTGTGTCCTGTCTTGCTTTGAGTAGTTCTCAGGGCTCCAGCTGAAGCACTTCACTTGGAAGCTTGACTCCCCAGCTAAAATTTTGCTGTCAAAAATCATTCTTGCTGTTTAGCCTGCATTTTCACCACCAGGAGCACTACTTCATATTCAGTCTATATAAGACCTTTCTTAAATTCCTTGTATATCCTTCAAAAACTTCCGTAAATACGCTTATGTAGACATCCTACTCCTTGGTAGGTTTTTTTGTAGTTCTTCACTGCCTCTCATAATTGGTTGGTCCTGTTTCTAGCTAACCAACATAACTGGGTTGTTTAATCCCTTAAATAATTATTTTGTCTTGGAGAAACACTTTATAAGATATGTGGCTCATAACTGCACTTCATATGTGTGTGTGTCCGTGCGTGTGCGTGTGTATTTCAAGTGAAAATTTGAGTATGTATTTGAAGTGGTTAAGACGTAATAGGAGGCTTTTTGAGATGAGATTCTTCCAGGATCAGCCTCAACACAGCAAGTATATTAAAGTTTTATGAGCAGTTTGTATATCCTGAAACATTAACTGGTTTCTGACCCGCAATAAATATGTAATCTTGGTTGCTGGGTCCTTCGCAAGAACGGGTGATGAGTTTTGATGCACTGTCTCTTAGAAAGCAAAGACTTCTCCTAGTGACCAGGTTCAGTGGAAAATATAACTAGGTACCACTTTTAAATGCTTCCTAATAATGCCTTGTAATTGGTAAATGTGTTGGTTAATAACTAATAATATTTCATTCTTCTGAAATATTCCCTGCAAATAGCTCAGTCCAATTAAAGTGCTTGGTTTATTGATCTATGTCCTATTCTTTCTCTTTCATCTTGCTGCAGATCCTTTCATCCTTGTCTTACTGCTGGGATTCATCAGTTTTAGTTTACATCTGCATTTGCAAATGACTCTGAAATACAAGCTGCTATTTGGAAGCTGGGAAGTTTCCACCAGCTTCACTGGGTAGGCTCAGAATTTGTACTCCAAGGATGCTAAGGTTTCTGTCTCTCTTCCCACAAAGTGATTACTCACATAATTAATTAAAAAAGCCTAGTGAATGTTTCCACAAGGCACTATTCTGGCACTGTGGAAGGACCTAAATGTAGCAAGTTTTTTTTTAAACAAGAGAAGTGACTTTTTGCTGTGTTTGTGATTAAAGACATTGCAGATAATATGCAGCATTTGTATGAGACAATCTGCCCCATGGTATATATAAATTTCACTGCCACTTTTTGGTCTATTTTCTTGACCAGTAGGAAAATACAACTACAAAGCAGCAACAAGCACATTTTGTAAACATGGAAACTTAAACTGATAAGAGACAAGCTGCAAGTTAGTGTGTGTGGAAATATTGGGAATATGCCTGCAATATGTCTGGGATGTTTGGTGCTTGTATCTTTACGTGAGCGATTGTTGCTCTGGCTGTTTGTATTTGCCTAACCTTCCTTTATCAAATAAAATCCAGAACAAAATACAATTTCTGTCTGAGACAAATATGACTGGAATCCCCAGAAAGACTCTAAAGGTCAGTTCACCTGTTTTGAAATATTGCTCCTCAGTATCTACAACGTCTTAGTGACATTAAACAGTACAACGTGTAGGTTGCTAGAAGGTACCCCAGTGTTTTATATTTAAAGCACAAGTTTTAGACTAGAAATGAATTTAAAAAAAAAAAAAATTGTGGTGAAAGGCTTCCAACTCTGACCAGTATTTGCGGAATAATTATACTGTGGAAACTGGATTTAATTTGTCAGCAGCAGAACTGCAGATCTGGGATGCTCCTGGCCCTTTGTCTGCTGGTGTGGTCAGATGGTGGTTCTCACCAAGTCCAGGGACTGCTGCTAAAGCCGACTTCCACACCTGTTTATTTTGAAAAGAAAAACGGAGATTGCTTTGTACATAAATGGGCAAATATTTGCATTTTATAATCGTTTACTCAGAGATTAGGAAAACTGAATCATAACGAGGTGCTTTTCTTCCTTTGAAATGGAGTAGAATTTTAATTAGCCTTATTTCTTATTTAGGAAATATGGCAATATGGGAGGCAGGCTGTTGTTATATATTTTTCTTCTTTTGCATTGACTTTTATATGAGGCTTCTTAACTAATATTGAAATAATTTGTTGGGCATCTACATGGGTAGTTTTTTTGAATTTGCAATTGTTAGCTAATAAATTTCTGTGGAGGGAAAAAATTATAGTTCTGGAAATCAGTGGAAGTTGGGGATGTAATCACCAGGGTTACCTCTGAAAATTTCCTTCCCAGAGTTAATCAGCAAATGGGAACCCTAAAGTGAGCAATGGGGTGAATACGTGTATGTAAGTAACTACAGCCACATCCAGACATAACTCTGACATTCCAGTCAGCAAAAGCAACACTCTAATAGTGGAAGAGTAATTTCAGCTAGCAAGCAGAGTTTGGGGCAAAAAAAAGGAAACTCTGAGGGGAATTAAAGGCTGAAATGAGAGATGTTTCTGTAAGTGACTGCTTCCATATGATCACAATAAGATTATGTTTAGTTTCTCAGGAGATATGTCTATGATTAAATTTCACTCCAGAGCTACCCTGGGTTCAGCGCATGATTGAGTCACCTCGAATCCAATGATCATTTAAATGAGAAAAATGGTGTTCAACATAAAAATAATCATTTTTACTTTGTGTAACTCATTTATAACATGCCCCTCTCTGTTACACACTGCTACCAGAAACATTTCAAACTGTTAGAAAAAATATGAGCTCAAGTGTAAATGAGATTTTACTACTTTTACTTAACTGTGCAAAAAGTTCAGTACTATTATTCCAAGCATCTTTTTTTAAGAGGCTTTCTGTAATGCAGGGCAAATCTGAGAGAAAAAAAAGTTAATTTCAATATACCATGGCAAAGGGAGCATCTGTTACTTACACCTGTATTGTGGTTTTGTGGCTTGATCATTCAGTGAGGTGCAATTTTACCTCAGAGTAGTTAAGTACAGCTATGGGGGGAAAAAGTAATGTTCCCAACATTTACAGGATTTGTTAGAAAACACTGAACAATCCTGTCAGGTGCTGAAGGTCACCAAGGTAGAGGCTAAGCTTTGTTGAGGTCAGAATCTGGTCCCTTTCTGAGAAAATTTGGGTTTAAACTGAAAAACCTTAATTAAAATGCAAGTGGCAAAGCAGAGCAGCCTCCTGCGGTTCATCTCGTACATGCACAGTGACACACTGAGTTGTTGCTGTAGCAGTCAGGACCACGCTTCATAAGATTAAAGTCTGTGATTTTATTTTCTTGTTCTTATGTCTCTCTCAGCATAATTGAGTTATGGTCTGAGCTTAGACCTCTAGTTTAGTCATAGAAAAAAAAAAAAAAGAGCCAGAACCAAATGCAACAAGGCTTTGAAATCTTCAGTCTTATCAAATTTTTATCACTGGCATGAGGAGCTTGAAACACAATTAACCTGTTACCAATATCAGGCTTTATTTATCCTCGAGCTTAAACCATTGATGTTATTGATCTGCTTTAGGGCTAATCGCTCCACTGTGTAATCTAGGAAGTTGTTACATTGCTTCTCTCCATGGCACTGATGTGTTTCAAACAGTAGATCAGGAGCAGCATGGCACAAATGGCAATAATTCCTCTGGTGAGATTGTGTGCTGGGGAGATAAGGACAATTCATTGTTGACTGGGACGGAAATTCTCACCATGACAGTGTCATGCTTCTTTCTGGCCACCTAGAAAATATTCACGTTTCCATCCCTAATATTAATCTTTTAAAAAAGGCGTTAAAAAGGTTGTCCTAAGGATCTGCTAATATCACTAAATATTTTGCTTTACAGCTGTGAGGTTAAGCAGAAGTGACATGAAAAGCATCTTGTAGTGAGTACAGGCAAGGACTTCAACACAAAATGAATTCTTATTTTTGATAAAGAAGGGGTTTTCACAATGCTTTTTCTTATCTGATGCTAATAATAAAACACTTTGTCTTCCTTCCTCCATTTAAGTGATAGTCTAGAGTCACATATGCAAGCTACAGCACTAAGGTAAGTAAATTATAGAACTTGAGATTTTGCTACAATCTTATGTGGTAAAACCCGAGGCAGATTATTGAGCTGTCAGCAGGGAACTCTGAGCAGAGGGTGGCACTGCCTAAAATGGGGTCCTAGCAAAGCCTGAGATTTCTGTACCATTTTATATAAATATGCAGGGTCCAGGCCTGTTTCTGAGAGCAATGATGGTAACCTTACACATCTGTCTGAGGCACCGGGAAAGAGGTGCATGATGAATATCAGGAGGCAATAGCTGGTATCAACAAAGATTTTTCGCAGTTGACACTCCACTATTTTAAAAGATGGAAAAACAGCCTTGAGAAGTGTTCCTGCGTATTCAACAGCACAGTTAATATTCATGCAAAAGCCACTATAAAAATATTGCAGCAATGTTTACAGGTGATTCAGTGGCCAAATTTTGGGGGGGGGGAAGTTTCTAGGTTTTTATCTTATTGGCTGTATTTGGAGTGCTACAGGCAAGGATTCCATGTTCTGCTGCATGGGGCAAGGGAGGGGTAGACAAGGGAAGGATTGGCAAAGCAAGGCGGGGAGGGGGTAGGCAAGGCAGGGAAAGGGAAGGAAAGGGAGGGAAGGGTAAGGCAGGGTCAGGGAGGGCAAGGCAATGGATGGGTTGGCAAGGCAGGGGTGGTGTAGGCAAGAACATGGCAAGATAGGGATAGGCAATGCAAGGCACGGGTGGGGAATAGGCAGGGCAAGGGAAGGGCTGAAATGGAGTTAGATGCCATAAAGAGGCTGAAGGTTTGAAAGGGTTTGGAAGCTGGAAAGCAACACGTGGCCATAAAAAAGTGGAGTTGTAAAAGTGATGGGAGGCCAAAGAGGTGTGGGAAGGAGGGAAAGTGTGTGAGGGAGGGCAAGTAGAGGGCAGAATATAGTGGAGGCTAAATTGTTGTGGGAGAATAGAAACTTTATCCTTATGACAACCTGTGGCTGCATAATTTAAGGAAAGATTTAAAATAAATTACTGCTTAACTTGTATAGAATGACTTCATGAGGAGGGTGAGTAAACAACTGAAGATACTAAATATTAGCAGTCTCTTCTCTTTCAGTTTTCCCACAAAAGGTTAATTATTTTTAATTATTTTTAATATAATCATTAAACACAACAGGGGAAAGTAACAAGAGAAAGAACAGGTCAAAGAACTTTTGCATCAATTAGATGCTTTCAGCTCAACAGGATCTGATGAATTTTTCTCTAGGGCATTTCAGGACTAACTGAAGCAATGTCTGTGCTTAAAATTGGGTAAAATCCCAGAGAACTAGAGGAGGCACAAAATAAGCCTTATTTCCAATGACAGATGGAATGCAGAGAGTTTCAGGAAATATTAAGCAGGCAGCCTAATTACAAAAAGCAAAGAAGTTGCTGTAAATTTAAATGATCCATATGTATATATGTAGAAACTGAGGGTAAGCTGCCGATGTGGAGGTCTGTCAAGCACAAATCACATCTCTTCTTTGACTGCTCATAGCATGTTTAAATGAAGAGCACATGAGGTAAGGACACAGTAGCAGATATAATAAAATTTTGATAAAGGTTCATATGTAGCCATCCATAGCATTTGCAAAAACAAGCAATTAGCACATGGGCTTAGGAAAATCGTGTAGAATGTACCCACTTTATACAAGGGGCAGACACTCACTCCTCCCAAACTAAAAATAGGTGTCAGTATTTTCCTGTGATAGTGGAAGGATTTTTTTCTTCAGGGTTTGTTACTGGGAAGAAATCTGTCCTGTAGGGTAGTGAATCTTGTAGTCAGGGTGTCTGAGTATATTTTTATTCCATTTCAAAGTTTTACAGTTTATAAGAGCTGGTACCTCATTGATTATGAGTAACTAAATTTTCATGTTAACTACATACAATAGCACATATGCAAACCCAAGAGCTGGTATGTCTTGTAGTAGAAATGTTCTGCTCTAAAACTTTTTTCTTCATTTTGCTTTGCTTTTATTGTAGGAAGAGTCTTCAAAAAAAAAAAAAAATAGGATAGGCAAATTAATGACAAAATTGGCCCAACATGTTTCCCTTCAGTGGTGTTTTGAGAAGATTCCACATTCCTGGGGTTTAGCAGTACTGTCTTTTGCCATCTGTGATTTTCCTGTTTTCAGGGATGAAAGAGGATTAAAGCCTGATTAGGTTTCAATCTGAGCTTGGTTTTCAAGCAGGTTTGGAAAAAAGCACAAGGCCCCTGGATTTCATATCTTCAGTTCCTACTTGGATGCAGGGTTTGCAAAGTCCCTCAGCAGTAAGAATATGAATGTTCTTTATCATTCTGCAATATTTTTTTACGTCTCATTGCCTGTGGTTTTCATGATGCATCTGGTTTAGTACAGGGTTTTTTTTTTCCACTTTTCAAGAGTTCAGTGCCATTGTTGACCTAAAAGCAAATCCCCAGGCTAGGGACCTTAACAAAATCCATGGGAATGCTTGTTCTGGAGGTAAAAAATGCCCTTTGAGACTTATGTTCTTAATTTTGGCTGATGTTTATTACTAGTATTATACGCCATAATTGTACTGGTTTAATTCCCCTGTGCCTCAGAGTGTTACATCTTTGGGAAGAAGGCATATTTAGGAACTGAGCCTGAAGCCAGTCACCTACATCTTTGTCTGTTTGTAGGAAGTAGCAGTTTGCCAGGGACACCTTGTCGCCTTCAGAGTCACAAAATGACTTTTGAATTTTAACACTCAGCTGCTGTGGTCCCAGGAGAAAATTCCCTTACCTGTCTCCTGGGCAGTCAGCTGGACACATCTCCCGTGAAGGTGGAAAGCGTCTTTGAACAGGGCCTTGGCGTTCTCAAATTTCATTGAAGGATTGGTGTACCAGGGTGAGTTTCCCTTCCCCTGAGGTCATGGTTACAATAGGGGCACTACAACATATCTGTGCAACTGGAAACAAGGTTTAGAAACAAGGTTTAGAATCAAGCACGTCACTCAGCTAAACCCACCTGATGCATTATTTCTTTTAGATTAACCTTTTTTACCACGTCTGGTTTTTTTTTTGCCACCTTCTTAAAGAAGCGGACTCCTATGTTCTCAGGAAGAAGAGATTTCTCTAAATAAAAATAACTTAATAAAGTTCCACTATATAATAAGAATATAATGTTTAAAAGCTATGCCAGGCCCCACACAAAGTCTCCAGCTCTTTGTCTCTTCTTGTCTTCAGTGATTTAGCACTTGAAGTGAGATAAAAAGCTGTTTATTTTTGACCATTTCTGTGCTCTTCATTAATAAAAAGAAGTTTTGGTAATTAGGCTATGATGACAGAAACTAAATATGCATCAAGAAATCCCATTAATCTCTAAAAATGTAAATGATCTTTTTAGTAGTGTTTTCATTCACTAATACTAATATCAAATTAATAATATCACATAGTAACTGCCAAGTTTCTTCTCCCCTGTGTAAGAGAAGTGGGAAATGGTATTATTATAATTTTTCTGCCATTTTACAGAAGAAAAAGCTGAAACAAACACACACAAACCCAAACCCAAGTAAACAACAACAACAAAAACCCCAAAGAAGAACATTCCCTGATCTTGCATGGTACAGTGGGTTCCAAGAAGCATTAAAATCAACACCTATTGCCCCTGCAATCAGCCCCTCACAGCATGAACAGGGCACAATCCATAAACTGCTCTCTGCATAGGTTGGGAATAAAGTAAGATTTATATTCAACTCTTACTGGCAATATAAAAAAACCTTGTGCTTAAGATGGCTGACAACAGGAGAACTTCAGAAGGCCAAGAGAAATCCAAAAGGAATTGCATCTTTTAGTGACATTGATACAGTGATGTAAAATAATATTAGAAATACTGAAATTAAAGGCATAGATCCCACAGATGTTTTGGAACATGGCTTCCATCATGCTCTGATGTAGATGTGCGGTGGGAGAGGTTGTTCCCAGCAGCTAGCTCTGAGAAAACTGCTCTTCCTGGATTTTCTTGCTCACTGAGTTGGAAGAGGGTGGCTAAAATGAAGAGTTGCCAGAGTAGCTTTAATTAAAATACAACTCTGAACCCTTTCCTGGAGAAAATTGTTCTTTTCTGTTATCTTGAGAGGGAATGCAGACCAGGGGAGATAAGCTGAAGTTCATGCTTCTGAGTATGTTTTTATGTGCAGTTTACTGGATGTCATAAAGCATCCATGCTACAGTAAATTTAATACAAAATACAGCCTTCTAAATTTGTGCTGTAGCACAGCCATGGAAGGCCTGAATTTCTGATTTTCTGTGGCCTCTTGATGCTTTTGGAGCAGCATGAAGTGACCCTGTAACAGGCGAAACTGCTGATGGGGAATCTTGCTCTTGGCATAAAGATGGCAAAACATCTTTATACTTTGCTGCGGCAGTCCCCAGTTTTCTGTCATTTTAGGAGTGAGGGAGGCGAATTAGTCATTGGGGTGGTGAAGCCAGGAAGGAGGACTGAAGCACATGTTGTCAGAGATGAGGACGGGATGGCAGATGTGAGACCTAAATTTGTGTTGGTGGGAAGCCAGGGCACAACATGCTCCATCTGCTCCTGACTGCATGTGACCCAAGCAGCCGTGAACTCTGTATTATTAAGTGGAATTCACCCTCTGGGGCAGGAAATCCCCCTCTCAGGAGAGGAGAATAAAAAGGACAGGACTGGGAAAAAAAAGATACTACGAATAAAGCAAGAATTGTCAAAGGTTGTTGGTGAATCACTGACAGAACACTGATGTGCCATTAATGAAATAAAAGTAATTATTAAATTTTTTTTAATCAAAGATGTATATCTTTGTTTCACCCGTTCCCTGGATGAGGAATCAAATGTGCTGAAGGGATGTGAGAGTTTTCCTTGCTGTGTGCAGTGAAGGTTGTGGTTATGATCCCTCACAAGAGTAGGAGCATGCAGCTGAAAGCTGTGGGGATCACGCTCGGAGGAGATGACCTTCCCTAGACAGCAGTGGGCTCTCAAGAGTTTGTCAAAACCTATCACATGTGTACATATCTCTGTAGGAACGCCTGCTGCAGGGGAAAACTTCTGGTTTCTGTCTGCTTTCAGTGAGAGTCTTCTGTGTTTGACAAAAAATTTCTCCAAGTAGCCTCTCTCCTTGAACACTGCTCAGCTTCCTTCCTATCTTCCAGGCTGCTCTCGGCTGAACTGAAACAAGTTCCATTTAAAACCTATCCAGATTGCATTTTTCTTGTTTTTCCTGAAAGCCCAGACACCTACTGTCCATGGGTAGCGAGTGAGCCGAATTAGAGTCTGTTTATGAGAAACAGAAATGTATGCCATATTTTACAAAATGCTGTGCATGTCCTAATATTTTGCATTGTGGGAGCTTGGCTGCAGTACCTCACAGAAATGTGCATTTCCTTTCCTTGGAAAACAGACTGCCTCATTGGAATAAAGAAGAGGTTTATGCTGAGAATATAAAATGCTTCTGTCTATCCTACGATTTAGCTTAATAGAGACAAAAAGAGCAATGAAAGAAAATTAAAAGTAAGATTTTTGCTATCCCTTGAAGTGGCAGAAAAATGCCCAAATCATATCAATTTCAAGATCATGTGATGCCAGTTAATTGACCTGGTCAACAATGCACTACAGGAGGATGTCAATAGGATGGTCTTTTCAGGGGTATGTAAGCAGTTGCTTTAAGGAGACATAAGTCTCAAGACTGTCTTTGTTCTGCTCAGAGAAAGACTGAAAATCAAATATTCTTTATTGCTGGAGTCTTACAGAGTTTACAGGAGTATAGAGAGAAAACAATCATCATAAAAGCAAGAAAGAACGATGCGTTTATAAAATGGAAGTGTCTGTAAAAACAGCTGGTAGGTGATGAAAGAAAGAGGTAAAAGACAGACAAAAGTACTATTATTTCAAACAGAGAGCTTGAAGATTGACTTAATTTCATTTCTGCTTATTGCCATGGACACGGCTCCTGATCTAAACCTGTAAGTTTCACCTCTGCCCTTTGATAAATGCAATGAATTCCTTCAAGTTCTGCTGAATGATAAAGCTCCTGGATGGTAATTAACAGAAAGTCCTGAAATAAATTCTAATATACTACAATGGTTCACTGCAATTGATTACGTTACTGATAATGTAAATAGAATTTCCTCTGCTTTATAACAGGAAACTTAATCATTGGAGAAATGGTCCAGTACAAATGGTGCACCAGTGCCTTTCAGTCTGTTGCTGTGAGCGTGTGGGTGGTGATGTAGTTGTATCTCAGCAATAACATAAATGCTCCTGGGATTGTACATTCTCCTCAGCTTCAATTTTGTGGTCTTTTGGCTCTTTCCACTACTCTCTATAGCAGTGTGGCAACTTCTTGGAAAATTCTTGATTAAGGTAGAAAATGGACATAAAATTCAGAAAATTTTTATACTTTTTAGTATGTCTTTGATCATGAGGTTCTCTTCTCATTTGGAGTATCGGGCCTGAGAGAACAGTAATCCTTGCCTGGACCCAGCAGGACGCCTTGCTGTTCGAAAGGAGACTGGGTAAGAGGTAACCATGTAAGTCAGAAGGATTTTCTTTCATGTCAGAGGAAAGCTTCAGTTTGTTAATATTCCCACTGCAGAGGCACTCAACTGATTTACAGCGATACAGGCATCTGGAGTTATTCCTGCCTGTAACTTCACATGCTTTCTGAAAGCCCACATCCAGGTGGGATCTGGAGATACAGAAGATCCGTGGTGAAAAAGCTCAATTCATCCAGCAGTCTCAGAATGTGTCACCACTGTGAGGGATCTCATCTTGTCGGTATCTCGTGGTGGCCACGTGCTTTTGAACAGGGGGACCTGACTTGTGCTTTTAATTCAAGGAATCATAACCTGATCGTTCAAGACATTTCCTGAACATTCAGAATGTAAATTACTTTGTGATTCAAGTATTTTTATTTCTTTCTACTGAAACTTTTTGAATGTCATTTCTGAAATTGGGCTTTCACTGAGTCACAGCCATTTTTCAGTCACTCTAGACTTACAGGGATTAGCTCGTAATTGAAGCTGCAGAGCCATAACCAGAGGGTAAACTCATCAACCTCGTGCATATATATCTTATTCTATACAGTAATTGATACACGTTTATCAGATTTGCCTGGTGGTCTGGGGTGAAGGGAACTTCTGACATTCCTTTTTACTTTCATATACAGCAATTTCATGCTCATTATTTAAATAAAAAAAGTATGCTGAGCATTTGCTTTTAATGCAGTCTGTCCTTCTATGTTACCTGACATTAGCTGTAAACTAAGACAGAAGAATTTGAACAAAACAAGCGTGAACATAACCAAATAATAGGTTATTAAATTTTCAAGAAGACAATAGGTATTTAAATTAAGGAGACATCAAAAATCTGCATATAAAAATGTTTAGCGTAAAGACTACAACATCTAACAAGATGAGACAAGCAAGAACTCATCAACAGAGGGAGGCTCTAATTGGAGTGGCACAGAAAGGAAGACAAAGAAAACTGACTTTTCAACCTCAGTTGCTTTTTTTAGGGAAGGAAATTTGTCGAGAAACCTAGGAGAAATCTCATTCCGCTGTTTACTGCCCTATCATCAAGGTAACAGAACAAAATGTGTTAAAAGAAAAAAGGCATTAAAGAAATTCTGCAAAAAGTAATAGCAATCTGGGATGGATGGAAATGCTCCCTGTGAGTCAAATTAAGCCTTAGAGCAGTATAATACTCTCTTACGTGTTATCTTCATTAGCGACTATTCTGCATCCTATTTAGCGAGTATTTCTGTGAGTGGCAGAACGCATGACGCCTGATTTTCTCCAGTGCCATCTGTCGCAGGGAATGTCTAATAATGGTTTAATCTGCTCTGTAAACACTTTTTCAGTGGGAGTATTAATCTGCCTCTCTCCTTGGTCGTTTCATGCCACCTCTTCTGACAAACCTGGGAGCTTTACATCTCTGGTGCTTCTACCCCACTGTCGGATAGGGTTGACCATGACTCCTAGTCGTGGGTGGGAAGTTTGGTGTTTGGAGAGCTACAGGGTAGAGACTGATATTGAGAATTTATTATTTTGGTTTCCTCAGGAAGAAGGGAATTCTGAGCTGGGCTTAGAAAATGAAGCTTACTTCTGTAACAGGTTTCATTTTCTTGCATGCATAGATTCTTGTTCTAGGAATGTGGTATTTGTGAACAACTGATTAGTAATGCCAAATGACTGAGCTACATTCATGAGGCCCAGTTTGACCAGAACTGCCTGACCACGTCTCTTTGTGCACTACAGCACTCCATCTGTTATTAGTAACAAGCACTTATGCTCACAGAAAATATCCTGCACTTGGGTCACAGTAACCCCCCCACAGAGATACAGGCTGGGGGAAGAGTGGTTGGAAAGTGGCCCAGCAGAAAAGGATCCAGGGGTGCTGGTCAACAGCGGCTGAACATATGAGCCAGCGTGTGCCTAGGTGGGCAAGAAGGTCAATGGCACCTGGCCTGGATCCCAAATAGTGACCTGGCCAGCAGGACCAGGGCAGTGACTGTCCCTCTGTGCTGGGCACTGGTGAGGCCACGCTCGAGCCCTGTGTCCAGTTCTGGGCTCCTCAATTCAGGAAGAACATTGAGATTTGGAGCAGGTCCAGAGAAGGGCAGCAGGGCAGATGAAGGGTCTGGAGCACAGGTCCGATGAGGAGCGGCTGAGGGAGCTGGGGGTGTTTTGCCCAGGAAATAGGAGGCTCAGTGGAGATTTTATCACTCCTTGCAACTGCCTACAGCTACTGTTCTCTCTGTGACCAGTGACAACACACGAGGGAATGGCCTGAAGCTGAGTCAGGAGAGGTTTATATTGCATATTACAAAAAGGTTCTTCACTCAGAGGATGGTTAAGCACTGAACAGGCTCCTCAGGGAAGTAGTCACGGCACCAAGCCTGGTAAGAGTTCAAGAAGTGCCTGGACAATACCCTCAGGCACATGGTGTGACTCTTGGGGTGTCCTGCGCAGGGACAGGGGTTGGACTTGATGATTTCTATGGGTCCTTCCCACCTCAGGATAGTCTCTGATTCTCCTAGGTTATAGCAAGGTGAGGGTCAGTCTCTTCTCCCGAGTAATGAGCAATAGGATGAGAGAAAATGGCCTCGAGTTGTGGCAGGGGCAGTTTAGGTTGGATATTAAGAAGAAGTTTCTTCGCAGAAAAGGGTTGTCAAGCACTTGTCAAGCCTGGGAACAGGCTGCCCAGGGAAGCTGTTGAAGCACTATTTTGGGAGGTATTTAAGCATTTAGATGTGGCACGTGGGGACATGGTTTAGTGGTGGATTTGACAGTGCTGGGCTAACGGCTGGACTGAGTGAATGTAAAGGTCCAACCTTAATGATTCAATGGTTCCATAAAGCAATTCCATTAGCTCAAGTGTGGTGGTGTTAATCCTCATTTGCATGAGCACTGTTGACAGAAGACAGCAGCCCTCTGTACCTCATCTGAAAATATAATTGCTCTGTGCATTTAGAGACTGATCAGATCCTCCTGGAGTCAAGGAAAAGCCTCCCAGTGATTTCAGGTTTTGGGCACTTGTTAGAGACTTCTATTTCATTCTGAGCTGCAGATAAATAGCCTTAACAGCAATGATCAAGCAATGCTGGTCCTGTTCAGAAGACGAATTCGCTGGGGAAGAGAAATGAAAGTTTATGTGAAAGGTAGTGTAATCTAAAGGATAAACCATTGTTTTCTTAACAGCAGTAGTTATCTCAGTAGACTGCACTTTTATCACAGAATAACAAACCCTATTTAAATCTCTTCTCAAAGTTGGCTGCCACTAAAATGCTTGTAATGCTTTGAGCAGGTAGGAAAACATGTTCATTAAGGTCAAGGATCAGAGTCTTCTCTTTGGTAGGGAAATCTCCATCAAGTGAATGTCTCTATTATGATAAAATAAGGAAGTAAACTACAAGGAGGTCATTGACTGTAAGAAGCAATTTTCTAGCTCTTATTGCCTCTGAAACTCTACAGTGTAATTCACAAACAAAAGCATAAATCAACAGCAACCTTTTCCAGCAGGTTAGCGGAGAATGGGGCGAGATGAAGCCACATAACACAGGATATTAAATTGCCATGACCAATTTTCTGTAATCATTCTTAAAAGAAAGCAGAACATCTCTTCTTTACAATTACAAAGATATTTTGCAAAATCCTGCATATTTTAGGAGTGTTTCAGAGCATCCAATATAATAACTCTTTCTGCTGTAAAAAGTATGAGCAAGCAAACAAACAAATGCAAACGCTCATATATATTCCTCTGCCACGCCAGTGAATTTTCCTATCACATGCATGACTGCTCTCTATTCTGGCACTTACTTTATCACAACATTTACAAAGGCTTCTAGGCCATGAACAAGTAGTTTTGAGAAAAGTATGTGGAGGCTGCCATGTCTCATAAATACAACCCATTTTCTTTCATCTCTTGATGGTATGTGCTCAACTCTTCTGCAGACTCAGCTGTTGGGAGTATTTATAAACTGTATAGGTTTGTATTTCCTAACATCTCTCACTGTAAAAATTTTGATTTTTACAGTATTTTGATGCTTCTTTAGTGAGAAGTGCTGCTTGCAATCCTCACAGGCATATATTGTTTGCAATTAAGCTGAATTTAATAGTACAATCATGACCTTCTGAACTTACATTTTAACTTTGAGAAATTGTTATCCTAATTTCAGGGGTTTGTGATGTGTTGGAACTAAGTCAGGATATCAGTGGTCCAAGCTGCTCACGCAGGTACCTTTCCTTCTGCCAGACCTCTCACAGATGCCCCAGTCTGTGGATCATGTGTAGTTTTATAATGATACCTGTAGTGGCTGATGGACTGAAATTCAGAATGAGGGTGTGCATTGAAGGTTTGGGGTAATTAGTAAAAGAGGAAATATTTTATGCCCAGGACATAAACCTGTGCTGTTTGGGTGGAGCTTCCCAGATAATTAAGGAATCTTTTTTTGTGTGTATGTACATGTAAATTTATAATTAATTAATGAACTGTGCTGTAAAAATGTCAGAACTAGAAACTGGCACTTGAGAAGCTATCAGGGAAGGAGAAATTAAAATGGAAAATAGAATATAGAATGTAAGTATATTCAGTAGCAGAATCATAGAAAAAATCTACTCCCATATCTTGAAATTAAACTGTATGTACACTTTGAATTAGTTTTAAGGAACTTCCACTGTGTGTAAGGACATTCATAATTAACTTTACCCTTCAGCTGGTGCAGTAAGTTACGTTTAGCTTAATACATAATTCTCTTCAATGTCAACATTGGAGATGGTCATTTTTACCTGGCAAGGAAACTAGATAATACAAAAAGCCAAAATTTACAGAGAAAACAACGGCTTTTAAGTCACTGTTTCAGTAGGGTGGTTGTAAACAAATTTCAGCCTTATGGAGTAAGGCTGGTCCCTGCAGCCCCAGGGTTTCTGACAGTCACAACCCAGAGGGTGTGGCAGGGAGAAACAGCCCCGTGACATTAACAGCACGTCCAAGAAAGATAGGCTGCTGTTATACCAGTTGTTCATAAAGAATATTTAACATTCTAGAGAGAAAGCAGCACAATGATCTGGAAGAACCTGTGTACGGCAACGAGTGACTGCCAATTACGCCTCAGTCCTGCTGTGCTCCTTTAGGCACAGCAAAGAAGGATGAGGACACGGGATCTGTGGTGTTCCCCCCGTGCCAGCGCTGCTCTCCTACGTGGTCTCTCGATGTTTTTTTCATCCCACGTAGCACTCACATTTCCCCCATCTGCTTAAATCTTCATTCAAGTTACAATTAAATTCACAATTAAGTGTCTTGCACACAAAACAGAGTAGCTAAGCAGGAGCATCTTTGCCATATTGTGTCCTCACAGCACTCGCAATTATAAATAGTCATGCTCAAGTAAGTAAGCGAAGAAGAAATAAATGTTTCCTTCACATTCCATGAATTTTGCTTTCTCCTTTGTGCTGGGTAAAACTTTGAGAAGGACCTTCATTCCCTGTAAGAGATTGAATTGGATATATCTATAAAAGTTCACTTTTTTGAATCTTTGTCTCTCTTTAAGAACCATTTCAAAAAGGAGGAGATGGTTTTTTTTCATTTTTGATATAGCTATTCTAGGAAAACAGTTCAGAATATTTCACCTGTGAAATTAAAGTGCAGAAAATAACTAATATCAGCAAAATACTGTGAGCAATTTTGTTATTTGACTAGGACAGAATAGGAAAATTGCCAAAAAACCTCAGACAAACCCATTTCTTTGATACTTGTGATGTATTTTTGTAAGGTAGAGATTGTAAACCGGCAACTTTTGGAGTATGTACGATAATTTTTCTTTTTATCTGAAGTAATCTTAAACTCAGTCGTCTGTATAGTCTCTGGGTAAAACCTTTCTAAATGAAAGGTGATGAAACACAAAACGAGCAAATATTAACATGCAGACAAAACCTTATAAATGGAAATGATGACTAACAGCTTTTATCTTGTAAATATGCTGATTTCATATGTAATTACAGGAATAATCTATATTTTAGAGAGATTTTATCATATGTCTTATCTCTTTGCATTTTAAATATGTTTTGTTATGATATTCACTCCTTCTTAAAACTGCCTTTTACCTTTTTTTTTCCTGATAGGACAAGGAGGAATAGCTTTAAGATGAAGGAGGGTAGATTTAGATGAGATTTGGGAAGAAGTTCTCCTCTGTGATGGTGCTGAGGCCCTGGCACAGGTTGCCCAGAGAAGCTGTCCCTGCCCTACCCCTGGAAGTGTTCCAGACCAGGCTGGACGGGGCTTGGAGCAACCTGGGATAGTGGAAGGTGTCCCTGCCCGTGGCAGGGGTGTGGAATGAGATGTTTGTTGGAGCCCAAACCATTCTGCGGTTCTGTGATGCTGTTCCACCGCTTTATTGAGCGGTGATAAACCTTCACGCTGGCAGGAAAATGCCCCTGGTTCTCTGCCAGCGCTCTGCACCTCAGTGGGGCTTTTGTAGTGGGTCCAGGTGAGGTCCACCTTACTGATTTAAAAGTTATATTTCTTAAATCATTTTGAAATTGAATTTCTTTGTGTATAAATAGAAGGGCATTGCCATCAGGACCCCTGTTTTCAGCTGAGAATCCCTTCTTACAAATTATCCCAAGTCTGCATAGCAATGAGGCCATTTCTATGGAAATAAGTGAGTTGCTATTCTTCTGCTGGCTCTCCAGCAACTGATGAACTGAGTTTCACATTGTGAGAAGTGCTTAGTGAATTAGATCAGAAGCACAACTGGGACACTGGTAATTTTCAACTTCCTTTGATAAATATGACTCTAAACTTGAGGGTGGTGGAAGAGCCAAGAGGTGCAAGATGGAGGAGGTGCAAGTGACGATAATGTCAGGGGAATTGAATTTTATTGTAGATAATGGTCTCCTCCTTCTCTGGTCATAAACACAGTGGGAAAGCAGAGACCTTTATCAAAACGATAGAGCGAGCTCAAATGTCTTTACTTTAATGAAGGGAGATGCCTTTTTACTTTTGGATGATGTATTAGTGAGTCTTATCAATTAAACCCAAGTGTCTCCAGTACATTAGCAGGTACTTACCCAGCTAAGAAAGCTACGTGTTCTAATTTCCCTAGATAATGAAAATTTCTGAGTGACAGGCAATGTGCTGATTTATAAAAAATTACGGTTGGCTTAGATTTTATTCTACAGCAGCTTTCTTAGCAAATGCAAGTAAGTTCAGGTAGAAATAGCAAGTATTTCTGGTGTGTGGTCTCCAGTGAATAGCAATAATTGCAACGAAGTCATGGTGGAACTTTAGCTTGTATTAATTCATTTTGAGCTTCACCATCTAGTGAGTAGAGGCTACAGTTTGGGTGGGGACGTCCTAGAGTAATAAGTCTGTAAACTGGTAATTTGAAACTCATTTCTAATAAAGGAGCTACTGAACTCCTAGGAGTTTGTGACACTGTGCTCCCAGCTACCAGTCACTGAATAACAAAACTGATTTTAGCAAATTTTCCCATCACAAACAAATGGAAAATTATTAGCTATATGAAACATTTCATATAGCAAAAAGATGCCGTTGCCTGTATATGCACACACCCCCCTTTCTATGTGTGACAGCTTTTGTTATTTTATTTTGAATGCTCAGTACTGCTTTTGGATCTTAAAATCACTATTCTTGCAGTCCTGTAAATTATTAAAAATTTTCTCATGATTAGAGGGAGCACATTTGAAAAACAAATTTGTGAGAATAAGAAGAAATAATTATAAAGAACTTTTTTTGAGCCTCCGTAAAGGTGAAGGGATTTTTTTTTCTGTGGACTGAATTACAGCACATTATAACTCAGGTTTTTGTTATAAAATCTTCCACACATTTTCATATTTTTAAGTGAGTGAGGATTGGGGGAGGGGAAAATATAAAACAAAAAATAGAAGTGGATTAATTTATCTTGATTTATTTTGATTAGTTGTAATTTGACAGTAAAAAACTATTTGATTGGCCTCCTTAGCTGGCTATGGTTGAGCAAACATTTACCATAATATAGAAAACATTAAGCTGTGCTGCCCTTTGTAATTAGGGACACTTGAAGATATAGAAAGGATTCAGGGTCATTCTGTTTCTTGGGTAGGAATTTAGGTTTTTGAACTGCTGGTGTGTGGATGGTTCCTCACACTCTCTTTTCCATAAATGAAGAACATTGTTTAGGATAGTATAGATTTTCCTTTGCCAGTGAAAGAGCTGCTTGAACTCTCACACCTGATATCCTAGGGAAAAACAGTAAACTGCAGACTGGAGGGGCAAGAGAGAGGGAAAAAAGGAAGAGAGAATGGTATTCTGATAATTTCCTGGTAAAACTGGCACTATATTTATCCCACAGAGTTCCCCAGCTCCAGGGAGGAGAAGGTGTGCTACTTGCCTGTATACAGAGATCTGTCAGAGGTATTCATCTTGAACTTTGCCCACCTGGTTATTACTGCATCAGGATGAAATATTGGGCAGTGGCTTTCCTTCTGAACAAGAGGTAAATGAAAAAAAAAACCACAAAAAACAAAGGAAGAAACAGAAATAAAATACAAGTGGAGATTTTTCTTACTACGTAAGCTCTGTCTGATGTCTCCCATCTCTCCCCCAGAAAATGCAATTTGGAATGGAGTGTATAAAAAGGATGCTTTAAAGAGCCTTCACAAATTGTGCACTGCATTTATTTATACACATTTCACCCTGACTCATTAACCATCATCATGAGGCTCCCCAGGCTATGCATAAAAAGAAGAGCAGGCATAAATCAAACTGGATGCAACTCTTCCCTTCAGCGATTTTCAGATTCCACCCTACCCACCCCCACCCCATAATGGACACAGAGAATGTATTTTTTCCTTATCACTCACAGAATGAATACTGTTCCTTATATTGTCATTTTTGTTATCCAATAACAATGATAATCCTCATTGCATATGTATTTTAAAACAGGATATCATTGTGGTGATACAAGTAATTATTTTTGCCATTTTTCATCAAATCTCTTGAGAATTTATCTTTCTAGCAAGTAGTTGATATTAAACTTTTCTGTCAACTTTTAAGATGAAAAGTTTCTGCTAAATAATTATTGAGTGCTTTATCCCTCTGATTTTCACTCTGTGTATGGAAAAAAATCCAACCTCTAAAGCACGTGACCCAAATGTATCTTTTTTCCTTTCCTGTGGGGAGAGTATATAAAAAATAAATTCTCTTTGAATAGTCTATTGAAATCAGATTTGAATCCAAAGTCTTCTGAGGAGCTTTTTGCAATCTGTATCTTCAGTAATTTTAACAAATTCCCTGTGGGCGGTATTCTTTCTGGCTCATTTTAGGCTTGTCTCCTGAAACAATCTGTCTAGACTCTTTTATGTGCAACGAAGTGAGAAAGGTTTCCCTGGAGGATGAAGCACATGGAACCAAAGTGAGGGTTCTGCTCTGAATTTCTCCTCAGAGAAACAGGACTTGTCCTGTCCCTTGTCAGAACAAGAACATGTCTTCAATTTCCTATTGCAAATCCACAACTGAGTACCTTTTAGTCAGACTTTGTTGTCCTTTAGTGCTGGGATTGGTTGCTTTGTTTGGTTTTATTTCCTAATAGAGATACTGATCTTTTGGGCATTCAAAATGTATCATGGAAGGGCTCTGCCTCTGCAAGCCAAGAAGTCAGGGCTCCCCCACGGTCTGTAGAGTTCACCAGATACGTGACAATATGCTTTCAAAGGGCTGAAAAAGCCAGGGTGGGGTGTTCCTGGCCAAAATTTGAGTAAGAAAGCAGTTTTTGGAAAGTGACAAAGTCAATAGTTTTGATATGAGAGAGAAACATCTACCAAGGGAATGAAAGGGAACTCCTGATAGACCAGTAAGCAGGATGCTGCTGCTGGGCTTCATCCAAGGCAGATCGAAGTTAATCATCTCTTTTTCGTCCTTTTTTTTTCTTTCTGATGTTGCTCAGTCTCAGTGTGGAAGAAAGCGAAGATCTAGTGAGAATGACAGGCAAGGCTGATGGCAGGTAAGGTCCCCTCTCAGATCCACTAACTGATGAGTTGAGTCAACATGAGTTAAGATTCAGCTTTATCATTTAAAAGGAATTATGTGAGCAGAGAGGAGGGGGCAGAAATGACAAGAGACACTCTTTCCCCCAAAACCATTGTAGTTGTCCTTTGCTGGAAGAAAGATGGTTCTTTCCTGCATAGACATCTCTCAGGACTTGTCTCAGGGCATGTTTGTTCAACAGCTTACGGATTATGCCAGAATGCTCCCGGTACACATTTTAGATGTCAGTGGAGGTGAGAATTGAATCTCACTGTTGTTCAGGTTGGTAAAAATCATCCAGAATTGTAAGTATTAATGAACATTTTTCTTCACCCAGTGGATCCTCAGCCCGAAAAGATCAGGAGGATTTTTTTTTTTCTTATTTCCAAAGACTATTACCAGAAGGGCTCTTTTTCAAACCATTTTGTGGTTGTACTTTGAAAATTTGTTTAATTCTATTCGATCAATACTGGGCTCAGTACTAAGTGTTTTGAAATTTTCCATTTTTTTTTTTAAGGTAAAAATAACTAAGCACTCTTTCCAAATGGAATGTGGCATTTATTTAAAGTTTTTGGGTCAAAAATGAGTCTTTTTAATATAAAAATCTGTACATTGCTACATCTAGCAATTTTGAACAAGGTCAGGATAAATTACGACTCTAGAAATTTAACGTTACAGCAGAATATAAAACAAAAGCAGGTGATCAAAACCTGTGGTTGTAAGGACTTTCATCTTCTCACTAGTAAAAACCACCAGCTTAGGTAATAATAAAAAGAGATTCTTCAGGTTTTATGCAATACAGTCTCTCTCTTTTAATTTTTTCTTCTTATGATAGCATGATTTGAAAAAAAAAAAATAAAGTAGCTGTATATGAAGTTGGAATAATCATTAACAAATGCCTATTTCAGTTGTCCTGCATCACTGAATAACTGAAAAATTTTGGAGGAGGGTTCAAAACCCAGGCTTTTTCTTTTGCTCACAACTTTCCCAGCTATTAAGACAGATTGCTTCTTTTTGCAGCTCTGTAATGTACTGGCTGTCTCTTTGGTGTCTTTTTTGAAAGAATAAATGCACTCCAAAAGGAATTACTGCCAGGAGGGAGAGTGCTTCTCTCGACAGCTCCTTGAGCCGTCAGCTGGGGGAAAGTTGCTGATCCTGATGCTAATTCAGCTCGCAGAGGTTCAGTGAGATACCACTGAGTTTCCAGGCTCACATGAATGTTTAGACAGTAAAGGCCAAACAAACAGATTTCTTCATCAAAATTTGGTGAGTTGAAGATTGTACAGGAAAACTTTCATGAGAATCATTTGGTGACTATTTCCAGTTCAACTTGCAGCTGTCCACCGATTCAGGTCACCCTCCTTGGAGAGGCACCATCTCATTTTTCTGCACTGTTCCCACACTTGAACGGGATGAAGCCTCAGTTTATAACAAATCTGTATAATTTAAATAATAACTTTGGTTGCTTTAGATTAGAAGGGCACTGTTTTTTAACTACACATTATATATAAATACAAAAATGTTACTTATATGGAAAAAATAGGAATAAACAGATATTTTAAAGAGTCAAACCTATCTGTCTCAGGATTCAGACCAGTTTTGCTGGAGAAGGCTTTTTGGAAATGCCATTATTTTCACTGGACAGGTCTCTTACAGCAACTGGTTCTTGTCTTATGTTAGATCAGGTCCCACCAGTTACAGTCATCTACTCCACCATTCACTGTGTTGGTCACTGCTGCTCTGCTTCACAAATCTGTAAGGTCTTAACCATGATGGATATCCAATATCCTTTATGTTCAGTTAAAAAAAAAGCCCCCCACCCCACAATGCTTTGAAGTAAATGTAATGTTTTCAAGTATAATTTGGCATACTTTTGTATGATAAAAACTGTAGAACTAATTTCTGCATAGAAATACTGTTACTGGAGATCAGCATGTGTAGGAAGAAAAATTAGGTAATTTTTAAAGGCTGAGGGCAGGTGCTATTAATCTATTGAATTTAGGTTTAATAAACTCAGGTACAACATGTGGATGAACTCATGCTTCTTGTGTTAAAGTGAGAAATGGAAGAGTATTGCAGTTACTAGACAAATTGTTTGCACTATATATGTTGTTGCCACTAAATGTCTGACATTGGACTGTTGTCATAATTCTTCAATTTTCTCAATTTTATTTAAGTAATAACAAATTTTCTCAAGTTCAGGATACCAAATACTTCATTTCAGCAATTTAAACTGAACAATATATAAATCCACACATTTATCTGGAATTTGCTTTGGGCTAAGCACTGTACGAAGTTTTAACTTTTCAGTGTACTAAATTTTCTTTGAAAACCTGCAGCCCAGTCATGTAAAGAAGTTATTCAGATAGCATTAATTTTTTTTTTTCTTGGCAAGATTAGGTACTAGTTTTCACCTGTTGTCTTGACAGTATCTTTGAAGGAAACCACTTTTGACAGAGGTTTATGTCTCATCTTCCCATCAATACCGGCATAACAAAGCCATGTTTCTCTTTATAGTATTTAAAAGCCAATGGGTTTGTTTCCTCCCTCTGTGTGATCTGCTCTGTTGCAATGCAGAAGAAATAATTGACATTTCCCTAATTTTTCAGTGATAAATCATGATCTATATTGACCAGTAGCCATTCAACTGTTAGTCCAACAGTGAAGTTTTGCATTTTACTCTGGTGAAAAGAAGGAAAAAATCTTCCAAATATTTGGTGTTTCCTTAGACACATTTGGAAATCTGCTTGGGAAGTTGGCACCAAATTTAGTTTGCTAACATTACAGGTAAAGGAGAAAATTGTGCTTGAAAGTGTAAAGAAAACAGAGGTTTAATTACTCCCTTTTTGTGGCTGTTGAAATTTAACTTATTGAAACAGCCTATCATTGCTGGAAGTAATAGTGCCTGGAAGTGATTTTCTGTTTTCTTTCCATCAGTAACTGCTGCAAAGCTGACTGGAAGTGAAAAACAGAGATTTTATTCATGTGGGTTGAAATTCCAAAGAGCTGTATTTCAAGCATGAGGGTATTCATCTTTTCCTTCATAAAAAAATACTCTTTAAAGGTGCCACTGGGAATGGTATCTACATATGGATATTATGTGTTTTTAGAGTATTGTGTTTGAGCTGCAGCCCATGGTGAGAAGTCATTAATTTTGTCAAAATTCATACGTCCTAGAAGTTCTGAAAGTGCATCATGTGAGCTGGAGATCTCTTGATCCAACATCTCTTCAGTCCAACAGGTTTTTTTGGCAGAGTCTGGTGTAAAAAACAAGTCATTAACTGTTATTTAACTTTGTTGTCCTCTACAAGAAGCTTATTCAAACAGCAGGAACAATATTATATGAATTGTCAAAAAGTTATAAATAAGCAAAGGTTTAAATTACATAAAGTTTGAAAAATAACAGTAATCCAAGTTATTAGCCAATAATAAAAAAGTAGCAACCATCAGTATAACTGAATTATCAGCTAAAATCTTACTGTGTTTATCCATGCCTATGACAAAGAAGTGGATAAGAAAGAATAAATAAATTAAAAAACCCCAGACATGCTTTTCGGGAAACTAGAAATAAACGTTCCAGGAGCTTTTCCTAGCACAGACCCCCAGTGCAACAAGATGGTTTTTCCCTTTAATTGAATTCCTCTTTCAATCTGGTTGGTGTTTTGAACTGCTATTTAAAAGACTTGTCTCCAGGGAAACAAGATCTATGTGGGACCGAGAGACTCTGACTGACAAATTACAGTGTGGTTGTAGTCAGAAAAAGTGACTCTGGAAAAATGAGACTGTGGGCTTCCATATTTTTCCTTCTCTGGGAAGGAGTCTCTGGGACTTCCAGCTGCAACTGGCTCAGCTGACAAGCCAGGCAGTGATTTTTCCAGCCCCCAGTGTTTCGGCTCAGTGTGGGAACAGAGAACTGAGCTCTGCCGTGGTTCTTCCTCTCATTGCCACGCCGGCAGTGCTGGCTGTCAGACCCGAGGTGGTGGTGTTACTTACGGTGTGCAAGTCAAAATTCATCTGGGTTTCCCTAATTTTTAAACAGGAAAAGGATACCTGCTTGTTTGTGGGCTCTGTATGGTTTACACCAGCCCAATGCATGCTGATCCTTGGTTAGAACAGTGCATCGTTTCCACCTTCTGGGACTATAACTTTCTGCTAGTCTCACACTTAGAAAAGGTTAAGTGTGTAACATCTTTCTTTACAGATAGTTCAGCTACTTTAAACAGATTGTTCACCATTTGACAGTGCAACAGGGATATTTCTCCCATGTGTGTGCACATATATGAACTAGTTCATATAAAAGCTAATTCTTTCAAGGACAACTACTGCTAGTGTTTCAAAATCAGATAAATCTCATGAGTGGGAGTGTTGCTCAACAAGCAACAGCACAAAAGTCTGGTTTGTTCATGCTCTCTCATGATTAGCCCTCTGGGAGAGCCATCTATGCATCTCAGCAAATGATTTTTATAGTTTTAGTTCTGTATTTCTAAGTGTCTTACAGGCTTTTATGAAAATTAATGTGTAGGCCACATACATTACATTTGGACTGGAATGGCCTGAGACTTTTTATGCTCAAGTAGGATCTCGTTCCCCTGCCTTGGATCAGTCAGAAGCTAATTGAAAATGGCATTGAGAGCTGGGCAGGTGAACTTCACCTTCGTGGTTGAAGAGTGGGCAGAGGAACTCGACCTTTGGTGTAGAGCACTGCTGGGTATTTTTCATACTGACCTCAGCTCAATAAGTGTGCTGGGCCAGAGGATCAAGAGACTGAATTAATCTTAAACTAGACTGGATTTTCTGCAGAAACAAATGGAAGAAGTTGCGAACTTACCCTCTGTGTTGTGGGCACATGAAGCGCAGCTTCAGGCGTTAGCTGAATTCTCCTCATGCACAGAGGTTGGTAGCCTGACTGCCTGGGCAGTGACAGTTGTCTTCTGGAAAACATAATACCTATTTAATAGGGCACTTTTTAATGCTCCAGTTGGGTGAAACTTCATTGTACTTAACCATTTCAAGCCAGGAAGTAGAGATTTTAGTTAAATTCAATGGGCTTTCTTTGTTCTATAAACCAGTGGCAACATATTAATGAAAGCAATTGTATGTCTCTGTTTCTTTTACTCGTTTTGAAATCTATTAACATAAATCCCTTGTTTTATTTTTTCAATCAACCATCATCAGACATTTTTTATTTTAAATTTCTTCACATAAGCATACCATTATCCCAAAATGATCCTTTCTGCAGATGAGTGTGGCACTAAAATTTCCCCTGATTATTACTTTTGACATCAGTACTTTATTGAATTAGCTGTTTCCAATTTAATTATACTTGCTTCATTGTCTAGGTCACCTTTTAAACAAATTCATATCAGTATGAAATTGCTGTTATTACTGAATTGGACTGTGATGGCTCTATGCTCATGAAAAGAATTTCTCTTTTGTTCACATTTGGAAAAGTTGAGTTCATAATAATTTATTAAAATGGTTTAGAAATGTATTATTTCTGCTAGTAAAAGTGGATATAAATAATGTTTGCTTGTTTAGTTTTTAAAAAAAAAAATATGGGGAACAGTATTCTTATTAAGAACTCCTTAGTTTAATTACTGTTCATTCCAGAAAGTGAAAAGGTAAAGTCAAAACTTTTTCTATTATTTTTATTCCTGAAATATACAATATGTGTGAGGGCTTCATAGAATCAAGCAAAGACATTGGTTTTTACTCTGAAGGGCATAAGGTGTTGAGCACTTATCCCATTGATGTTTAAGCCTCCAAGCCTTCCTACCGGACTAGGATGAAAATATCTTAAAACAGTCGCAGCTGTTTTAAGGTTAGGTTTTAAACTCAAATTTGGCATAACAAACACTGGCCATAAATAACTGAACCAAAATGTAGGCATACAGGTTCAATGATATATTACATAGAACTGTAATGACAAAATAAATGCTAATTTTAATAACATATTGGTAAATCAGATTCCTTATAAACATCTTTACAATCCCATTGTCCTCTTCAATTGAGACATGCTTTTTAATAAGGTTGTACAGAGGATGTTAACAACTTGTATTAATAAAACTAGTGCCATTTATATTCATTAAACCAACTATTGCTACCACCAGGTAGCAATAATGTTTACTACTGTCTACTGTCTACTACTAATGTCTACTAAATGTTTAATTTTTTTTCTTTCCATTGTAGATGCCATATCTGCAGAGCTTTGGTGCAAACGAAATACAGGTTTGTATTGACATCCATTTTTTAGCTTGCATGAGTTTGCTCAAATACCACTGTTTATATCCGACTTTTTCGTTCAATACTTTTCATTGTAATCTCCCTAAAGTCAGTATTAAAATTTTAAAGGCTTGGATTTTTTTTCATGGCACAAATATATATGAATGAGTTTGTATGTATACATATTTATGTGGTGATGTACATGTGAGAGGGACCAATCTGATTTTTATTTATATCTTAACATAAATATGTTACAAATGAGGTGGAAAATTACTCCGGGGGCTGTAGGTGTGCTGGGAGCCCTGTCCTGGAGAGGCTTCACCTGGCAGCCAGTCACAGCAGAGAAAGCTTCCAGAAGCAGACTGCAGGCTTGTTTGACACAATATTGCAGAGTGTGTGCTTTATTTTCATCTGAGAAAGCTATCAAAAAGAATCCTCTGCGACTCCGCCTTTTACAGCAGGATGGGACAACATGTAATATCAATTTTTAGAGTGCAGAAGTCCAGAAAGTGCTGGCTTTCAGCAGAGCCTGATTTAGAAGCCAGAAAGATAAAGCTGAAAAAATCTATTATACAAGAGATTGAAAATGAAAGCCAAGCCAGTGAGGATGGGATGTCGCATTACAAGGGCCTGGAGTGACAGGACAGAAGGGAATGGCTTTCCACTGCCACAGGGCAGGGTTAGATGGGATTTGGGAAGAAATTCTCCCCTGTGAGGGTGGTGAGGCCCTGGCACAGGTTGCCCAGAGAAGCTGTGGCTGCCCCATCCCTGGAAGTGTTCAAGGCCAGGTTGGACAGGGCTTGGAGCAACCTGGGCTGGTGAAAGGTGTCCCTGCCCATGGGATGAGATGGTCGCTGTGGTCCCTTCCAACCCAGGTAACTCTATGATTTTACTATTACTGAGATGCTTCTGCATAGTTTCATCCCTCTCAAAGAGGCTGTTTTAAACACTGTTTGTGTACTTTTATTAGGTATAAAATATTGTCTAGCTCATGCTATGTAATTTAGCTCTATGCAGTGGCACGTTCAGAGCATCTGCAGAAGGATGACATGTTAATAACCAAAGTGAGTGGCAGAGTCTGACTGTCCTCCCCCGTGACTGAACTTCAGCATTTTGAGGTCCCAGCCTCTTAGGTTTCCTTTCACTGCTTCCCAAATTTATTTGTCTGCAGGAGGGTGTGAGCAAGGCCTGCTTTGCTTTAAGAGACTCCATCAAATGGATTTGGTGGCACCTGGAGTGTTGACTCCTGTACCAGCGCTCCCAGGGATGGGAGCTTCTGTGAAAGCAGACAGAACACTTGTTCTCGGTCACTGGACATGGATCACACAAATCCCGTCCAGGCTGGGATTTTTGGACATGTTCATCCCCACGAGAGATGCAGAATAATCTGGCTGCATTATACTGACCTTCAGTCAAAGGGATACGTGCTTACTCTCATTTAGATAAAGCCATATGGAGCCTGGCAGAAATTTCCATATGTACCAATGTTTGATTGCTAAGTCTGCTCAAAAATCACTTGGGACTGATGGGCACATTATTGCCCACTTGGTCTTTGGTATTTGCTGTATATCCAATGAGCTGGGAATGCACTTGTTTCTTATGGAGCTATTCTCCATGCTGTCAGAGAGATGAATCTGAGATAACAGAACCAGGACCTCAGCAGTATTTCTTGTGCTCTGCTTGAAAAAGATGTTGGAAAAATGTCTCAGTGTTTTGCAGGAAACTTTGACGTTTCATAAACAATAACAACAATGTCTTTGAAAATGTCTCTTCTGAATTCATGAGAAAGTTTGAAGATGGGTGGAAATTTCTTCTAAGGGAAAATAATATGAACCCAGCATTTAATTTACATTGACACAATTCATTTGACAATTCAACCTTAATAATAGACTAGGGTATGCTGTTAGGTTATGTTATGCCAAATCATATTTTAAGGAACAAAGCCTTTACAGTCAGCAGCTGCTGAGGTTTGAGGGAACAAATTAATTTTGGAAACTGTGTGTTAATATTTGTCCAAAGGGAAAGTTGTATAGATCATCTGTTTTCTGGGACATCTAAAAATATTACGTGTTATGAATTAGAAGTAAATTTCAAAATGTCAAGATCTCGTGTAGACCAAAAATTCTTCTTGTCAATCAGCTCTGTTCAGTACACAACTTCTGACATTTTTGCAGCCAAAGAAAAGACCCTTTATCACCATCCCGAGTCCTCATGCTAACAGGACTCACATCCTCAGCATCAAGCAGGAGCTGACCAGGTAAGAGACAGGAGAGATCCTGCACTTAAAAACTGCAGTAGGGACATCTGCAGACACTTCAGAATCTAAAAGTCCTGCGCTGGGGATTAAGAAGGATAAACTTCACATTTTGTGTAAATAGAGAACCTTCCAGCTGATGTGGCTTCTGCTTAATACAGTCTCTGTTCTTTATGGGAACAAAGGGACTGGTCTGCCCAGAAAGGCAGAGAATGCACCTGAAACAACACTGACCTCACAAGCTGAGTGTGGGGGTTGCTATGGGAAATGGTCTTGGGTCAGTGATACAGCCTGAAGCAAACTGGAGCACACAGAGCATGGGATGCTTCCTTTTGGACAAGTTTATTTTCTTCCTCTAACGTTACTCTGAGAGTGCCAAAATGCTTTCCTTTATTGCCTTTAGTAAAAGGCAGACAATAAAGGAAATAACACACAAGAGACAACTTGTCAGAGATTTGCTAAAATAATGGATATTGAGAATGAAATTAATATAATAATGTGCTTTGGACAATCACACAAGGGTCAGCACTAGTAACCTGACTTAATACTGTCTCCAATAAATAAGCTGGTTTATGCAGGATTTCCTCATGTTTGTTTGGATAAATACTCCATTTTCACTGATGAAAATGTTTAATAAAAACATATCCTTGACTGGATGCCTAGTGTTTCCAGTCTTAGGGAGAGATTTAATAAATGAGGCCCTGCAACATTTATTTAGTGTCTTCAGGTGGTAAATTAACTACAAGTGGGCTTCCCTATTGTTCAATGAAAGCAATAAAAGCTGAGGGAGGATTAAAAGCAAGACACTGATTTACATCTGAGTAAACGGGCTACAGAGTCAGAGACCCTATCCTTAGTATATAATAATTTTCATATGAAGGCAGAACTTGATAGAAATTAAATTTAAATATAGAGTGTATATTTGAATATATGAACAAACTCCTTTATGAATCTATTTTTCATGCCACTAAAACCAACATTGTTTCATTGCTTTACTTTCAGAACATTCTTTGCAACTGAAAATAAGAATAAATTTGAGGGGTTTAGGGCCCTTCATCTGACTACCAGATCACCAACTGATGCAGAGAGGCACCTGAAGTCAGCCCTGGCTGGCAGTTAAAGCACTGGGATGATAGTTTTATGTGGGTTTTCTATTTCATGATTCATGCTGGACAAGGGCAAAGAGAAAGAAATTGCCTTTGCCTTTTGTTCTTGGTAGATGTGTGAGAAGGGGCTGCTTTGCAGGCGGGGATCAGCAGCAACAGTGAGAGACAAGATCCAGCCTGGCTGGGAAATGGGCAGGCAAGAGTAGGGAAAAGGTGGAGGGTGAAAGCTGTGCAGAAACACTTTCAAAGTGCCTGGGAGATGATCGCAAGCTCCTTCAGGGCTACTTCTGGGCACCTTCAGTGTCTGTGAGCAGCAGTGGGACCTCTGCACAGGCCCCAGCTGTGGGGCCTCACATGGAAGCTCCGCACAGAGTTTTCCCTTACTAGGAAGCAGTCTTGGGAAATCTCTGCTCTCTTCAGGCATGCTGTCATGAAATCCGGAGGAGGCCCATCCCTTTGTCAAATGTGGCCACCTTGTTCTGTCTGCTGAGTTCACTGTGAGGAGCATGACAGCATAACCATCTCTTCCTGAGGAAGCTGAACTGAAAAACAACGTGACAGACATGGAGAAAGAGGAAGGTGCAGATGGGACCGAGCAGGGTGGGAGAAGATAAAAATACCGAAGTTACAGAAAGAGACACAATGCCAAGGCTTGGGAGAGTTGGACCATCTGGTTCTGTTGCAGCATCTCTCCACGATCGTCTCCTCTCTTTGCTTCTCTTTGTTAGCAAGAGGAGATAAACTAAGTGAGGTGTAACATGAAGGCTTTGGTGTAAAGCAGATGATGAAGTAGCCTGCATTAAGTAAAGCTTGTTTTATTCGCTATGATTTGCACAAGCTCTCTCGGCGGTGCAGGCTGTGACAGTGATTTGCTGCATGCAGATTTTTCACTGCAGCAATCGCTGTTTGCGGCCCCTTCCACATGTGGAAGGTGATACTGAAGCCTCATGGATAAACTGTGAATCCCTGGAGCAAAGCTGAGCCTGCTGATGCTTTACATGCCTGTGCCTAGTTAAAGCCGACTTGCATGACAATAAATGACCTCTTCTCCCAAGCTGTGTGATGCAGGAAAGCTGAGCCACGGGGCACTCCCAGGGACCAGGCTAGTTCAGGGAGTTCATAATGGAATACAAGGCCTTTCACTGCTGGGTTGCCTGTCTTGGTCCAAGATGACAGCAAGAGCTACGGTTGTATGGCCTGTGTGCTAAAAATGGTTTCTTTTCCTCTGGTCTGCACTACAGCTGACACATCATAGCTGCGGCTGCAGGAAGAGTAATCATCCTGAGTTCATGCCACATAAACCACCCCGAGTGACTTCCTCAGTTTCCACCAGGTCATGATGGACGTGGTTTGGCACCTCTAGGTAGGAGTTTGCAATGCCATTGCCTCTTCTGGAGCTCCTGGAGAATAAAGAGCAACCCTAAGTCTCAGTCAATCTGTCACATTCACTGGGCACTAAATTGACGTAAGAGAGATGGTGAGAAAAGCATTTGGGAAGCATGTAATAGATCCAAAATGATCTTCATGCCTGGAACTGGAGTCTCAATGTTTACAACAGAACAGAAATTTTACATGAAGACAAATTTCAAGCAAAACAACCATGGGGAGAATTTAACAATTCAGCAAAGCTGCTGCCAGGCTGGTAGGAGAGGGGAGTGCAGACACAGAGCTGAGTGCAAGTTCTGCATGCAGCTGAAGGGGAAGTCTGTGTGGAAGTCATGCCATCTCTGTAAGAAGCCCTGCATTATTTAGCATTTGACATTTGACATGCAGCATTGCAAGTAGGAGAATGGTTGAATGACAGTCACAATAACATTGCATTGTTCAGAACAGTCAGGTGCCAGCAAAATGGACTGATATGTAATAGGGACCACTGTTGGATTCAATTGAATGCAGTAGATGTTCTGTAGTATCTCTCTGAAGTTTCTTGCATTTTCCTATAGTGGTACCTGAGAGAAGTAAAAATGTATGTGCTAGTACAGATTTTAAAGAATTAGCAGAGTACAGATACTGAAAAATTCCTGTCTAGGAAGCCCTGTGGGAGCCATATTCTTGTTTACTGGTTCCAACCCTTCTTAACAGGATGTGAATTTCTACACTTATGGTCAAAATAGTATTTTCAAAAATACTTAAGGACAGATGCAGCTGCCACAGAGAATGCAGTTCTTTGTTAGACTAACCATAACCATGTCAAGGTACTAGGAACAAATGGAATTTCTTCAGCCTAAGTCAGCAAAGTTAACAAAAACTTTATTTTTATAGGGCTACTAATGTGAATTTGCCTTAATAGACTAGGAAACAAATCTTTGGCCTCTTCTTCAAGACTTCTAAAATAGCAAGGCCTATATTACCTTGAGGATAAAAGCTCTGCAGAAAACTCATTTTCCCCATAAGAACAGTTTGCTGCTGCCATCAAATTCTGCTGCTGATACAGACCCAGATGAGCTGCCCTTGCTTTGGTATTTAGTTCATATATGTTTAAAAAAATTGCCAAACTGTCAGTGAAGGTTTTCGTTCAGGCTTTGTGATAATGCAGTGGCACCTTCTTAGTTTAAATCTAAGCAGAAATCTAAACAAACTCGTCACAGTCACACAGACTCCCTGACTTGTATGGCAAACTTAGTTAAGTGACATGAGAAATTTTAAGTATCTTTTAAACACATCCATTCAATCCTCTAACTTGCATATATTACAGGTGAAATAAAATCTCCAGTATGTGCTTTGGCACTCCAGGAATATGATTTAGTTTGTTTTCTGGTGTGACTTGATCTTATCAAGAGTTCTTTCTTTATACAGCACTGGCATTTGAATAGGTTTTTTCTGGATTGACTTTGTTCCATGCCATATCTATTGTTATTCAAAGGTATCATTAATTAAAACAAGTGTCCTACAGATACTTTCATTTGGGAACTGCTCCTGGTAAGGTCTCAATTTGCACCAGTGTGACGTACATAAAAGGTTAGTCTTGAATACAATCTTGCAATCTATGGAATTCAATGACTTGATGGAAACACACCCCAAGAAAATTCTGCAATCAGTGGTGATAGCGAGCACAATCTGAATTTCACCTGCAGTAGGTTTGGTCTTGAAATCAATAGCAGAGAACTTTCTGTCCTTGCAGGCATCCATTGATGGACAAAGGATTAGGACAATAAATTATTTAAATTATTGTCTCATATAATCTCCTTGGATATGCTACAGGAATGAGCGACTGCAGAATACTGTAACCTTTGCTACAGCAGCACAAAAAGCAGAGCCAGAACCATGCAAAGAAGTAAAAGTAAGGAAAATTATTGGGTTTGCACGTCTTGGGCAGAGCAGTAAATTTGCTTTGTCTGATCCGTAGTTGAGGTAATTAGAGAGCAATCAGCAGTGAGCTATGACAAGAGCTGAAAATCAGTACTCCCTGGGGGAGCTGTTGGATGTATTTTGACCCATGTACAGATGCACAGACCTGGAATGTTGGGGATAGACCTTGTTCAATTTTACCTGCTGGGCACAGCTACTTACCTTGAGCTAGTGCTTTTGTTGGGGTGGTTTGCAATGCATTTCTCTTTGGGAAGCAAAGCCTTGATTACTATTGACAGACTGGGCCTTGCTAGGTAAACAAGACCTTTTATTATGTTTGACAGCTGAGATATTTTTATTGCTGGTTTCTGAATTCTCTCAGTGTGGAAGATCAAAGGAAAATAAAAACTGTCTCTTGATTTTGCTTCTTTTACTGGTTTTAAGAATTTGAATATGCTGTTCTTAGTGTTACCTGTGATCCTACCTGTGTCCTGAACAGAAGAAATAGATATTTGAGACAGTTATTGTATTTTGTGATTCTTACCATGCTTTTGTAGCAGACCAACTCTCTTAAGTTGAGATATTTCTGATTTACAGGCTGAGAGTTAGGGTTGGTCAGCCTGGAGAAGAGAAGGCTCTGGGGAGACCTTAGAGCACCTTCCAGTGCCTGAAGGGGCTCCAAGAGAGCTGGAGAGGGACTTTGAGAAAGAGGGACTTTGGAGCAACAAGAGAACGAGGAACAGTTTTAAACTGAAAGTGAGTAGATTTTTATCAGGTATTAGGAAGAAATTCTCCCATGTGGGGGTGGTGAGGCCCTGGCACAGGTTTCCCAGAGAAGCTGTGGCTGCCCCATCCCTGGAAGTGTCCAAGGCCAGGTTGGATGGTGCTTGGAGCAACCTGGGATAGTGGGAAGTGTCCCTCTCCACACCAGTGGGTTTGGGAGTAAGTGGTCTTTAAGGTTCCTTCCAACCCAAACCATTTTATGATCATGAAAAAAGGGGAGCTTGAGATAGTCTAAGCTGGATGTGATGTTTTAATAATGACATCTGTGTCAGATGATAGCGGTCCACAAAGCAAACTGGCTAGATACAAGATATTAAACCAGAGGAACCAATATCGCCCTTTTACCTCTCTTGAACTTTGAAGTTTTCTCTTATCACTGTTATGAAGAAGAAGTTCTGTAAGTTCATGGGAGGAAACAGAACTGTTTGTATATCATGAACACAAGTGTGGTTTGAGATTTATATTTTTCCCTCATAAGGACAGCGAGAGGCCTTACAGATGCATCTTTAAAAGCTCAGAAGTTGAGTTACATGCGTCCTAAATAGCAGAAAATTATAGAAACAGTAGTGTTATGATTTTGTGGCTTTTCCTGAATCAGCTCCAAGCTGACACTGCAGATTCCAGAAGAGACAGATTAGTATGAATATTAACACTGTAGCTGAGATACTCAAAAAAAGGAGCTAAGGAATAGGGCTGGACAAAATAATGGTGAGATTAAAACAATCATTAATACTGCAATGCTCAAGTAGGATAAAAGGGGCCATGAACATTAGGGTGCAGCTTCCTATGAAGCCTTAATACCCTTTTGTAATTAAGAAGCCATTAGCAAGCTAAATGCTGGGCAGTGTTACTGTAACTCCCACACCACGTCAGTTAAAACACCATTAACATGTTTGATGCACTGTGAGGTAAATCAGAGATAAACTGCTCAGGTCTAAGAACATACATTTATCATTTATCCTTTTACAGAATTTGTGTGTGTGTGTGTGTGTGTGTTTATTTTCAGTTCCAGTGCTCCATGGGAACACCAGGGTTTTCCCTGAGTTTCCAGTTCACAGAGGTTTGGACTGAAACTGGGAGTTCAGTTCTGGGTTCTGCCATAAGCTTACTGTGTGATCCTGTCTGTCATTCTTTTCCCCCAATAAGTCTATGGATTTTATGTGTGGAAAAGGAAAAAAAAGTAGTAATTACTATATAAAGAAATTGGAGTATTAGAGGTTAAAAATGTTGTTATTCAGTTATATCTAGATATATATACACGCATATGCATATGTTACCACCCGAATCATTGAGCTTTACACTTTGACAAAGTGTCCATCTGTTTCCTACTGCTTTCAACAAGATACTCTCATTTATTAACATAAGCGGAAATGGAAGTAATTGCACTGCTAGTTTTAGCTTAAAATGCTAATCTGATTCCAAGTTTTCCATAAAACGTTGTCGGTCAAAATATTGAGGGAGTTTAAAATATGTATATACCCACTGGATATCACAGAACAGTTGGAACAAACATTAACAGAAATTAAGCCTGGATCTAAAGATCTGAGTCCCATAGGTACAGATCAATAACAAATTAATAAAATAGTTCAAAAGCATGCACAGGAATAGTTCTTAAATTGATCTTAAAAAGCAAATCAAGGGTTTCATGTAGAAAGCAAGAGGAAAAGCGGGCTCAGACCTGGACAGCTGTATTTTGTACTGTACTACATGTATTTTAATACAATAAATGTAATGGTGGTTCAGCATGATGGAATAGGGATTAAATGGTACATGTTTCTCATGTGTAAAAGGCTTTCAAAATGCAGCAGTATTTCTGAAGTGTAAGCCTTTCTGGTGGCTTTGAAGGGGAAAGGACGACAACAGTTCAGTAGTCTTGAGCTTGAGATTTATTTCTCCATTTAACTTCTTTGTTAATTAGTTCATTTCACTAACTAGCCATTTATGTGATGGATGATTCCTTAAGCAAATGCAACAACAGGCATGCAAGCTTGGAAATAGTTTTTAAGAAGATCTGCCAATATTGCAGTTAGAGGTTTCAGGGATTACTGATTAGCTGATTAATATGTACATTTATGTTCAAAATGAAAATAGCCTGTGGTATTGAGATGTCTGGAGTTCACTGTTAGAACTTGGTTTCTCAAGCTGGAGAATTGCCTAAAAGGTACCTAACTTAGTCTTTTGTCAATAAATAGGTATAAGGCTTTATATATTACTTGAAATAATACATCAATCACAAAATAGTCAATAGTCAAGGGAAGTAGAGGAGACTATAATTGATTCTAAGAAAATATATATAGAACGGTGCCCAGAATTACTGTAAAAAAAAGCCAAATAAGATATTTTTGCTTTTCTCTGTATGCCAAAAAGTATTTTAAAACCCCTGTGGCTTTAGGGAGTGAAAACCTGGACCCACCAAAGTCAATGGGAGTATTGCTATTAAATTCAGTACAACCAGGATTTCACCTTGGGTTCAGGCTCTGGGAGTTCAGCAGGCAGCAGAAATGAAGGCATTTAGCTCTTGATTTATGAAATACATCTTGCCATGTCAGATTACTGGATTATTGCTGGTTTATGTTAACAAAGACAGGATCAGATCTTTCTGCTGAAAGCCCCCTGATTGCTGTCATTTGAGCCAAACCAAATCTCTGCTCCTTACAAGGAACCTGGGTGTTACAGAACGGATCAGAGCAGCTGCGATTCCCCGTGAAGTGCATCGATATGAAAACAGATGTTACATGGCAGCACTGATAAAGTTCAAGCCTGTAACTGCTGATAGCCAGAAAAAAGGTGAATGCATTAGGAAAGAAAGGAGATCCTGTCCTGTTTTCTCTTGTACTCTTTTCTTCAGCATTCCCTGTTGAACACGTGGGAAGTAGTTTAGGCAAATGTGTTTGGACACTGTGTGGCACTTCTTGTCACGGTAAGCTTTTGAGAACAATATTCTCCTTTCCTTCCCTTTTTATTGAAGGTATGAAGCAAAAGAGCAAATATGTAAGTTCTGAGTAAAGGAGATAGACAGCCCTGTTCTCAACAGACCTAATTTAGGAATGCTGTGGAAGTTTCCATGCGGGCAAGATATCAGCATGGCTGAGATATTCCAGCAGGACAAGCTGCAGAAAGTCGTGGCCGTTGATCACTTATTTCTGACAGTCTTGAGTTTCTGAAACACAGCCCTGTGTCAGCCAGGTGAGGGTCAGGTCTCTTGTAGCACTTGTGCCTACACC
Source organism: Ifrita kowaldi (assembly GCA_013398055.1). Lineage (NCBI taxonomy): Eukaryota > Metazoa > Chordata > Aves > Passeriformes > Cinclosomatidae > Ifrita > Ifrita kowaldi. The sequence goes on along the minus strand of VZRS01005270.1, from coordinate 264,664 downwards.
TGCCTCTCAGACATGCAATTTGAGTCACATCCTGTACCCGCAATCCCTAGCATCTGTCTCATTTAAACCATTCCTTCCCAAACCAGTGCCCCTGCTTTTCTGACCCACTGCTTGAAACCTGCAATTCCTCTCCAAATTAGGTGGCAGGAGCAGCTAAATGTGAGGCTTGCCCTGTATTCTTTCTGCCCAAGGTTGCAGTAGCAGTGTTATAGAATCATGAACTGGTTTGGGTTGGAAAGGACTTTAAAGCTCCTTCCATTCCAACCCCCTGCCACGGACACCTCTCTCTAGACCAGGTTGCTCAAAGCTCCAGTCAACCTTTTGTAGCTTTTTGATATCAGCATGGGCTGCTTCCCTGGTATTTCCCAATACTGCCTTATCCTTAACTTCAGGGGCATTTACCTACTCTAGCTGTTAGACAAATTGGAGAGGTGGAAGGAAGCAGGGAGGGGCTGTGTCGTGAGCACCTTGTTGGTGAAAGAAGTCTGCACATCCTCTTGGTCCACTGCCTTTCTGGTGAGCACTAGCTGCTTTTACCCAAACTGGTGGTTCCTGGTTGTCTGGGAACATCTTTGATTTAATTTCATGTAAGTCACAAAGTACACAAATAATAAAGCTGTATGAACTCTATAAATACAATTTAGCGCTTTGAGTGAAATGTCCCACAAATAACAAAACAACCAGGGAATCGATAGAGTCCTGCTTCAGTTATGGAATGAGACATTTATTATTAGGTAATGGAAAATAACGGTGCCAATAGGATTATCTCTGTTGTGATTAGGGTGAGCCCGAAACCTGAGTGAATTTGGTGCTTGGAAAGGGAGTGAAGGTATGCAGAATAGTGAGTTCAGTCCCGACTTTGCTGGGTGCCCTGAGGGTACCCTCCCTGCTTTCAAAGGTGGTGGGGGAAAGAAAAAAGATCCCAGAAGGACTATCTGTGTTTGTAATGAGGAACACCAGAATTTTGGATTTTGCAGTTTGTTAGTTTGCAACTGCCTTGCACCATAAACCCTAGAGTTAGCATTTCTGCTATTTAAGCTAAACTATGGTAGAAGGAGTACCTTCTTTTCCTCGACCTTTCTAGAATTATTGAGATGATTTCCTTTTAAGAACGTACAGAAACAAAGGCTATAAATATGGAAATATTCTTATGAACTAAACATATGTTTTTGTAGCTAAAATAAATCAAAAATTCTTTGAGCTCCTTATTGCTTCTGTTGAAAGTATCAGATTATTTTGGTCCAGACAAAAATTGAACTTAAGGAATTAAATTAAATTAGCATCTCTAAAGTGCCAGATGTCCTATTCATGTATTTTCTCTAAGATATGCATCAAAATTGCAAGTGGATCAGAAGACAGTTGTTATACTAAATTCTAACTCAATAAACAGATGCTGAAGGGTTTAAAAAATGATGGGTTTTTCCCCCTTTGTGGAGCAAAATTGAAATGAGGAAAACGTAAAGTAGTCCCAGACATTTTTATGTGCTCCTGCAGTTGCAATATTTCTGACTTTTTCAAAATAATAAGTGACAATGAAGATCCTTTCTTATAGCAAAGGAAATTTATGAATTGCAGAGAATACCAGAAAGAACTTTTAATGTAAATACTGCAATACTAGTGTGCTGTTTATGGCCATCTATATCTCTCTTTTTATATTCCTATGAGATTTACTATTCTGCATTTTTTAAATCAAGACTTCTTGTTTGCTTGTGGAAAAATGAATGCAGATTTTTCAAGCTTGAAAGTTTTTTTTTCTTCTTTCTACAGATAGCCTTATCTCCTTCTGTTGTCAGAAATTCTGTCTAGAAGAGTCTTGTGTTATTGTCCAGTAGAGACAGAACATGTGATAGGAAATAAAGAAGATATGGAAAAAGAATTTTAAAGCCAATTTGTAAAATAAGCCTCAAGGAACTTGTAAGCCCTTTTACACATTATTTCCTCAGAACTATTTGTTTCTGGATTGTTTCATCATTTTACAGTCTTATCAGTGAAACCTCAGTCCTGATGTAACTTCTTGGAACACTTGCACTGTTGTCACTCAGTAAGTTTACAGAGCATTTCATCCCCAGAGTCATTCTCAGCATGATGGACAGTATTTGGCAACATCATGGTTTTCTGGATGTAAGAAAGGGTTGACTGATTTATACGATAAAGCCACTTTGTTTGTTGCATGAATTAATAACTGTTGAAAAGCTCAGTCTGAAGCCGATATATTGAGAAATTAACAGATATACAATCTATAATCCCACTGCATTTGTATTTATTAAAGGTCTGTATGTTGCAGATGGTGCATCTGCCCCTAGAAATCAGTGTGTAGCGAGGGATACGCCAGAGCTGGTGGAATAGATCCTGAAAGTACCTGAGAGGAAAGCTGTCCTCCCAATTGCAAAGCCACTCCAGCCTCCTGGCAATATGGATTAGAAAAAATAAATCAGGAAATAAAGTACCAGTTGAAAACAAACATTCAGAAAGTAGACAAGGAATCACACAAACAAACTTTACAAACCTACAGAGTCCTTGATCTCTAGTTATTAATAAGGAGCTGTGGAGGTTAATTTACTTTCTCAGTGGTAGTTCTATGTGTTTTCCTACACACACAAGCTCTTTCCTCTTTACTCCCATTTTGATGGTCTGAACAAGAGTGAAAATTCCTTTTTGTTCAAGAGTTAAAAGAGAAATACTGTCAAATTCTGTGAAAGTCTCTGCAGAACCTTTCCTTGGCATAAGTTCCAAGAAAGACTTCTGTCCTTTCAGTAACCTGAAAACAACACCCACCTAACTTAGTTAATTGGGAAGACCCCTCTACAAGCCAACATTACATGGCCTGTTTTGAGAAATGGTTCCCGAGTTTCGTTTGTGGGTGCATTAAAGGAAGGTTCAGTGTCAAAATGGTTGGCAGAAACTAATCATAAAAAAACTCCAATTTTTTTCCACTGTAGCAAAATCCCATGAAGAGGAGTCTTGATCTACCTCACCTCAAGTACCTCAGGTTGTAGCAGGTACATAAATTCATGACAGCTGATCTAACAGTGGAAAGGAACTAAATATCTGTAACAACACAGACAAGGAGTTCTGGCTGTGTGAGAGGAATTTCAAAGTAGGTTCTCCTTGATCACTTACTTTTACAAGACTTAAAGGAATAGTGCCCCACAAGATTAAAATACAAGGGGGTGGTTGTGATGGTGGGGAACCAAACCAAACCCACAAAACACACATAATGAAAAATCCCCAGCCAATAAATGATTGGATAATTTAAACAAAATGGCAACTGCTAAGAGAAGCTAATTAAATGCAGTGGGTGTAAAGATTGTTAGTTTAAAAAAAAAATCTGGTGGTATAGGTAAAATTGTCATCTTTCATTTTTACCTCTGAGCTTCCAAAAAAGCTGTGGGACACATTAGAGGTAGATCTTGCTGCGTCAACCATGACCTGACATCATAAATGTCAAAACCATCCCATGTAAAATCAGAACAATTGCTCTTTTGGCAGTTTCAGACCTGAGACAACATGGGGTTTACTCTAATGAAAGGATATGTGGTTGTTCCTTTTTAAGGTAAAGTTAGTTCACATTTAGCTGTTTTATGCAGATAAATGCAATACAGGCACTGAAAAACACCATGTTTACTGTTCAAGGGAACTTTTCTTGTGCTACATAATTGTGAGAAGAAGAGAATATTCCCCATGTGTAGTCTCAATTTTGTGCTGTTTACAGTCTATGGAACCTCATGCACTGTCAGATGGCATCACTGTGCTCTCTCTCTCTCCATACCCAGTTGCCACATGCTTGGAGAGAGTAGAAGGAGAATTTTAACATTACCCTTTCTAGGCAAATTTTATCCCTGCCACTGGTGGAATGAAAATTCAATACCTTTCCAGAAGTACTAAAGAGGTTGGGATACTAAGAGTAAAGTCTTTTTTTCTCTGTCTTGGAAAGAAAAAAATAAGATAAACAGTAAGTGATTATCCTCTCTGTTTGCATTTTCCCTCATTCTTGGTAAAGGTAATAAAATCATAAAAGCTTAAAAATGGAGGCCAGCTCTTTAAATTTATCCTTCTCTAGTGGCTCCTTACTTCTAATTTCCATGTTTTGAACTTGCTTAATTAAATCCTGGGCAGGTTATGTTATTACACATAGCCATCATAGATTGTTAGCTAAATGATACTGTAATTTATATATCCTGGGCTGTTTAGGGACGTGTATGGGAAATTAGAACAAAATATGGCTACACAGCTTTTATTTGTATGCAAATTTCTGCTATTCTGCATGCAAACACTAGAATATCTAACCAGACCAATAATAAAAAATAATTAATGCCAAAGTTATAGGAGGGAACGAGGAATGATCTTGCCTTTATAGAGTTTTATGTACATGTTGATAGAATGTGGGTCTTTTTAAATCACTACTTTTGCAAGTTTGCCTTATTTATATATACAAATGTATGTGTATCTGGGTTTTAAATTGGGTGATCTTATCCCCCCAATAAACATAAAAATCAAAGACTTTTTGGCCATTCTTTCAACATTCTTTTTTTACATGCAATTTTTCATAGCCCAAACCAAAGTGAAAATGCAGATTTAAACTGTGAATTTTGTACAAATTATGAATGTTGCACATAATTTTTCCATTCTAATTCTGCCCCAGAACACACGTCTTTGTACTTGTAAAAGAAGAGCTACGGTTTGAGCCCTAAATAGCCTCAAAAAAGTCCAAAGAACTTTAAAGAACATGTTCTTTAGAATTCCAAATTAAAACCTGGACTTCTGTGCACTACCCTGTGAAATGTTCCTCGCAGTTCTCTACAGAAATATCTAAAATGGAGCTACTGAGCATGCAACAATTCTAAAAAAGCTGTTGCAGCCACGTAGAAGCATGAAGAATTTGGTTAATATGGATAGGGACATTAAAAAAGCCATGGGTTAATGTATATTTCTGAGTATTAAAAACTTGGCTAGCTTAGTATAAAAAAGAAGCATTAGATGAAAAATGTGTTTTAAAATTGCTGTTTTAACAGAGGGTTTTAAATTGCTCTATCTTTAACAAACATCTCTCTCTTTATTGAGATGGCTTCAAAATAACAGCAGAGTGGTTGGTTTTGACATCCCGAAGTCAGACAAGTTAAAAATGCTGCGACTTCCAAAATCTTTGTTACTCAAATGCAACCAAGAGCTTTTAGGGAAAGTTATGCCTTTAAATGCAGGTAATCTGCAATGGGTGGTTAACATTAGCCAGACTGTGGTGATATAAAAAGATTCCTATAAAACAATTTGTAATCCCACTTGGAAGTACAGTTTAGGGGCAAAAAGAAGAGTCTCGTTTGTGTTTGGATTGTAGCTACAGGAACTTTATATATTCTCTTTAGAAAGACCAGGAAAGCCTTGTGTCATGTGGGCTCAGGGCAGGTGATCCACTGAACTAATAGGAATTTTTTCAATCAGTAGGGTAGTTGTGGTCCTGGAAACAAACACCAATACAAGAAGTTAAAACCAATTAGATGTAATTACTCTCCTTAAAGAATTATGTATGTAGCTTGTGTTTGAGTGCTCCTGAAAAGAGGACATTTCAAATGGCATGGATGATGTTTACAGAACTGCCTAATAAAAATTTTAAATTTCCTAGGTAGAAAGTACCACTTTGGTAAATATATGTCTCTGGATCTTGCCAAGCTGTTTAAAATGGGTTATAAGCTCTTAAACACACACACACATTATATATACACATATATATTTGTATCTATGGAATATGCTCGTGGAAGTGCTTTAGCTTCTGGGTTTGGAGGGATTTGCTGCTAGTGATGGAAATTGTCCTCTTCCCCTTGTTTCTCATCAAGTCAAGGAACACTTTTAAGCTGTAGTTATAAATTCCAGATCTGTCTTCATATTCAATCTAAACTGGGGCAAAACTTGGTCACTTTTATGCCATTGGGTTAATAACATGCCAAGTGCTGTGTAAGTAGAAAGGGGATATCAAAATGTGGTCTGGAGTAAAATGCTTGCAGAGACTCTACTTGGTAATCTTGGAGGTTTTTTCCACCCTTATGTTTCCATGTTAATCATCCAGGGCTTTACTCACTCGTCCCAGGTGAGTGCACCATTCTATCTGTGCATGTAGAACTTCTTTCTTCAGTAAATCTACGTGACACATAAACTGTATGAAGGTCCTGAGACTTAGTGTAACAAAACACAGCAGGTAGGTATGAAAACCTTCATGGTCATAATACATATGGATATTTTATTGGTCTATGAATGTCTAAAAATCTTATTTTAAGCCTTCATCTACTTTTTCTTAAATGTCAAAATTAAGTGCTGATTAAATTGCAATATCTAATGGATGCCTTGTTTATTTGCAAGGTTCTTTTCATATAGATTAATTAAAATAATATAACTTAAAATATGATCTAGAAGTTGATTTAATTATAAAATTTCATATCCTTTCTAAAAACAAGCAGTATATGATTTAATGCAATTATCATATCTGTTTGCCTGCAAGCATTTCATTTCAAATTAATCTTTAGACCTGATAGCTATTATTTTTCCTGTTGTTTCAGAAAACCAGAAAGATATGAACTAGTGTATTTTATTGAATTTCTTGTTATTCCATCTGGCTTTCAAGCTCCCTGAAGCACTAATGAAGGTCAAGGAGTTTTAGAGTGAAATGCAATCCCTTCACCTGGAGTACAGAACCTGCTAGTACAATAATAACAGAAAATATCACTTTCTTTCTAGAGAATATTAGATTGCTTCATAGCTCAAGATCAGAACAAGGATGCTGAAAAATAGAAATGCCTCTTGGAGTGGATTCTTGTACTTGAGATTCTAGTGACTGGTACCTGATGGCTAAAGCTTATTGTTATTTTACTCAGGAGGAACAAAATGATCATAGCAATAGTTAAATGCTGACAGTAAAAATAAAAATAGTTAGATGTCTGTGTGTTGTGGTCCAGTTCTAGCACAGGGATCTTAAAAGTACCTCTGGTACAATAAAAACCAGACGTAACACGAATTCAAGATGAGTATTTATGCACGCCCTAACTTTAGGCTTGCATAAGCATTCAGTGGGATTGCTTGAGTGCCTGAAGAACAGGAATATGTTTGCTTTAAGGACCTGCTGGAGGAGAGCAGCACTGCCATCTCTTTTATACCACTCATTCTCAGGATTCTGCCCAGCAGGTCGGTTGTTGCAACTGCGCAGTGCAGACTGGTTAGTTCTTCAGTTTCCTGCATCTAGGAAAACAAAGTTTCTGTGGAATACTCAAACCTACACAATTGTACCAGATTTACGGTAATGAATATTAGTTCAATTTCTTTGCAAGAAAGCTTATAGTTATGGATGAGTTAAAGTTCTTTAAAGCAGAAGTTTTTCACTTATTTTTATTGGACAGTGTCATGAAGACACCCGAAAATTTAGAATGTTGCTCCATCAGGGTTCATATTTTTCATGTTTATTTACTTTGCTACTTCCACTGGCTGCAGTTGATTCACAGCTCAATAACACTTTCCTGTCGGGGAAGCATATATGTATAAGTAAAGGGGGAATAAAGAAAACTACAATTGAGTCAAAAGATAATTATTTAGAAAAGAAAGAATGTAATTACAAGAAGTCTCAGAGGTTTGCCTTATGTTAAGCCTCAAATTCTGTAATGGCTAGAGAATAAAATACCGTATTGTGGTGCTTATCTACTCTGTGTTGTGCTTCCCTGCACAGTGCTCATCACTATTGACCTTGCATATGTTTTATAATTGTGATGTTCCTTTTAGGTGTGAAATGAAATCTCCTTCGGGGAGGTGGAGTGCCTTGCCCATGCTCTGAAATGCACATTTCTCACAGTAAAGAGAAAGGACTGATAAACTTTGCAGTGAAGTGTCTGAGTCCTCCTTTTTCCAACAGTGTACATGGACTGGGCATACTGTGCTTGCTGGCTACGAGCTCATTTCTCTGTGCTTAGCAAAACCTTAACCAAATCTTCAAATTTTGAAGTTGTACAATAAGCAGATGCTGCTATACTACCTGAGGAGGAAATTTTAAATCTTTATTCTAAAGGCTGTTCCTGTAGTTCCCCTAAATTACATAGAACTATACAAGAATTAAAAGTGTATTTATATTACACTGAGCTACTGTTCTGTCATGTTCACTTACAAGAAAATATCTAAAAACCAGGAAATAAGGGCTTTGAACAGCATCATTATAAGAAATGCTGTGCTGTTCTCCTGACTTTCTTTTGTTGCCTTTCCCTTTGTGGCATTTGCTCTGTACATCCTGGGAACACGACTGTGTGATGTCAGAGCAGAGATCCATTTCTCTCAGTAATACCCTGTTCCTTGCACTCTCCAGTAATGGATGCCAGGGAGAGATGGAAGCTGGAGATAAGCGGTGCTGTTCTGCCAGAGGCGCCTGGCCTGCAGCACGCCCTGGCCTCAGAGCTTTCCTGCACTAATGGTGGCTCTTTAAGATTTAATAGGGTTTAATGGGAGGTATATCCCTGACTCTGGTGGATCCTGGTGCTCACAGCTGTAAGCATAAACGCCTTCCCAACAGTACAAGCTCCCCCTCCATGTCCTTCCTTCCTTACCTCTGCTTTCCCGTACTCCTGCTTTCTAGAAAGCATTATAGTATTTTGGGAAGTTTCCACATCTTTGGATGTTTATCTTTGGTTCTTCTTACTTTAAGTCATGAAATTACTCCCTGGCACCTCATGTTGATGAAATCTGTTGTCCCAGAGAAGAGGGCCCAGGGGGAAGGCTGTGAAAAGTCAAGACTTTATATGCCCACTGAGTGCTTATAAAAGTGAGTGGATAGGATCTTAATAGCTTTTATATTCTGACCATCTTGTATGCAGCCTTTGCTTTCACCTTCTGAGCTGGAGAGCTGATGGCAAGAAATACAGTTCTGATTTACGGTATTTAATACAGAAAAAGTTATGAAGAAGTTTTCAGAGGGTAAAGCAGTTGCAGAAAAGCTACTGCTTCAGAAGTGTGGGTGCTTATCTATACTAATTAGATACAGAAATGGAGGTGTAAATCTGAAGGGATCAGGATTTGTTCCAATGCTGTATTGCCCATTTCCATACAACCCAGAAATTGCACTTACACATTTCCCTCAGGCAAATTTTCTACCCTGAGCAGACTCACATAATGTAATAAACTGTAGATAAACTTCTGTGATACTGGGTTCAAAAGGAAAGAGGAGAAATTAGGTCAGATATCGGGAAGAAATTCTTCCCTGTGAGGGTGCTGAGGCCCTGGCACAGGCTGCCCAGAGAAGCTGTGGCTGCCCCATCCCTGGCAGTGTCCAAGGCCAGGTTGGGAGGAGCTTGGAACAACCTGGGGTAATGGAAGGTGTCCCTGCCCGTGGCAGGGGGTGGAAGAAGATGAGCTTTAACGTGTCTTCCAGCCCAAACCATTCTGTGATTCTAATGAGGTGTAATTTTAATGTCTTGTGTAAAATTAAATATCACCTTTGCTTTAGAAGTGCTTACGTTTGTATGTTGGCACTTGTATCCTCAAAACTGAAAACATAGAAAAACATTTTTAGAAAGGTCTTTTCCACACACTAGTGAAAAACCTAAATCTCCAATCCAACTGACTTACCTGAACATAAACTTGCAGGTTTTAATCAGACCAAATATATATTTTTACTGGCTGAAGAATTTTGAACTTGGATTACTCTATTTTTGCAGAAAGATAACATTGGTTTCCTGTTACTTTATTCCCTATATTTTTATCAACACAAACATTACAGCTCTTAATGTTTTTGTGTAATTCAATGTGCAAGTCTTCTATATACCGGAGTAAAAGACAATGCAAGGTTCATCACTGAGCTTAGGGAAAGAAAAATGTTGCTCTGTGCATACACTTCAGTCCTGATCTCGACAAGTTTCAGAAGAATCTAGTTCAATTTATTGCTGTTCTTCCTGGTTCTTTAGTAGTGATGGTCTAATTTCAGTATTGTGAAATTTTAGGATTTATTTTTCAAGCAAGCTGGAACTTGCAGCTCCCATTAGACTTATGGTAATATTCCCACACCGAAATGCTTCTGTTTCAGGCTGGGGGGTGAAGAGGAAGAGGAGGAAGCTGCTCAAAAGGTTTGGTCAAGAGCCCCGAGTAACTAGTTAGATGTATTTATATTGATGTGTTTTGGGACTTAATGAATAAATTTAATCCACTCTGTTTCAGATGAGAGGATGAAAATCCTGCTGTCCTCACCCAGCACACTCCAGTAGGGTTGAGTGTCCAGTTTACCTGGCAGAGGTGATGAGCAGAACCTGAAGGAACTGACATTGTAAATCTTGAGGATCTGTAATTGCTAATAAAAAGGTAAACCACAGTTTCGCCATAGGTAAGCTTTTTATACTCTGTCTCAAAATGTGAGGATTTTTTGGGTGTTGTTTGTTTGTGGTTTTTGTTGTCTGTTTTTTAAGGAAAAGGTATACAGTTAAGTAGAAGAAAAAGACCGGCAAGTTGTGATTTTTATTTCTTTTCTAGATATACCTTTCCCAAATCAGTATTTAAATGCCAGGTGCCACATGCTCCCTAAGTAGATATTCTAGAATAGAAATTGCATGCCATGAAGGAGTTTTAACTTTCCAGAAGCTTTAGGAGTGGTCCCCATTGTTGTCCCAAAAAATCCATCCACCTTCCTTCTACCCAGAAGACAACAGTATTTCACTGTTTGGATTATTGGGAAACAACACAGGAAAGCTGTACACCTTATAAAGAGACAGAAAAGCTGTGCATTTAAAAAATCACCTCTCTGGATTTTACAGTAGTTCTCAATAACTTCACACAAGCTGATCTGTAAAATAAAGAAAGAGGAAGATCTGGGTAATGCTTCCATAGGGCAGCTCTGTTATGCTGGTGTTACCACGCCTTTGGCTGTAGTTTCCCTGAAAATGGCCATTCAGTCTGTCCTTGTCCCTAAAGGAAATGGCAGAGCTAAAATGGGTGGGAGGAGAATCACAGTAGTGGGATACTGGCGATGGATTCAGCTGCCTCTGCTAAAATGCAGGACATTTGTGTATTGCTGACCAGGATTAAAGTATCATTTTTTAGTGTTAAAACTCATATCTCATTTTTTATTGTTAAAACTCATATCTAAATTTATGCACAATAGTAAAAATAAATAATAAATAAATATTACCCTAAACTACACACAGCATTGTACAAAGCATCTCAATCCCAGTAACAGCTTCAAAATGCCCCAATTAATCTCATAATTGCAAATGGCTTCTATTTGAATTTAGTATAAAAAACTGTCAAAAAGCTAGTGAAGCAGACAAGCTGGTGAGGTAGTTGGTTCATGGAGAAGGTGCAAGGTAAGGATGGATTTGCTCCAACTCTGCCCCTGAGAATCTCTGTGCCCAGTAAAGGAGGTTAACAGCTCCCTGTCCTACCTTGGCCTGATGGCAGAGTGCTTGTGCAAAACACAGTGTGGGGGATGCTGCTTTTTGATAGTCTGAGAGCGTCTGACTCTACAGCTGTGCCTTGTGGTGATGCTCCTCTGGTCTGCAGACTGTAGAGCCACACCCGGGGGAAATTCCCTCCATCCTTCTTGTTGAATGTATGTGTTTCAGGAGTGCAAGACCTGTGAGACTGAAAAAAAACCCCACAGCAAACAAGAAAGTATCTATTTTGTGGATTAACTGGTAGAAAATAATCCTCAAAGAAATGTGGAAGTTTTGGGAAATTTCTCTTGTTAATATGGTTTTATTCCACTGGGTGTAATGGTTTTTATGACATCAGGTTACTCATTTTTTAGGCTTATTGGGCTTTTCTCCCCTCAGATAAAATGAAAATAACTGATCCTGTTGATCACTGTGATCTTCAGCCTTGTCTCACAAATCATTGTTCAGGATGTGAATTCCAGTGGTGAATTCCTGGATTTATTTGGGCAAATGCCATACTTGGCACTGTACTCAGTACTAGAGAAGGGGTTTAAGCACTGGGTGCTTCTCGAGTGAGATACCTGTGATAATGTGAATATCTCTGCTGGGTATGGCAGGAAAGGTTTCCTCAATAACTGGATCTCTGGCAATGTGGTGTAAACTTTAATCTCTTCAGTGTACCAACAGCAAATAGTAACAGCAGCTTTTAGTACCTTCTAGTAGTTTCCCAAGGAATAAATGAAATGCTTGATTTCTGTGGTTAAATTAAGACTGATAGAAAGAGACAGAGTTTCTTAATTCCTTCATTATCTTGATATGTTTGATATTAAAGCACTTTGTTTGAAGAATCTATTTTTATTCATGCATAGATTCAAAAAACTTAGAAACTGAAACATTATTCTCCCTTGGAGAAAATTATTAGTCATTAGTCTCTTATTATAAGAATAACAGGGAATATTTTTAGAAAAAGAAAGCAGAGAAAATATACATTCCAAAAAGCACTTTGAAAAAGGCCATTGTCTTTTCAGATCTGAGTACTTAATAGTATTGTTGTGTTTTCAGCTCTGGACCCTGAATTTATCACTTTCTGCCTCATCCCAGAGGACCTGCCTTCATTCAGTGAGCAGGACAGATGTTTCTGAGGTTGGCATATCTTTTATTCTTGAAAACTTCAGTTTGTGTATGTGAACTTTCTCTAATTATGGATGGAAAGTGAGGTTTAATATTTAAACATTTTAATATACAAATGTCAACATTACTACTTAAAAAAATATTAGGAAATAATGAATAAATTAATAGCTGTAGGAGGAGCTCCAAAAAAGATTACACTCTCAGGGTGTCTTGAACTCTTCTGTGCAGTTTGTGCAGGTATTTAAAGTGCAGGGGTATTTAAAGTAGTGACATCAAGTTCTCTTTTAAGGATTCAAGCAATGCAATTAACATTATCCACAGATTGCTCTTATATACAGGAAACCATCTGTAAGAGCATTTTCGCTGCAGTGTATCATTTGGTATTTCAAATGCTATGAAGTTTAAGTGTGGGACTTGCAGATTATACCTATAAATGACATCTGTCAGTGTCCCTCCTGAGTGGCTCTGTCTCAGTGCAGAAATAGGAGTGCATTTAAAAGGACTCAGAAATTCTGAATTTCCTTACCTTTTGTTATTTTAAATGAACAAAATGGTAATTGTGCTTGCAGTTCTTGCTTTTGCCTATCTCGATTCTTTGAGTGGCATTGAGAGCAAAGAGGGAATATAAGCATCCTACCTTTTCATAAACATGTCAAAGGAAAGAGTAACCTAAAACGGTGTTTTACAATCAGAAAAATCTGCAATAACTGCAAATAAAAATTGTATCTCTCACCGAAAATGTCAGAGAAAGATTACCCTAAAACAGCAACAGCTGATAGGTTGCCACTGGCATTTGATAGCTTAATGAGGGAAACAGAGTAGTTTGAGCCACTGGCCTCCTCCCTTGTGTCTTTCTTGCTGAACTTGAGGTGATGAGCAATTTCTAGATCCTCTATTTGACACCTTTTCATGCTGGGGTGTGTTCTAGCAGAGACAGCCTCTGTTGGAGGCTGTGGTGGTAGGCTGGGCTTTCCTTCTCTCCCGCTAAAGCTCTGCTCTGCTCACCCAAAGGGATGCTGATGGTTGGGCGTACCCCTGCCTTGTTAGACCCACTAGGGAAGCTCTTAGGACAATACTTGGCACTGGAAATACTTTCCTGGCTTGTCACAAGAGTAGCTAAGAGGATAAAGTAGATTTGGGCTCCTTTCAAGCATTTAAAGTTTGATGGCCTTGGGAAATAATTCACCCAAATTATCTCTTCACTGCATTTAGAACAAGATTCTTGGATACTACTGCAATGATCATTTAGAAAGGAAGCTTCTTTTTTACCTGCTAGGAGTGAGCCAGCCTACTGCAGTCACTGCTTGCCCACTCCAACCCAAGAGCCACTCAAGTGCTCTGTGGGACTGTTCTTCATTTCAGCGGTCGTGTTGTGCTGAAATTTAGAAAATTGTTCAAATGAAGTGTCTTCTTCCAAACACTCCCACTGCTGATTGCACCATTTGATATCACCATTACTTTTGGAACCAGAGCTCCAAGCAGGGCCAAGATGTAACCTGCGATGTAAAATCGTGTCTAAGCCTGGAGTGCATCAGAATAAATTCCCATAAAGCATGGGAATTGGGAGCTAGGTGTGTTAGCATCCCCAGTCTTCTCTTACTGAAGAGTCTTGCCTCTCTACAAATTGCTTTAAAGTTTTGGGAATTGCTGCTGTTATACTTGAGAGGACAGGGTGTTTCTTTCTTAAAAGACATTCATTTTCTAAAAGCCTCAGTTTAGTTATAAATATTGTAATGATGAAGTATTTTTTAAGATGGAAGAAAGATAGTTGATGAATATTTTCCACATTTTAGCTGCTTGCTCCCCCCCCTCCCCTTGCTTTTCCTTGTAGTGAGGCTCATCAGCTTTCTGGGTGTGCGGTAGCAGTGTATAGATTTTGGGTTTATTCCATATTTTTTCTTTTTTTTGTTTTTTCTCCAGAGACACTTGGAAAGTACCTGCTAATAGTGTTGGGCTGAACTTTGCTGTCATGGTATTTGCAGTTAGACCCCTGGGGCAAGGGAGTGGAGGCGAGTGAGCCACTGCTCAGGGCATGTTCTCTGCAGGCGTGTTTTACAGCTGGCTTAAGTCTTTTGGCAAGAGAGTAGAAAAGAATAAGTAAAGAACAACCAGCTACTGCGGCAGTAAATTTTCAGACAAGTTGGCTTAGCAGGTCTGTCGTGAGTCAAGGCAGTGCAGCAGTGCTGTCAGCCCTGTGCCTGTTCTGCAGGACCTGTGTGGTCTGAACAGAAATACAACTCAGAATCTGGATCTAACAAGGTCAGTTGAGCTGGGAAGCAGCGATTTAAGTAGGAGACACTCTTGTGCCTGAACACCAAAGACAGCAGCAAAGCCAAAAAGCTCCTGGGGACAATTGGGCGGACGCAGCAGAGGAGCCAGGAAAGAGCAGTGTCACCACACCAGGGACGGCTGACCTGCTTCGGGGCTGGCTGCAGTAACCTGGCAGTGAGACTGAAGAGATGCTGAGTGTGAGGTTGGGAACGCTGCGCAGGCAGCAGCGCCAGCCCAGGGACGGTGCTGATCGAGGGGACGGGGAGCGGGTTCAGGGGCACAGCAGAGGATGGGAAGAGGTGGTGGGAGCACTCCTGTGCACTGAGGGGTGAACTCTGAGCTGTCAGAGCCGGCAGGTCACAGAAAACAGGGCAGGCTTTGCAGGTGTGGGGGGTCTATGGGTTTATTTCCTTGTGGTGGAATTAGGAACTGCTCTGAGGGATCTGTTCCAGAGAGGCATTGCAATGGTAGCAACGTTCGTGCTGATGGATCAGGTGTGGGTTAGGTCTGGCAAATCCACTCGGATCCAGCGCAGCTTCTGCCCTCGAGCATCATGGAGACACTCCTGACAAAGCACCAAAACAAGTGGCAAAACCTCTGAAGTGCTAGACAGTCCTAAGTCTCCAAAGTTTTGTAAGAAATCTTACAAGGATCTTCTTCAGTCTCTTCTGCTTCCAGCTGTGCCCACACACAGCCCGAGCTGACCCTCTCCGGGATGTTCCACATCCCATAGCTCCAGTCCCCATCAGAGCTGAAGTACAGAAGTATCTGTCTGTGTACTATAAAAATCCAATGTACACATTCAACAAACAACACAGATCCTGTTTTTTAAAGACTATAAAATCTGTTTAAAACAAGGAAGAAAACTTCTCTTATTTTCCTTTTCCACGGATGACCATTTAGTACAAAATTATTTTTTAAGTAAATCAACTGAAACCTGACACATTTTACTCAGTTATTTAAGGGAATTCAAATATTTAACTCTTGTGATGTGTGGCTTTCGTCTTTTAAAACATAACTTCTATTTATAACTTTTTTTTAAAAGAAAATTACATGCAGAATTAGGTCTGGACCGCATTATTTACTTTAAGGAACGTAAAACAACTCCTAATTTTACATTTAAAAATTTGCCAATAGTTTACATATTTTTGATCCAGTTAATTATTTGCTGACAATATATTTTGCATTAGGATATTAAAGCATAAATGATAAAGGAAAATATCACTGGAACATAATGCAAAATGTTGATGTAAAAAATAATTTCAAGTTATCAAGTTCTATCTTTAATTAAAAAGTTACTTTATTTTCTCATTTCTGGAAGGTTAAAACATTCAATGATCTTTTAACTTCTGATGTGGGTGGAAGCTCATAATTTTATTATGGAGTTTAGGAAGGTATTACAGAGGTCAGCTGATAAAAATAAATGCAGCACATCAATTTTCTTAGGAAAGTTTATTATTCTTTTGAGTAAAATGATTTTTCTTTTCTGCTCAGATTTTTAAGTCCCAATCCTTTGGCTTAGGATATAGATTAAAAATCAGTTGGTTTTTGGGGGTTTCTTTTTAGGCGAGTATACATTGACATTAATTTTGTTATGGTGCACTGCATTTTACTGTGATATATTTTCATCAGATAACCCCTTAAAAGCCTGACTACAATAGTTATAGTCCTACCTTTTACAACCTAACTGGTATTTTCAAAGCTTTCATACACCGTGTTTTCCTGCAAAGCCAAATGTAAGTCTGATAATCCTCACTTATCTGCACTTCAGTGTTTTGCACGAGAACATCAGTTGATCTTTTATCTCTGCGTTTTCTCATAGGAACTTCAAAAGGAAGTCGATGCAAATATGACAGCAACATGAAAATGCTGCAGAAATCTCTTGTGCTTGCTTAGTGAGATCTGAAAATTTAATGTGTCTAGGTATAGAATTTTTTTCCAGTTCTTGGGGTAACATGACACAAGCTGGCACAGAGTTTGATTTTGTGTTTGTGTATACCTGGCAATTGTAGCAGTGGATTTGGTTCCTTTTTGCTTGCTGTTTGGAGGGGACTTTGTTGGTTTCTTTTGGTGGCACTGCTATAATTAAAAGTCTAATGGAAAGAAGTTGAAGTATTAATAATGAATATTAAATTTTTTTGTCTTCTTGGCAAAAGTGGTCTCTGTTTTCGATGATCTGCTTCCCTCTCCCTGGAGCAGGCCCCATGTTCTGGGTACAGCTGCTGTCAGGGCATCGTCCCTCACTTCCCTGGCAGGAGTGGCAATGTCTCACGAGCCCAGAGCTGCTCTTAAAACCAGAGTTGTGCAGAGAGTTGTTGAGTGTTGGGCACAGAGAAGCTGTTCTCTAGTGGATACTGGTAGTGGATCAACCCTTGGCTTGCCCAGACACGAGGGCTGCTGAGTTACCAATGGAAAGGTTCTGGATGAGTGCCCTTCAGGAGTGGGAACACAGCAGCAATAATTCCTGCAGGGCCAAGGTGGGGGGTGGTGCTGAAAGGGGTCAGCATCCCAAGGGCTGCACATTTCTATGCATTGGCACTAAATAAGCAGTGAACAGGACGAAAAAATCTATAAAGAAAGTGATTTATCAGTTTTGAGGAGAGGTGCCCTTGAAAATACTACACTTGATACATCGCTTGGAGTCTGTTTGTCTTCTAACTGCCTGCTTCTCTTGACTTTTCCTTGAGTTTAGCCAGCTGTTTTTCTTTCTGGCACTAATTTTGGCTGGATGTTCAGATGCCTTAGTAACTTTGCCATTTCAAATATTCGTCCCTGTACCACTTGTGCTTCATCTCATGCTGTGTAAAAAGCTTTCAGAATGGCTTCCTACAGGTGTTGAATAATTTAGCTGAAAAATGAAACTTGCTGAATGCCACAATCAGTTTTAAGTATATAGAAGAGTTGCTGATAAGAATGACCTTTTCAGAGAAGGACTTTTGAGGAAGATTCTCTTCATCCCTACAGCTCGTTAGAGATTTCATTATCTCTTTAAAATTAATAATAAACATTAAGCTTATCTTATTGCTGCAGTAACAGTAAGGCTTTATAAAGATTGATAATGTTGTTAACAACAAGATTAATAAAAGAATGAGCACTTGATCATCAAATAAAGAACTATTTAAAAATAGTTTGGACACCAGCACAACTAAAGTTGTCCTGAATTCCATTTTCTCAGGATTTGGCAACACAGGTTAAAAAAACTGTAGTATACGCTGCAGGAAACTCAGCATTTCTCCTTAGGTTCTGTGTTTCAGGAGGTTTATGATACTCTAAGTCTAAAATTCACTGTGAGTTAAAGACACAGTTTCTCTGTTCTAATTATTAAAATGCTAATTTTAAGGAGGAGGGGGTAAATAGTCTCTTAAAATACAGTTTATAAAGTGTGATGTAGCGATTTTATTATTATGTTTTGAAAGTTTTAGCCAAATGTGACTTGAAACCAACCTTAATTAAAAAAAAATTAAAATACTTGGGAGTACAAATACAATTCCACAACCTGACATAATTCCTTCTGTTATTTCAGTTTGGAAAGCAGGGGTGCCACCCACCTGTTTTTAATTACATGTAGTATTTATTCTTCATAAATGTTCCTGATACATTGCAGGTTTTGTTTTGGGGTTTTTTTTTTATATCTCACTTATCCATATTTAGAAAGCAGACTTACAGTTTCTTCAGAGCTGTGCATGACAACAATGCTCATTTTAAAAGCATCTACTTTTAACTCACTTTAGTATAAAGCTTGCTGCTGTGTGCTTCACTTAGGGAATAAAACAGAAATTAATCTGGAGGAGAAGCTATTCATCATGAACTTGTCAGCTTCCATAGTATCTTATGGATTTTAAAGAGGTATTTTGAGCTACATTATAAAACAAATAATACCCCTCTTCTGAAGGAGAGCAAAGAAAAAAATGTTCCTTAAATAGTGCTGTGTTGTCATGAAATATGTGCTTAGCCTCAGACAAATCCACTTACTTTTAATAACACCCATGTTTTTATAATATGCTGCCTTCATGAAATTTCTCTGCAGTCGATGAAGCTCCACTGAGGCCTGTGCTGATGGATGGCATTGTGAGGCCGGAGCCAGTTTTACCAAATTTATCTGCCAGATTCCCACAGCATCCATGCAGTGTGATGAAAGGGGCACCTGGAAAATCCTCTGCTACCTTTCTTTGTTGAAAGGTGGGTAGAGCATCATGTATCCATCTCAGCCTTTAAACTGTTGAATGGGTCACTCCCCTGTCTGGGCAACAGCTTTTCTGTCAATAGAACAGGGGGGAAAATGTCAGTGATGGTCTTCTCTGTGGATGCTTTGGATCTTGGGACGAAAATCAGAACTGGAAGTGATAGGCATGGAGACACCCTTCTGTATGTCAGCCTCCCACAGGGATATACAAATTCTGGCTTTGCCAGCATCCATGGAAAGTGAATACCCTTAACTAGAAAGCTGATCTTGCTGTCTTTAGTCTGGGGTAGGAGCTTGTGTGGAGACAGCTGGGACAGCGATACCTTACACTGCCACAGCCATATGGTGGCTTTGGGGAGCACACAGCTTCACCTCTCCCCGAGCTGAGACAGCCACATGGCGGTGTCGTGAGGGCTTGTAGTGCCAGTGGGGGCAGATCAGCCGGCGCTTAGATTGATGTTAAATTAAAGATGGTGTAAAATCAGCCAACTGACCATTGAGTCAGGAAAGGGAAAAGGAGAGCAGATGAGTTTGTTGCCTTGCCGCAGGGAAGGAAGCTGCTGTAACTACAGATGTAATTCGTGGTGTTTAAAGTTTTCCTTTCTGCTTTTTTTTTTCTTGATGGTTTTATTTCAGTACCTTTTGATTTAGGAGTATGAGTATGAGAAAATAGTAACACCTGGAGACAAGTGCTGGTAGGAGCATCCTTGGCTGAGGGTGCCATTCAAGCAGCTGGATGTGGGTTGAATATTTGCCAGGCCATTTTTATGAAGTCTTATCTTCATCTATCAATATAAAGGATGGATAAATGCCCTTGCTGGCTTCACTCTCCTGGGCCATCTTATTTTATTTCACAGGGACTTGTGATAGATAGTTATGAGATGAAGAAAGGGAGGTCCTGCTTGTAGCTGTGCTCGTGTCCTGGCACATGCTCAGAGAGCTCAGGGACAGCAGTACCAGCTGTGCTGGGAAGGGATCTTTGCTCGTGCATCATAATCCATGGGAAGATCTCATTTGTCAGAGTCATTCTGGGTTATTAATTGGGTAATTAATTAATTGGTATGTGTTTTCTCCTCTCATTTGTAACCAGAGTGTCCTTCAATGAAGAATTGTGGTGTTACCCCATGTATCGAGCAGGCTGTTTGTAACCACTGCAGTAAACTCTTACCTGCAGCCAAAACAAAGCCTAAATCTCTGCTGAAGCTACATGAGGCAGTGATATTTCCATGTGCAGCTCATGAGTTACACTGCAGATCCCTGTAGGTAGTTATGGAGGAAGATGTTGAGAGGTAAGAAGAATGTGGTATTTCCCACATCTTCTAAAAACTTTCAGTGCCTTTTCTGTTGGCAATTGTGTGATTAACATGAACACAGTCCTGCAATTCTTTTGCAAACCATAATGGTGTCCTGGGTTCAGAGTATAGAGTTAATAGATAGAGTTAATTTTTTTCCTAGTAGCCAATACAGTGTGTGCTTTGGATTTGGGATGAGAACAATGTTGATAACAAAGGGATATTTTAGTTGTTACTGAGCAGTGCTTACACTAAGTCAAGGATTTTTCCGCTTTTCACCCCACCCCACCAGCGCAGAGGCTGGGGGGGTACAAGAAGCTGGGAGAGGACAGAGCTGAGAAAGCTGACCCCAAACTGACCCAAGGGATATCCCAAACCATGCTGAGTCATGGTCAGCATATGAATTAGTGGGAAAGCTGTCCAGGGGCTGCCGCTCAGAGACTGAGCATCAGTTAGCTCATGGTGAGTGATTGTTTTTGTTTGCATCACTTGTTTTTCTTGGAATGTTTTGATATTTTTTCTATTTTTCTATTCATTGCAATTATTATTATTATTCTTATTAATAATAACAATTTTATGTAAGTTATTAAGTTGTTTTTAATTCAACCCACAAGTTTTCTTTATTTTACCTTTCCAAGTCTCCTCCCAGCCCAACGGGGGAAGTGAGTGATTGGTTGTGTGAGGATTTGCTGTCTTGGGTTAAACCATGACAAGTGGGAGCATTGGCCAGTGATCAAGTGTAAAAGGATGGTTGAATCTGCACTGAAATGGATGAGAACACCCACTCATGTCTACCAGAGATACAGACACTGCTCCCCTTGAACGTTTTCCTCTGAGCTTTGGGCAGCTAATCCTCTCGTGCCAGGGACTGCTCTCGCTCAGTCGTGGAGCCCAGTGGAAGCATTGGTGGGATTGTGCCCCTGGTGAGATCTAGCTGGCTCACGGGGGTGAGCTGCCAAGTGCCTGTACAGGTTTGGGGGGTAGGTGGAACAAAGCTAGACTGGGAAAAAGAGCTGGAAAACATGGAAGAAGTCCTTAGCACTCTCAGCTCCAGGAGTACACCTGCTACCTTTGGCTGCAGTGTCACCTGTGTATGCCTTGGGAATGCTCAGGCTTGCAGTGCTTGCCTCCATTTGAATCTGGCTGGAAGGACAAACAGTTTTCCTTCCAGTCTGGAGCCTGTTGTCACTACTGGGTGCTTGTGCTGGCATTAAACCCTGCTGCTGTAACGTGGGATGTGGCTCAGAGCAGGGGGTTTGCACAGAAGGCACGTGGCTTGGGAACTAATTCCTACACTGTTGCACCCCTTTTTTGAAATCAAGATTTATCTTTCTTAAGAGAGCTCCAAAGCCTGGACGTGTCTGACCTTCCAGTGACAGCATCTGAGAAGTAAAAGGCTACTTGGCGTTTCCTTTTGCAGAAACTTCCCCTCCAGCAGTTTCTCTCCTTTCAGCACTCGCTGTGCTGAAGCCCAGTTCCTTTCCACCCTGACCTTCCTTGTGAGCCTGGAGCTACAGCTCTGGAGAGCCCCATGTGCCTGCATGATGGGAAGTTCTTTTTCTCTCTTATCTTAAATGGTCATAAGACCAAACTCAATCCGGTATTAAAGAGGTGATGTCAAATAAATTCAGAAGAATATTGAAAGACAGTGGCTTTGTCCATGTGCCTGCTATTTTTATTGCCTCCTTTACTACGACAGATGAAGCTAGTAACTAAAGAATCTATGGCTTGTATTTTAGCTCTAAGACTTTGGCTGTAAAATGTCTGATAGAAATTTTACAACACAATTGAAAAAGGATACAGTTCTCTTAATAAGAATTTTAGAGACAATTGCATCTCTAATGTGTCAGTCTTTCAACTGCTGCTTAATATCACATAAATCAAGTAGCATTATGAGAGTGACAGTAATATCATGGGAGGGACTATGTGCCCAAGTTGTTAGCATACAGTATTAGAAATAGATTAATCTGATTAAATTTTAATATAACATAAATTGCATTTTCAATTTATTAAGATTCTCTTCCTGGGCTAATACTCTTCATCTGCAGCATCCTTCGTAACTGATCTTTATGCACAGCTTTATCTAATCAACAACGTGGCCAACTGGAAGAAAAGAAATGGAAAAATATTCATGATTGTAACTGTATATCTCTGAATATTATTTTCATAGATTTATTTGCTCATTTTTTTTCTGCTTCTAATGCCCTTGACCTCCTGAATTCACAGTTTTCACAATATACGCGATCTTTGAATCATTGATGTGAGTAACAGAGCATCACCTTGAGCTAGGAAAATGCAAACCAAGTAAAAAGGCGTCAGCTGGTCCCAATCTGTCCATCCTGTACTACACATTGTCCCACACTTGGGACATGGGGGTTTGTAAAGATGATGATTTTTAGAAGCAGTTTTTCGACCAAAACTCCTCAAGTGTGGCAACGACAGCCCCAGTAAAAAGAACTTCCCAAGTGATTCTCGTGCGAAGACTTTTAACCTGGAAATGGCAGTCAATAATTTCTAACCTGTGATCCTTTTGACTGAGGTTCCTGCCGTCTTAACAGGAATTTGATGGAATACAAGTTTTAAGGTAGGCAAAATCCAGGAACTGTCTACTCAGCACGTGGCTAAAGCTGAAACAGAGCTGATGTGCCACGTGGACGTCCTGCTTTTCGCACTGACAAATGCAGGTTCCTTCATAACTGGTAGGGCTGTGTAAGTGGATCCTCTGGAAATCCCACTGCCTACACTGATCGATGCAATGGAAAATTTTACCATCTCAGCAGCATTGAGATAAGTGGTAAAAGTGAACCAGGACCACTTCTTTTCTTAGTTGCAATTAGAAAGGCTTTGCGCTGTGAGGAAGCAGAGTTTATCTGTTACGGGAATTTCCAGGCAGTTGCAACTATTTAAAAAATATACTTTTGACTTTTAGTTATAGACTGTACAGAGGAAACATTGGTAGGGATGGCTGGATTCAGAGAGTTCCAGTCAGAGCTAAATCTAATTATAAATATTGAAACTCTGTTTCAATACCAGTAAATTAGTTTAGCCAGTAAAGCTAAAATCTATCAATACATGTTTCTTGAAAAACACAGTCTTTGAAGGTTTGTGTTGGATAATAGCCTCTTCTTTTTATCATGATCATAGTGTTTTTTCCAGATGCCCATTTTGTCAACTCCATCACACCCTGTTTACTTTAAGTTATCATATCTCAGGTTAAATCTACCACATCAGCTGCAGAGATCACAGACTGTAGTGCCTGAAGCCAGTTGTGAATGCCACTGTAGCAAAGCTGTCACCACTGCTTATCCAGACTGGGGGGAGGGAAAGCTTGCTTGAGATGTGCAGCTCAGACAATCTAAGTTGTCTTTTTGGCTTTAATCTATTTAATTTTTCACAGTAAAAATATACAGTAGTCAAGATCTCGTATGTGAGTAGAACACACGAGTGTGTTTTCACTCCATTAAAAAAAAGATATGCATGAAGTACAGCAGTCGAATATCAATGTGTAGATCAGTCACATTTTTCGTGAACTTTAGGTAAAAATTTATGTTCAAGACAAAAAGAAGCCCATGGCTGCTTATGTCATCCATCTACATTGAAATGTCATATCTTTGGTATTCTGTTGTAGAGCTTAAAAAAAATACTTAATTGCAACAGTGTAACAGCTACTAACAGCCTTCTTGATGTGACTGCAAAAATACCTGTTTACCTACTACTGGATCATCTATCCATCCAAAACCAGCTTATGCCAGTAAAATTTCATGGCAATACACACTCCTCCTGTTGCTAAGTGCCTTTCAGTTGGGGTGGTGGAAGGCAGCAGCTCTGTGAGTGCCAGCAACCACATCTATTTTACTTTGCTTAAATTGGAAAACAAGAAAAGAAAGACCTGAGGAGCCAAGCAATTCAGAGAAACCTTAATATTGTCTTCAAATACAGCACTGGTTGATAACTTCATACTTTCCTGGTTTTCTTCAGTGTTTTGGTTTGGTTTTTTTAATAGAAATGACCTCCTACAGTGAAAGTTGTCCGGCATAAAAATATGAGCCCTGCTTTTATTAGAGAAACACTTGTTTTGGCATGGTGCTTAACACCTTATTTTAAAAAAAGATAAAGCCCTCAAAGAACAACAACAACAAGAAGAAAAAGGATTCTCCACGTTTACTTGCAGGAAACAGAACAGCCTGACTTGACAACATGATATCTTTCTTCCTAAAACCAGTGATCAGTGTTTTCAGTACAGCTATAAATGTTTGCTAGTGAGGCCTCAACATCTACTTTTGGCAGTTTAATTTTTACGTCTCAGTCTCATTGACTTATGCAAGAAAATAATATCAACTGACAATGTAAAATTATTTTCTGATATTAGCACCCAGTGACAGAATATAAACACAGAGTACTTGGTCCAGTGTTTATCAGAGTAAAGTTCTTCTTAGAATGAAAACCTACAGCTTTTTCTCTGACGGATGAAAACTGTTCTAACACACTGAAGCAATCAGTTGAACAGCCATGTAGAAATTGTCCAGATCATTCTCCTCACCTTCTTCCCACCTAAATGAAAGTGCTTACATTGTAGGTCTCTACACATGAAGCTATCCATGATTTTGATAATTTAAAAGAAAGAAAAAGGCAGCCAAATCACTACTGGTTCTGTAATTTTATGCCTAGGTTCTTGGATTTAATGTGCTCTGTTTTTTTTTTTTAATTCTTCAGTTGTAAAAATATCCTCTCCTCCTTTGTCCTCTATTTCCATTATTTCACCTGTTGTTTTGTTTTTTTTCCTGAGGTCAACATTGTCTTCCTATTGATATTTGAAGCACATTGTTTGTCTTATTTTCACAATGTGAGTTATCCTATGTCTAACAGAGAGAAAAAATTATTCTTTCTTCTATGTCTGCCTTGCCAAAATATTCAGCTGAAGAGCCTTTCCCCCCTCTTTATCTATGAACCACCCATCTCGGTGTGACTCTGTGCCTTTTTTATCTCTGCAAGATGTAACTTATGAGACTTCATTCCCCTTCTGGTGACTAATGGTTTCTATTACTAGCTGTTTCTTATTGGTCCCTTATTTCTTTTTTGGCGTAGTTATTCAGTTCTGTCTGAAACATCTTTCCCTACCAGAAGCGAAGATCTTTTGAGAAGGTGAGGGATGGGAACAGCAGATTCTCCTTTACCTCTTCCACAGTCTGAATTCCCAAGTCTGGTTGCCTTTTGTTGACTAAGGTAACTGGCTAAAGACCTACTTTGCTTTCAGTGTAGCATTCTAAGCCTTAATTGTCCTGGACAGAAGGTGCTGCCTCCTGTCCCAGTCCATGCTACCACTCCATCCCTCAGCAGCTCAAGTCTGGGAGCCTCATGTCTGGTTTCAGTTGCAGTGCACCAAATCCAATCGGTGGCAGCAGATCTAATTAGTTTGCACAAGATGACTGCATGATGTGGTTATATCTTTTTCCTGGTTCCAGGCTGATTAGACCACATGTGGATTTTGTTGTCTTGGAGTTCAGGGCACTCTCTGCACCAGTTCTTAATAAACAGAAGTATTTAAGGATTAAGTGCTGCTGTTTAAATTCCTGTCAGTATTTCATTTTTATTGTAGGTCTGTCTAACAAAGGCCCTCATTACTTCTGCGAATGGAAGCAGCAGCCATGAATTTGTCTGAGGGATCTGTGCAGATCCATCCAGTGCAGCCTGTAACTGTAGCAGAAGCCCAGCCTTGACAGCGAGGCGTGAATGCTTGAATAAGAATAGGAAGTCTGTGGGGAAGGATCAGTAAAATATTGATTTAATTAGTACTGCTAATTTCTTAAACAAGCATGCAAACTTTTTAATGAAAAAGTGTAGAGCTTTTCAGACTGCTCTTGGTACAGTCTGAATAAGACCAAGCTACTGGCATTCCCAGCTTTATAATTTATCTGCAGAACACATGAACTAATGGTTTGAAAGCAAACAAGGTGTTGGGTACTACAGAAAAAGAGTAGTCTGAAGATGAGCTTTGTAAAGTCAAAAAACGTAAAGAATTTTCACAAAGTCAATTAATTATAAGTTATGAAGTGTGTTTTCAAGAAGTGATTTACTGTATTTGGTGATGCTGATGTTATTGACAGCCTTCGTAATGCAATTAGGCAGCCAGTGAAGCACTGAAACTGAACAATCAAGTGAAGTCACAATAAAAACCAGAATAAAGAGCCCACATAGTTTTTACCTATGGTTCATTCTGTGGATTGTGGTAATTCTAAGCAGGTATGGGTCATTTTTGGAGAGCTGAAGAGATAACGGTCCAGCTTTAAATTTGCAGGTCAGCTCAGTTATGACTGTGAAACCAACAGGAACTCTTAAGCCCTGCTTAAGCCAAAAGGGTAACATGAAATCCTAACAGGGATAAAAGTAGGGCTGTGTGGGAGTTGGTTGACAGGTGTAGCTTCGTCCTGCTCTAGTTTGGTAGTTTAGATTGTTCAAATATTTTTGTTAAACTGAATATTTGACATTAATCAGGTTTCTTGCATTCAAATTAATATATGATTTTTGAGGGTTGATTATAATGTGACCCCAGAAAATTTATGTGGGAAGTTAACATAGCTTAGGATAAATTTATTTTTAAACTTGAATGAATACTCCCTTCCCTTTCCCTCCATTCCCTATTAAAATTATTTTTGTTAATTCTTCAGCTGTATTCATGCATTAATCAGAGTATCCAAAGAATTTGTTACTATACAAGACCATGGAGACTGTGTGAAAAGTACTCCATCAATTTCACTGTTAC
The DNA here is from genome assembly GCA_013398055.1 of Ifrita kowaldi. Taxonomy (NCBI): domain Eukaryota; kingdom Metazoa; phylum Chordata; class Aves; order Passeriformes; family Cinclosomatidae; genus Ifrita; species Ifrita kowaldi. Next base: position 237,649 of record VZRS01005270.1, on the reverse strand, counting down.
ATTACACAGATGTACTCTAGTTACTCAGGGTTTTTTTTGTTTGCTAGTGTTCTTGATTTGCCAAAGTCTTTATTGGTTATTTTGTGAACAGGAAAAAGGATATTGTCATTTGAAAAATTCCGCTCATTTTATTTCTTTACAGTCTACCACGTTCTACAAAATGCTTTCCATCTAAAAATGACCCAACATAATTAGAAACTGAGAAAGCTTTATTTTTTTTCCCAGGAAATAAAAGCTTGGCATTTTTTACTGTTATATCTTTAAAAACCATCTGCTCTATCTGCATAGCTGTGTTCTTCAGTTTAGGTACAATTGATGTGTTCTCATTCATTTTTCAAAGTTTGCAAATATCAAGCGGTCTCCTTGAAGTATCTGGCTTAGTGGAGGCAGATATTTATCGCCTGACATGACACATGAAAAACCCCATGGAGGTACATTGACTGGGGCTGCTTCGCAAAGTAGCTTGCTGGCTCTTCCATCGAAAGTGCAGGAAGGACATGTTATCAAGTTTTCCCGTGGAATAACTCATTAATAAAATACGTTTAAAAAGGAATGAGCCCTTCAGCGTCTTTGTAAAGGAACAACTGTAACTATTTGGGAAAGGGGCGTGACAATGTTATTGCTTCTAAGGTGTGTTGCTTGCTAAGGATGTTGACAATTCTAATTTAATTCTGTTCTCTGAAGCATATTCCTTGATCCAGCCAGACAAGCAGGGTAAGCTCTGGTTTCCTGCAGGATGAACGATTACTTTAAAACATTTTGATTCTTTGTCACTTGTCACCCACATATCACTTTCTGCAGATGTATGGGAACAAACTAGGGAAGAATTAGGCAATCTTTCATCATTTACAAGCAATGTGATGCTACTCTTTGCTGTAAGTGCTGGCAGAGAACTGACAGCTTTGAATTGAAGCACTACCCAGGGAAACCTTAGTGCTCTCTTCACTGTTATTAAAACAGGAATATCAAATGCAGTCCTTGATTTCCTGGCCTTGAGGGGCTTAGCCCAGCAGCGATGGGACAGCAGCTGGTGATCTCCTGGGCTGCTGAAGAAGTGATGTTCCAGAGGTGCAGTGCTGAGGATGGTCCTAGTGTACAGACTGGAGCAGGCAGACACAGCCTGACTGTTCAGTGCATTCACCAGAGTTGTTGGATATCGCTTGTCTTGGAGTGCAAAATCAGCATTTTCACGTGAAAAATATGTAAGGAGGTGTTGTCCTTGACTGAGTTATTTAGAAGAGGCTGTTGTCTTAGTGGGAGGGCAGACTTTTTCCTTGTTTTCCTTTTTCCTGTTCAATGACTACTTTTTTCTTAGTCTTAGCTCAAAGGGAAGCTGGGAGATAAAGGCAGCTCTTAAATATTGAAGAAGTGGGTTTTTTTCCCTTCCACATTACTGTAATTTCCTTCTGCTGAAGCCAGTGGGGATTTCTTGGAGTTATTCCCATGCTGAACACCTTTCCCGTGTGTCCTATGCCATCTCTAGCTTCTAAGTAAGAAAAAAAGAAAACAATCTATGTTTCTCCTCAGAATGTTTTACTGCCCATTTTCTTTCTTTTAATGTTCCCACTTTAAACCTTTATTGGCTGAGCAGTATGACCTTAGTTTTTCAGTGAATTTAAACGATGTGATCCCATTAGATTTTGTGATGGTAATTTGAATTTTTATTTTACAGTGTAGATAATCTAAATGTTAAAGGTGGTGTGGGTTTTTTTAAAAGTAGGAATGTAAAATGAGTCAAACGGAAGGGTTTTCCTTAAGAAGAAGGTCTGCCTAGGTGCAAACTAGATAAATATATAACTGCAAGAAGACTGAAATCTATTATAGAGGATGTCAGAGTGATTAAAATAATCTTGGAAGTTATTAGCAAAATCATCATTACAAATACGATATTTTAATTTTAATTTGACCTATTTAAGTCTTGCATTAAAAAAGGTTACACAATGCAAAAATAGGCAAGATATGTCTGTTTGTATAGTGTGCTTATCGCCTTTAAACTCTCCTTCTTCACCAAAACTATAAGATAAAGAAATAAGGCTGTTCAGACAATCACACAGTGTTTTGTTGATTTTTGCAGAGCACAGAGGATAGACACCCTCTTCTGTTGGTATCAGAAACTGTTGGGTGTTTCTGGTGCAGCAGAGCAAGCACTGAAATTAAAGTAGAATTCTGAAAAACACTGCAAATTTTGTCCTTGTGGATGATGTGTAAACTGCTGTCACTGTTAGTGTCAGCCAGCCTGTAACACTGGAATTGTTGCCTCCAAGAGTGCTTTTCCCTGTTTCTGTTCACATTTTCCTTTTGAATTCCTGATCATAAAAGGCCTTAGAGACATGCATGAAGTATTCAATTTTGGATACACGTCTCCAAGTCATAGGAAAAAAAACGGAAAGTATTGAATAAAATATTGAATATTGAAATAAGTACTGAATAAAAAAAAGCAGTTGAAGATTTTTACATCAATGTATAGGAAAAAGAATGTGGGCATATGACAGGCAGAGGGGATTAATAATCTCTTGTTTCTGCAACCCTTGTGTGCTCTGTTCTCTGTTAAACATTCCCTGCTTGTTAGCAGGGAAGTTCTGGAGAATACCCTCTCACAGACACAATGCCCAAAAATCTGTGGAAGTATCATACTAGGTGCTGTTCTACCAGCAACTTTGGGAGGAGCTGGATCATAAAGCATCCTATTTTAAAATATAAGGTACTTAGATTCTCAATGGAGTGCAATATTATAGATACATGTGAATTTTTCCCTTGCATAAATTTTCATTTCTGAATGTGCTGGGATACTACAAAGGAGAGCTTTCACATCTGGAAATGCAATGACATTTAACTCTGCAGGGGGTGGGGAAGGTGAACAAGTAAAGGGCGCTTAATGTTCTGGGGAATGGGTAATAAATACTTTTGTAGATTTATAGTAACTTTTCTGGGTATTTTTAGTATAAAAATTATTTGGCTGGGTTTTCATCAGGACTGTGAAATTTCATAAAGTTATTGAATAGAACATTTCACAATAAGGAATTACTCCCTTTGTTGACCAATGCATTAATATAAAACTGTCACAGGGAAGCTGCCCACTGCTGGAACTACTCCCATTATCTCCATAAAAATGGTGCATAATGTTATTCTCCCTTCATATCAGGATTCAAAACACTGAATAAGCTATGAGAAAGGAATTCAGATATATATTTTTCGTCAGTATAGGAGAAAAGGAGGATACTCAGAAAACATTCTCAGGGAAAGTGATAAGGATGACAGCTATTATTACAAGTGCAATTGAATTTGCATCAGTATAGTTTGATGCTGCATTTTCCCCTCCCCTGACTTTGACAGAAGAAGAAGCTGGGATGTGCTCAGTACTGTACCAAAGATGCCTGGCAAAGCAACAACAGCCAGCAGTGTTACTGCTTTTAAAACTGCTCCAGCCACAGTGGTTTTAACTCTTAGTGGTCTATCCTGAGCATTGAACCCACTTTGTGAAGTGGAAGACACGGAAATACTTCAGTAAAATTGTTATGTTCTCAGTACCGGCTCTACAGAGGCAGAGAGACTAAAGGCTTTTGGAAAAAAAAACCCTGGCTCCCTCAGAAGGGATGGATGCTGCAAAAAGTGCTCTGGCCACTGGGCTGCTGCTCTGGAGCAGTGGTGGGGCTCAGATTTAGTTGCATTTCAGAACTCTGCATAGGAGGTCGTGTTGTGCTGGGGCTCTGTTGTGTCTGTGCTCTCTGTCCTCGGTTTATGATGATAACATTGACTAAACTCCAGTGCCTCTCCTCTGCTTCAGCTGCCTCTTAGAGAACTCACTCCAAAGTGCCCTGCAGATCTTGACTGGCATCCTCAAATCTAGGAACTGAGGCTGAGAATTGAGTACTTGGCTCTTCTTCATTGCTTTGTGACTGTAAGGATTTTCCAATCCAGGATGAATGTATCCTTATGAAATGCTTCCTAAGATGTGGAAATATCAGGTTCTTTGACCTTGTTTTTCCTTGTGTAAAATGATAGTGAAAGATGCTCGTGGTCCCAGATGTTGGTGTAGCTCTGTTGATGGCAAATTTGCAGGGACAGGAAGAAGCCAAAATTTCATTTAACTTCTGTGGTAATGGTGCAGGAACCTTGGGTGTCTGTGTTGGCTGGACATCCTCACCACATTTCAATCAGAAATTTTGTATCTCCAGTTTTACTGTTTTTGAGGAGGAAACGGTCATCTTTTGGGTACAGTTCATGCTGTATGGCTTCTACCACGTTTTTACCTGTACCACGTATTTGTTTGTCTCTTAGTCAAAATTCATGGAAGGTTCCATGTAAATCTTCCCGAAATTTCAGAGACAATTCTCATTTTCTAACAAAGTTCTTCAAGGACATAGCTGAACTTAATCTGCTGTCATTCTTTAATAATAAAAATAAAAACCGCTTTCACTGCTGCAAAAATTACCTGCTGTATATAGAGACATAAGCAAATACCTCAAGACAGAATAAATGCTACAATTTCAGTCATCTTTCCTACTTACTAAAGTACAAACATTTTTAAAGTAGGTATGTGCATCTATCCCCAGACAGCGAATTGACTTAACAATTTTGTTGCTGAAGTATCTTGAGTTTACAGTGTGAGATAATTATGTTTGAGTCTCTAGGAAAATGGATTTATAGTAATATGGGAAAATTTGGTTATCAGTCAGAAGATCAGAAGGCTTTTGCTAACACAGAAGAAAGTCACTGACTGCTTGGCAATGACTCGGAGTAGCAAACTGGGAGAAACATAAATATTGGACCAAAAGAAAAATTCTGATTTATGAATTCATGTATATGAATAATATAGTTTCTGATATTTCCTGAAATGTTCTTGCAAGTGAAGAAGCAGGTTGTGTAATGCATCGAGTTACTTCTGGTTTTATTTTTCCATTTCTGAGCCTATAGGCACAGGCAGGACTCTGTCAGTGGGAATAACAAGAGGGCAAGAGGTGCAAGTAATTTCACATCCTAAGACTGAGGACATGCATTGTCTAGCCAGTATGCTGGTGTCAAGTGAGATTACCCTGCTTCTAGACCATTCCAGGTGGATGGCTGTCTTCTCCAATTTAGAAATCTAATAGAAGGGATTATTCCATAACCTCCGAGTAACCTTTTCCAGAGTATGTCAGTGGATGCAGAGGGGTACAGCACACGTTTTCAACACTGTAAGGGCCTATCTGTTATTTTCTGGTGTTCTCTGAACTAAAAAGTTGAAGGCATTTAGATATTCCCTTTCTCCCTCTTATCTTACACACTTGATGTGTGTCATTGTCTCATATTCCTTGTTGGCGGTAACAAAGTTGCCATGGGAATATTGACTTGAAAAAATTAGCACTTCCCTTTGGTGATAGAAATATCTGGATGTTAACATTTCTGTGCTTATCTTATGCTATGAAATTTAAATGTCTACAGTAATTAATTCAATTATCAGTTTAAAAATGTGATCGCTGCTATTACAGCTCAGCACTGCCTTTCTCCATCTAGGAAATGCTTCAGAGAAGTTAATTGGTTGAATGTTTTACAGTCTGATCACTTAAACTGACATTGGTTAAGTATGGCATCAGTGGAGAAAATTAGGGTATATGCATCTTCAGGTAAAGCACTAAGGTTTTTCTCTATGTCATCTTATTCTGATTGTAGTTTTACCTTAGCCTGAGATTTTACATCTACAGCAACTCCACTTTCATTATAAATTGCTTTCCCCAAAATACTCCATGTCTATTCATCTTCTTACATTGTACCAGTCCTTGTTTTCTTCCTGGATTTAATGACAAGCCTCATTTATAGAAGACAGTAATAAAATGGCAGCATCTGTCTCCTCCCAGGCTTGTGGAGCATTTGTGCTGGCAGCGCTCGAGTTGCCGCAGAGCAGTCGCTTGTTTGGGCTGCTGAAGGCTGCCCAGACCACCATGGCAATCTGCACTCTTCATTTTCTGTGTCAGACTCATTAAAGGTCTAAGAGAAAAAGAGAAATTAATCACTTTGAAGATGAGAGAGCAAAAAACCTTGGACCTTAAAAGAGTGCAATGATAAACTGCGACATTGTTGCATGGAAAACTCTTGAGAGAGGGACAGAAAAAAGGGAAATATTTAATTCTTGAGTCTGATTGAAATGAGACCTTTTGGAAAACACCACCACTTTCGAGGAATGGGTGAAATCTGGGGAATTTTCAGGGAACAGAGGCATTTTGTTCCATTGAACTCTCTCTTAAATCTGGACTGCTGTCTGTGATAGTTCTCTATTTTGTTTTCCGATCCCCAAACTTCACTGAAAAAAAAGATTAATGATTTGTTTAAAACAAGCTGTCTACATAAAAAAACCTCAATTGTGGACCATATTTGTTGCTGAGGGCTAAAGAAATCTTTCAGACACCTTTGGGAGTAGTTTCCCACTTCAGTCCACAAATACAATTTCTTTCTGCTTGCATGGCTTGCTCCGAAACCCTGGGCTACAGGATCTCAAGCGGAAAACCTCAGTGGTGCAGACTAGCATTCGGCTGTGACCAGAGCTGAGGCTAAATTGCTTTAATTAAAGGCTACTCCAGAGTAAGCTGCCATTAGTATCCATTACTGCAAGATTAAAGTCCATTTATTAGGTTGTTATTGATGGAATTAAGCCGACTGATCGGGAGCAATTCAGAGCTGAAATAACTGTCATGCAAAGAATGAAACCATTTACTGGTAATATCAGAAAACCTATGGATTGGAATATTAAGATAATTCCACTTTAACTAAAACAGCAAATATCTATTGCAAAGCTCAAACTTTTAATCTGATGTAGTCTTACAGCCCCTGGGGATGGATAGCTGCTCTTATAAGGTCAGCTGCGGCCAGGGGATGCTCCAGAATCTTACCAGCTCTGCTGGTGCGTTGGGGATCGTTTCCGGATCAGCTGTGGCATGCACTTTTCAAGCCACTTCCTTTGCACCAAAATAATTTCCTTGGTCGTGGTGGAGGATGATGTGGAGTCCAGCAAGTTGCTGAAGCAAATGCCAAAACTTTAGAACATAAGTGCCAGCTGGAGCCCCGAGCTGGCTCAGTGAGGGTGCAGGAGATGCTTTTCCTTGGGTGGAAGATGCCATAGGACACAAAGGAGATGCCAGAAGAATGAGATCTGGGCTTAGTGCCAGCACCATCCAGGCCAGAAGAACGACTTTAATTGGCCTGTCATCCGGTCTGTTCCCTGCTCCTGTTTCCCACCGTGCCATCTGAGGAGACAGAAAATTAGAAACCACCCTATCCTTTTTTCTTTAATTGTTCTCCCTTATTCTTCAGAGAGGCCACTCCTGGTCTAACTGCAGGTGATCTATAATTAAAATGTCATATTCCACACATTTTTTTAAGCCATCTGGCTATGTCTCCAGGACAGAGAAAAGTGGGGAATGGGTGGATATGTTGCCTTGAAGGACTGTTTTCTGCCCGAGCCTAAATCGGGCCGTTTGTTACCTCTGGTGATGCAGGGATGCTGTGTGCTTACAAAGATTTCTGAAAAGCCTTTGCTGGGTCTGACTGCACTGTGCTGACTTTGGTTAGCAGGCCTTCTGGTATGCTTTAGAAAGATAAAATGGAAAAAAAATAACCCACCCCAAGAAGTATACTTCCTTTTTACTGTTCATGGTGATTAATGTGAGTGGCTTTTCACAATCCATTTCCAATTAATTTTAGTGAAGGGAGCTCTGCTGGCCTGTGTATGAACTAAACTTCATATTAAAAGATTATTGAAGGGATTGCAAGCTAAGGATTGAACACAGGGCTTAAGCTCCAAACTAGCCATCATGTGAGTCACCAAAACCCACAGTTCTTCCTCAGTATGAGTCATCCTAATGACACACTTGGAGCCAGTGGAGCTCAGAGCCTAATCCCCTCTGCCACCAGCCTCAGCCGTGCCTGGAAGAAAACAAGGAGAGATCACAGCATGTAACACGCTTCCAGCTCCCAGGTGATGTAGCTGGAAGGGAAATAAATGGGTATTTCAGTGCTTTCCATTTCAGAGTTAGGACTGGGTGAACAACAGTCATGCTGCAATCCACCTCAATCCCCTAAAATCAGAGGCACGTATTTTCTTTTTGAGAGAAAGAGAAGAAATACTTTGCTCCTCCTTTTTTCAAGCTCCTTTGAATACCCATGGTTCAACTATATCTCATCATTAGTATGGCAAATAAAACTCTTACTGCTTATGACTATGCAGTTATTTGCTGTCCTTGCTGTTACAGATTTATTATTATTTTCCCTCTTCCCTGAGCTATAATGTCTTCTACAAATACAGTTGATGGTGAAGAGCAAGAAAACATTTTTTGAATTGCATTTTGATAATTATATCATAGGAAACCCCATGGATGCTGGGAAGAGCAGGAGTTGACAGACAGGCCTTTGCAAGATTAACTGAGAAGTAGAAAGAGGAGGAATGCATTAATCAGCACTGTCTCCTGTAGTTTTTTTCTGCTAATGGCCAAGATATGCTATAACTCTAAAATAGCTGATTCATTCTTCCCCTTTTATTCTCAGGATGTGCTAAGAGCTGCAGGATGTGATGCCAAGTGCTGGCTGCTGCCTGTGCTGGAGCTGGAGTGGCTGTGGGGAGCTGCTGGGATGGCGCTGACTTTAATCCAGAAAGCAGTGACAGAAGGGGAAAAGCAGAAAACTTGGGCCTCTGAGGGTGTGTGTGGGCATATGTGGTAGATTAAACCCTTGGGATGGAAAGAATCTGATTTGAGAGGGATTTCTGTTGGTTGGTTGGGGTTTTTTTTTAACCTAAGTGTAGCTTGATTTATGATGCTCTCAGGCCCTTAGTCTCTTCTCCTTAGTGCCTTATCCCTGGCAAGTGGTGATGGATACTTCTTCCCTTCTGCATTACCCATATCACATCTGAGAGTCTTTCATGCAGAGAGATGACCATAGGGTAAAAAAGTAAGAAAAACATTATAAGTGGTGTAAAAGTTATATTTGTCTAAGGGAAAACGAATGCTGTTGTTATTTGTTCTGAAGCAGCAGGTACCACTTTATTTTCCAGATTTGTGAGAGACGGGGGAGAGCAAGTTGTACTTTCATGGCCCTCAGATACAGCTCAATGGGAGAGAAAGCACATTTGCATCTGCTGGCTGTAGAGGTTTACAGATGATTTGTTGTGATCCATTCACTGAGTGGAAGGAAAAACTGTCACTTTCAACAGGGAATATGGTATATGTGGTTTTGATGCAAATAAAACACAGAAGCTGTTGGTCATCACTAAAGACCCCCACTCGAGTTGAGTCTTTAGGTGCTTTGCAGTGGAGCAGCGCTTCCATGTGGTATCAGCCTGGCACTGCATAAACATGGATTTAAGGTATTGGGTTACTGTGGGCATCTGGGTTACCTGAAGTCTTCTTTGGGCAAACAAAGAGTGAAAAGATAAAGGGATGCTTCTCGCATAACACAGGGTACTTGCGACAGCAGTAGAAATGAGATCTCACAGAGGCTGGGCAATAGTGAGCCTCAGATGTTGGAGAAAACTCTCTCCTGAGAATTTCTTCCCCAGTAATGCTGCAGGTGAATCTCTCTTTGTAAAGCATATAAGTTTGGACTTCTGTAGCGAATAGAAGGGAAATAAGAAAGGGAATAAGAAGAGGAAATTGTTGTAACTTCTGATGTTAGAGATTGTATAGTCAAAGCCATCACTATGTAAGCCTTGCTTTGTAGGTTATTACTGAATATTATTCTATTGGAAGTCAAAGAGAGGGTGCCTGTATTAGCAAAGAAAGCCCTGATCAGATGTAGAAAATGAAGATAAAAAGACAGAGAGTAACTATACTGAAATATATAATCCCACAAGTAGAAAAGCATGTTTCACTGAAATTCGCCTGCCCGTCAGTCACGTAGTAGCTTAGCTGCTCTGTCGGCCTGGGGCATCATGAGTTGAAGAGTTTAGGCTCAGCCTGCCAATCTGGCCTCTGTCTTGTTAGGATAGGCAAAAGCTGCACATACTGATCCAATTCACCAGCTGATTCCAGAAACACTATACAGGGATTCCTGTGTATGGACCTTTACAGCAGCCTTCTGCATTCCAAACCTCTTAAACCATATTTTGGTCTCACTCTGATTTCCCTGTTTGAGAGAAGGGCTGCAAGTCTGTCAGTAAAAGAGCTCCATGTTTCACTAGTTCCTTTTACACTGAAAGGGGGAGGAAGATTTGAGTCGAAAGTTTACAAGTCAGAAATTGGGGCTTGGATTGTTTCTGCAGCTCCTTTACGTGGCATTAATTCTTGTAAAAAAGTGTGTCATCTGACTCCATGCCCTATTTGTAACGTTGGATTATTCATTCTGGATGCACGTGAATTTTTCAGTGAAATTACTGGAAAAGAATGAAGGCAGATATGAAAATGAATTGCCTGCAAAAATTGTGTGTATGGCTTTGGCTTTCACAGCTGCCATTTTTTAGAGTATTCACCTGGCTATGGAACAAAACCAAAAAAGCATTTCACACCTCCCCACACTTCTTGTTTCTCATCCTTTCCATCAGGTGGCATTTCTCTACTCTAGCAATAGATAGTACATTCTCTCCTGTAGTAATTCCATCCAGAGAGTACGAAATTGGTGCAGAGACATTTGCCCCTCCGGCTATCTCTGTTCTCCCCCTAAATACCTCTTGCATGAAAGCATTGTGATGCAGACTTAGTGTGCACAAGTGCTAAACTCTTTGCAATGTGTGGACCAGCAAGGGATGAAAATAGAGATGCTGTGAGATTGGGAAATAAGTTGGTATGTCCAAAGGAAGAGAGAAGGGAATTACATTAATAGGACATAATGGCATTGTTTATTTTGGCATTAGTGTTGTACGACTTTTTAGGCAAGTTGCAAATTGGCTTTGAATTTCAGCTGTCTTTATATGCTGTGGTACTCCAACAGCACCATGTATTGCAAATGGTGGGAACATGGTTTGCTTGTAAATACATTTATAAGTCTTATTGTAATGGCAATTATTGCAATAACACTGAGCTGAATGAAGTGTCATGTTTACATGCCCACTGGGATATTGTTCATCCATTCTCCATTAAGTCTAACTATTTACTATTAACAAACTTTCTATACTTGAACACCAGGAGATGATCTTGGAGGGGTTTTCTTTGTTTCTAGGCACCGTGAAGGAGAACAGTGCAAGTTATCACTGCTTAGTAAAAACTAAGAGTGGACCACAGAATTCAGAACAGTACCTTCCTCTTTACAGTTGTTCTGCAATTCTAAGTATTGACTAGCCAGCCAGTTTAATTTTAAATGGAAAGCAGCCTTGTGATAACTAAGGAGGCTCTTTATTAAAATAACAAAGTGTAGGGAAGTGGTAGCTAGAAACAGCTTGTTCAGAGGGACCAGGACCATTTACGAGTAGGCAAAAGGCAGCCCTGAGCAAGATGTGAACAATAAACTGTCAGGAAGTGCTGAAAGGAAAAGGAGTGGTGAATGTCACCCATTAAATTTCCTCTCAGATGTGTTTGTAACCTATTTGCCTTTCCTTTTCCCTTTCATTTGATTTCAATAGTGCACAAAGAAGCACTTTTCTGTCACTCAGACCTATTGTTCCAGAACCTTTCGGGGATTTAAGTTGATACAGCATTAACTTATGTCATTAGGCTGTACCAGCACTCCCAGCCTGGCACTATTTGCCATTAAAACCCCATTTTGTCAGCAGTAACTGCTTTTCTTTAAGAGTGAGGTTCCTGAGTAGAATCTCCTGCTCTTTGGCAAGGCAACCTAAGCTGTATCGTGGTCCTGATGATATTGCTGTTTGACTCATTTTGTCAGCTGAATTCAAAGATTTATCTTCTAGGCAGTGTCCCAGCTTGCAAGATTCTGTTTTACTCCTACTTGTGAAAATCAATCACAGGGAACATGGCAGAGGAAATTACCAGCATGAGCAGGGAGTTCCTTGAGCAGCAACTTATCCCTGTGCCAGTCAAAAGGGTTTTGCTCTTTTCCTGCCTGTGTTTGCAGGGGTCCATATATTCTTTTGGGTATTTTGTACTGTGTGGTATGAAACAAGAGCTCACCCATAAGAGCTTGACTATGCTTTTTATATGCCTCAGATTCTCTTGTCTATAGATTATTAGTATGATAATCATAATAAGATCCATTGTAAGATTATACATTGCAATCCAGCAACACATTATAAAAGTATGAATATTTCATGCATTCCCTGGAGGTGAGAGTGCTGCAATAGTTAGTTATCTACATATCTGTCCCGTATGGATAAAATATATATGTATGTATCTATGTTTCTCAGCTGAACAATGAAGGCTCCTCTCTTGTGGAAACATGCTGTAGTCCTGATTAACTCCAAGAGCAGGAGGCGGCAACAAATGTGTTGCCGTGTGCTTGAGCAAGAGGCTTTTTGTGGGTTGTAGGATGCCAGCACAAACCGTAAGAAATTACATGTCTTCATGTGTGGCCTGCAGGAATATCTGAGCTGGAGGGAGATGGAATAGCAGAGGTGGTGCTTTCAAGCGTGTCAAGAGCTTGAATGGAGCTTATCTACATCTAAAGGCTCTGGTTAGAGGGAAGCGAGCATGCTGCACACTCTGCTTCAGAGCCACAAGCTGGTCCTTGTAAGGTCAGTGCTCAGCAGGGCTTGGAGGAATCCTGTAGTAATTAAGCTGAAATCTTTAGTGGAGTTTGCAGCTGCTGCGTTACTGTTGGCAGGAAGCTCATTTCTGAAAATACAGCAGAGAGAGTTGTTATTGTTGTTGTGGGCAGCAGGCACGACTGAATCCCTAAATAACTGATGCCTGTGCTTAGCTGTCTTCCCACTGCAGTGCATTTCCTAATCTTTGCTGGTTCATTTTTCTTGCCCAAGAGTGACACTGCTTGCTTGCTATTTAAATACTGTTATTGGTCAATGGCTGGTACTGACTGCAACTCAAACAAAAACAAATGCTAAGGCCGCTGATTTAATTGCTTTCTGATGTACCACACTCTGTCTGTGAAGCAGGTAGCCTTGTTTGTAGACAACTTCTGGTTTAATCTTGATTTCAAAGCAGTCAGCAAAGCCATCCAGCTCTCCAGTTTCTGATTCTGTTTGTTACCAACAGATTTGCATTTATAGATCTCGGTTTCAGCAAACTCCTTTTTGAGGTTTTAAGGCTTAGTCTCCTCAGTTGCTGCAGATCAGCACTCACTGGCGTCACTAGGGCCCTCCAGTGGTGTGCATTTACGGATGTGAGTGTCCTTTCCTGAAGTATGGCCTCACCCTTTTCATGGATCCCTAAATTGCAATGTTGTTGAAGGCAAAACCAGCAACAGCAAAACTATCCCTAGTGTAATGTTCAACATGTTGTGGAGCTTTAAAGGAAATGGGGAAAAAAATTGGTTTCCATTAGACCTTACAGGATAAAATGACCCAAAAAACCAAAACCACTCATATCAAGAAACATCATCAAAATTATGGTGAAACTAAATTGGCAGAGGGAAAGTAAAGGCTGTAGCCAAAGCATTGTAATCTTTCCAGTGGAAAGATATGTTCTGTTGCTGAGTTGTATCTTCTGTTTTGGGTGGTGATATAGGATACTGATGGGCATCAATAAATGCTGCATGTTGCTTGCATTAGGTTTTAAATATAATTTAAAGCACTTGAGAGAATACATGGCTACCAAATGGAAGATAGGATTTTATCACTAAATAGTTCACTGATAGGATTTGAAAGTGGATTTAAAATCCAAGACAAAAATTAACGTACATGCTCTATATGCTTTGTTTTCTACACTGGTTGTGAATGCTCTTGCAAAGCCACATAAGGACCTCACTATATAAGTTAGGGGTTAAATAACTTTCTTATTATTGTTAATCTAATTTTCATTTGAACTTAAGCCATTTCACCTGCCCATTCCTGGGGGAATGAAATTTATTTACCATAATTGAACTGTAGCTTGATTTCTTTAGGTACACAGTAAGCCAATGATCTCTGGAGAATGTGCTTCTATTCTAAGAGGCTTATGAACAGAGGAAAGCATTAAATAACAGCACAACTTCCAGATATTTATGACTGCAGTGAGATCACCTGACATTTCAGGCTTTACTTTTTAATCTGAAATTGAATTAATTCAGGGTCTTTGGTGGTTCTTAAAGTATTCCATGCTTTTTAAAATTATCTATTATCTTTTCTCGCCTTGCAGCAAAGAGACTTATATAGTGCTCCACCAAATAAAAGCTATTAGTAAAGTACCTAAAGTGCATGCGATTTTCTAGAGCTCATAAAATTTTGGATAGTAAAGGATTTTACATAACACATACTGGAATTGTTCTTATTCTACCCACATCAGCATAAGTTACCCTTCTTCACCTATAAATCTACATCTGCCCCTCCCTGATGTTGTCACTGGTGTTTCTGATGACCACCGGTTTTTACATGTTTATATGTCAGAGGAGCTTTTTTGAGATGTTGTGTGCTCATTGTCAGGCTATGGCAGCCATGGAAGAGCCAGCTGGGACCCAAGGGCAGCTCAGACATCTGCGTGGCTGCTTTTCAGCTGGGCCTTGAAGAGCAGAACAGACCACCTTGGCTGTGTGATGGAAATGCTTGTGCTGCCCACCGTCTGCAGCCTGTGGCACTGTCCCAGCACGACTCCTCCCAGGGATGCTGCTTCTCCCACCACCCAGCAAGGGCTGGGAACACAAGCACCTCCTGCAGCCTTCCCAGTCGCTTTGCGCCACCTCAGGCAACTCTTCACCTGTGAAACGGGGAAAGGTGGTTGTATACAGATCCTGCATTTGTAATAATCTGCCTTGTCATGAGATTGCTCCCGTGACATTGCACCTTGGTGTGATGCCACGGAACATCTATGTTTTTGCCTCATCAGAGCATCCTTTCGAGCTCATGGTCTGGCAGAGGCTTTATCAGTGTGTTGCAGACAGAGAAGTGCAGGGGTTGAGGACAGGAGCTGGAGCAGCTGAAGCAGAGGGTGCTCGAGCTCAGCCAGTTGTCTTTGTGGAGTTTTTCGACCTTGTGTTTGTGATGTGACGGTGACAGGAGCCCTATTCCTCATCCTATGAAGGTCTGTGCAGAGCATGTTTGCTCTGAAAACGGCTGGAGGGATTGGAGAAACCAGGGGTGCCACCTTGTATGTACCAGCACGTACTGCAGAGACGTGTGGGTGAAGACAGGGCTGTCCTATTCCAGAGCCCAGAATTCCCCCTGCTGTGTAGGGCTGTGCTCCAGGGACCTCTTCGCGAGGCATCAGATGCATAGGCATGTCATGTAAACACGACCCAGACAAGCAAAAGCTGGGCTTGCTGCTCATTAAGCATCTTTATTACTGTGTGTCTGAGAAGTGATAAAATCCAAGTGCTCCATACAGGACCGTATGTCAGAACAAGGACTGTATGAAGAAAGAAATGCTTTTTAATTCCAGTCATCTTAAAAGCCAAATAATTAATGGGATGAAAAAGATGACTTTTACTGCCTGCTCTCAGAAAAAGGAGGAAGCAACATATATAATGTACCCCAAAAGAAAGGAAGACTAGATATAAAGTTGTTTAGGAATAATTTTCACGAAACCTTTTCTGGAAAGGTTTTCGCAAAACCTTTTCCAGGAAAAAACAAATCACAGCTATATTCATAGCTTGGATTTTATTTAGTTCCTCACTATTCCAGCATGACTATAGTTCTGGCTGCTCTTAGCAAAGTTAGGAAATGAGTTAGCTTCAATATTAATATAGTGAGTTACATTTGCAAAGGCAATCAGGAGCTTTACACGGTGTTCCGAGATACCGGAATTCAATTCACAGGATTTGCCAAAGCTCTATTTTTATTGTGTCTTCATCTGATGTTATCAAGGTTGTTCATGTTCCAAAAATGGATGAGTTTAGTAATAGTTAGCAGCTGGTAATAGGAGTCAAGAAGACCAAGGCTTTTAACACATTCAGAATGTTTAATTTCCCCTCCATCTGATGATAATAACTTAACATGTAAAAAGAAAATAACACAAAATTATGTGGATTTAAAAAAGCCTCCCACGCACCTTATGGAATTAAAATACTGTGTGGGCCTGGAACCACGAGTATGTTCACTAAGTATGATCTCCAGAAGCATGTTATATTTGAGAAAAAATTAAATGAAAAATTAATCATTGCTGTTTTATCCAAACACTTCATTTTCCTAACATTTTGCTATGCCCATTAGGTAATCACGCCATTTATGTTTAACTAAAATTTTTCCTTAGGGTGGTATCTGTAAAATTTAAATATCTGCTTATTCATTTGGGGCATTCCTATAATTGGAACATAACATTGCACTAAATCTTGAAGCATGTCCAAGGAAAGGTCAGGTTTTGCTGAAATTTTTACTTATCTGAAGCTTTTTCACGCCAAAATGTATTTAAGAATATAGTCAGCTGTGTATTTCTGTAAGGTCGGGTGATTTTGGTTGTGGCATGAGGAGCTGGTTGACAGTCTGGCTTCCCAGGCAGACTTGGCACAGCACCAAGATGTGCAGTGCTTTGCAGAGTCACAGAACAGCCTGACGCAGGAGACATACCGGAGATAAGTGTGGGAAATCCTATCTGCTTCATCATCCCAATAGATGTGGAGAGCGGGGAAGAAAGAGCCAAAGCCTTCTCAGAGATGTTTCTAGGAAGCAGTGTCATAAATATATACTATAAATGCTTTCTGTGAGCTTTTCTTTTCTTTTTAAGCATGGGGGATGGGACACAGAAATTGTTAAAACAAGGTAGGATGGCCACAGCCATAGTCCGTTCAGGGGTACATATGTTAGTGTGTTTTATTAATAATTAGCCTTTTCTAATTTACCTAACAAAAATTCAAGATGGCCATGGAAAACCATTCCTTTTAATGGCACTAGTACTGCTGTAAAACGAGAGCAGCACATGTTATGGTATAGCATAGCTGCAGTAGCAAATAATCCTGCTCTGACTGTTGTGACAGGTATTTTAGGTTCTAAGAATTAGATTAGGTTGGAAACATGAGGAGGAGAAACTGCAAAATCTGCAGAGCAGAAAAAAGATGAAGCTGAGGGAGGGAGCCCTCCCTTCCTACGGCCACTCGCCTTAAAATGCTGCCCATTACCCAGCAGAGCAAGTACTCCCAAATCCAGAGCACTGCTTGTCTCTGCTATTCCCAGAGGCCCTACATGGATGCTGAACATGCCTGCATCGTTTATAAATGGTCTTTATAGCAGCCCTGCAGTAAATATATCACAATATGAAAAGTATAAAATTTGTGTTAAAATGTACTCATTTTCTTGATCAAAAGGGCAACATTGCTCACAGTGAACCCTTTGGAAATCTGAGTTTATCTGGGAATAACACTGTAGTTAGTGGAGATTAGAAATAGAATAGAATGTGGGCGATTCAGTAAATATAATTTAGGATACAAGAGTCAGTAAGGGGATGCAGAATGACATGGCAAAGATGCATGTACAAAATACAAATACATACAAACCAGATTTTTCACATAGTGGTAGCGGCTTGCAGTATAGAACGATTATGACATAGTTAGACTACAGCTAAGAATTAAATTTCAAAGGAATTTAGCAATCATTTTTGTACTACTTATACCTTGACAGGTTTCATTCATAAACTTCATATACTAAGAGCATTTCACAAGGTATTATTACAGAAGCACCAAAAAGATACAGTAACTGTGAGGAGGTTTTTGCCAGAAAACGTTCCCTGAAGAAGACAGTCATGCACAGCAAACCAGAAATATGCTATTTTCAAAAGGATTTGTATATAGAAGGCATCTTCAGGAAGAAGAGATGGAATGTAATCTTCCTTAGGTATACGCCCGTTAAGATATTTTTATCATATACTGCAATCTAATGCTAGATCATGTAAGAGGGGCTTTGCACATTCCTTTCTCATTTCTGTTAGGAAATTAAATCCTGATAAGGTTCTATATGATGTCTCTTATCACTCTGTAGAGTAGCAATTTAAAGACCAGAAACACATATGGTTTTTCATCTTTATGATCCAATTTTGACCACTGGAGTTTGTTTCCTGCTGCTGTTTTCACGAGGGCAGAAAATGCTTTGTCCAAAATCCACTTACTTCTCCGCTGGCCTTCAGTTTGAGGAATGTTCTGTTAAATCCAAAATACATGGTTGCAATATTGAGCAAAAATTGGCTTCCTGCTAATAAATTAATACAAATAGTATTTGGGTTTCTTTCGGCTTTCTCGTTAGTTCCTCATGTGAAGGGTGAGTAAACTGCAGATGAGAAATGATAAGAAAACATACTTTGCAGAATGAAGCATCAGTTACAGTCGAAGAATTGACTGTGCTGGAATTTAAGCAATGAGAAGAGCAAATTGTGGGTGTGAGGAGTCTGTGGGACCTATCAAAAGACGGGATGGGCTTGCCAGCCATGAGGGGAGAGTGCAAGGACAGCCTGGAGTGCCAAGGTCAGCCCACACCAGAGAACCCTCACAAGTGGAAAGCCAGAAAGATGAAGCAGCAACAGCACAGAGGTAGACGTGTGCCCTGCATCCTTATATTCAATCTCATTTTGCAGTGGCACTCCCTGAACGTTATTTTTATTCTCAAAGTCCCTCCGTGAGACAATTTTGTTACAGCTCCTGCTTTTCAACCTTTATGGTGTTGTTCCAAAACTAATCCATGTTTTGCTTTCTGAAAATAACATGGAGGACATAATGGAGATGAATATCCAATCAAAAAACTTAAATTGCTGTCTTTAAGGGTTGATCTTTAAATATAATCTTCCTGCAAGTAGATTACCCTTATGGTCATTTGGATACAAATACACTTTTATAGGAGAATTACTTGCTCTGGAAAGTGAGCACAGGGAATTTAGAGATGTACAAAAATAACTAGGAAGCTCAAGGAATCAATTTATGTTCAAGCATTAAAGTAATGACAATAAAGCTTTACCAGCAGAAGCTAGAGAGACTTCAGTGTCTTGCAGTAAAGCATGAGTATTTATAAAAAAGGGAGAGAAAAGCTTGAAGATTATTTTATTTCAGTGTTAGGTCAAATAATTGATGGTAATTTGCAGCTGACAAAAGGGTAGCAGCAAAGACATTTAAAAGTGGCAAGTTTAGCTGTCACGAGGGGGCAAGGGACTGTCCTGGCAGTGGCTGAGCCTACCAGGCTCAGAGTTAATAAATACAAGGTACAAATTCTAAGATGGGCTTCAAATCAAGTAGGGCGGAGGTATTTTTGTTGGTTTAGGCAATGGGTTGGTTGGTTGGTTGTTGTTTCGTTGGGGTTTTTTTCTTGTTTTCAAACTAACTCAAGATCAGCAACATAATCTTATTTCTTCCAGAGTGGTGAGAATTTGAGTACAGGTATTTTTTTTCTTTCTGCATGTTTTTTTGGTTTGGCTGTTCTTTTACAGTAAATGCATTTTCCTGTAAAGACTGCAGCACATGGGTTCCCAGGGAATAGTTCAGCTGTGTTTTGACTTTTAAAACATTTTATACTTTCTTTTTCTCTTAACTTCAGGCTTTTAGAATGCATTAGGGTCACTGGTTCTAGTGGGAATGCTGATGTTAAGGTTAGTTCAAGGGTAATTTAATATATTTAGGAGGTTTCAGTATTGAAATTCTGTGAAAGAAAATATTCATTATTTTGAGTGTAGGTCGAGATAATAGATATCTTGTATTAAATTCAGGTTTGTGTGGAGAAAAGGTAACGTGCCGTTACAGAAGTATGCCAAGTGACACTAGAGTGTACATAGCAATAATGAAAGCAGAAAATTAAACTCCTAACTGTCTATATATATATATATATATATGCATGCATACATTGTATCATGATTACGCAAAGAAGAAAGTGGAAGATAATCTTTTAGGAGAAGGTTTTTGAGGAAGGTTTATCTTTGATGACCCTTCCCATGTAACTATCACAAGGAACTGTTGATTCAAAAGGCCATGTGAACACAGCTGTAGAGCAGAAAAATCATGGAACTAGCTTTTTCCACTCTAATAATAAATAAACAATGTCAGACTGCTCATTATTTTAATTAAATTAATTTATAGTCATTAATAGTTACGATATTTCATCCCTCCCTCTCGTACACAAGAAAGATTGTTAATTCAGGGCTCACCAATACAAGAGCAGCATAGCTCCAAGGCACCTCAGAAATTGGGTGAAGAAACAACTGCTCTTGTTGCTGTTTGGACACAGATTTGTAGCTTACCCATGGCAGTTGTCCTGATATTGCTGTTAATAGCATTTTGCCTTCTCTTCTGATCACACAGGTCTTACAGATACTCAAGGAAATGTGCGTTTGGTGAAACTTGGCATGATTTATATAGCTCGGAGTAATGAGTAAGTTCGTACTTAATTAAATGAATTATGTAGACATTTTTTAATTGTCCAATTGCCAAACCAGATATACTGGGCTTTGGAAATCCTCCCTATTTTTAGAGCAATACTGACTGTGTTTCTTACCACGATTTTTTTTCAGGCTAGTAATCTATAATGTACTCAAGCTATTTTGATATGGTTATCTTTAATTAAGCACATAACTTATTAATATTTTGAAAGCTGGATTAAATTCTTTTGATAGTATTTTAACATGCCTATTTATAATTATATTCTTTTGCTACAGCAGACAGGTTGGTAAGTCATTAGTTATTAAGGAAAAAGAATTGTTCTAATGAATAAACAGGGCCTTTAAGACAGTAAGCTGACAGTGTCAAGCATCACTCAGGAGGGCCAAAATTAGCACTTCAAGGCTACTACTGGACTGCACATATCTACCAGTATTTAAATCGTAATTCATAAAAACTGTGTGGTTTTAAAAGCATGGTAATGTGTCATATTATACAATATTAGAAATATCCTTCCCCAGCATGTGCTTAATAGTGTAGTGTGTTTTGGTGTTTTTACAACAAGTGCCCTGTGAAAGTGAACCAGTTAATGCCTGATGTGATTTATGGTGTCTTAAGCTGAGAGGTCATAACCATAAATATTGTAAAGGGCTTTGATTTTCAGATGATGCCAAACATTCCCATTTTGAAAAATGGACCTCACTGAAATGGCTAACATTGGGAAAGTAAACACAACAATTTTAATTTAGTTTCCATTCTTTTCTGTGACAATTACAGATCACATGAAAAAGGAAGCCATCATAGCATGTCATATATTGAACTCGATGAAATGTATTGCACTATGAATCTCTGGAGGGTTTTTTTCTCCAGTGGGTCTCTAATTTATACTTGCTCATTCAGGAATAAATAGTGCTATTTTCTGACCTGTCATCTGTCTCACCTCAACTCTCTCCAGCTTTTACACTGAGAAAATGATGTCGTTCAACTGAATGCTAAAGCAGCAAACTGTGTTAAGATTAATTTTACAGTCCAGCCCTCAAAGATTTTAGAAACCGTTCTGTTCATCCTGTCATTACTGTGACACCAGATTTCCAGTGTGGCATATGCACACATAGGGTAGGTAGCGTGTATAGAGGGAGAGACAGAATGATTGGATGAATACATAAATGAGTGAATACTGGTGCTGTTCTGAGTTCTGCTACCAATTCTCCCGAACTTCTTGATCTCATTACCACCACCCAGTGGAAAAGCTTGGAGCTAATGCCAGTTCCTGGCATGAACTTCAGGACTTCTTGCCATGGAAATACCTACTGCTTCAGTAAATGAGCCCAAGCTCATGGACGTGAAGTTCCTAACTGACTGTGGAATACTTTTGATCAATTTTTTAGACTCCAGATTTTTTAACTCTGGAAAAGAATTGTGTGGACATTGGCAAGGAAAATAATCTGTGTGTAATAAATGACCATAAATCATCTGCTATGCTAGATCTCGAAATTTACTATTTTCCTATTTATTTGTGAATTTCCTTTTATCAGATTTTCCCTTAATGTCTCGTTTATTTTCATTAAAAGCTTTTCACTTCTTAAGTGTCTTGAAAGTATTGTATTTTTTAACATAGCAAGTTTTAACTGGATAAAATTAATTTTAAAAATTTAATTGGTAAAAATGAAAACTTGGTGCTCACTTTGTAGTCATCTCCATCTCCAGAAAAGTACCAGACACAGAATGGCTGCTAGAAATCTCTTTGGATATTGTTTACAGTGTCAATGTGTTGTTTGCTTTAATGTGGTGCTAGTTATGTACCTTGTCTGCTGGATTTTAGTGAGCTTTGGCTGGTGGCTTGGTGGATCTGCACCCATTTTTGATTTATGAAAGAGTATTTTTTTTATTTGAGTTTTTTTGTGTTGTCACTGAAAGATTGTTCCTTGCATTGTTGTGCTAGATTGTTAGAGAAGTGAAGCTGAAACTGGATTTTCTGTAGCAGTCAGTTGGGAAAAGTCATGGAATGGTTTGGGTTGGAATGGACCTTAAAGACCACTTAAAAAAGACCATCTGAAAAAAAAAAACCACCTAAAGACTCCCCTGCACATGCAGGAACATCTTCCACTGGAGATGGAAGCATTGTCTTTGAGATAAATCCAATTTTTCTCTTATGATTTCTGATAATTTAATTTCATTTATTCTGTTTGGGTTTGGCTTGGATGTTTGGTTTGAAAGGATATTGGGAAACTATAATTCCATGACAGACTCTTTCAGGGATTCATTTTCCAGTTGCTGGCTCCATTTGCTTTTCACATAGAGACACTCTATTTGATAGAGGATTTGCTTCTAAGGCAATGTTTAACATAGCAGAGTGAATTGCATTTTCAGTGTTTGAAATGGGCAAGAGTGGCTTTTGCAGAGGGTTCTTTCACTGTAGTTTGGGCCATCAGGTGTTTTCTGGCCTTTGTAAAAATATCCTGCTGTTTAATACTATTACAGTACATCAGTTACTTGTTGGTGTCACCTCACATTCAGTGCGTCATTTGCAATTTTATTTTAAATTTTTATTTGTCTGGTTTGGTTTTTTTTGCTAGGAAGGGATTAGGGAAGAAAACAAAAAGATGCAGTGTGCACGTGCTGTTAGGGAAATTCTGCAGCATAAACATTAAGAAGGGAAGATACAGAGAATGGTGTATTATATCCAGTAACAACAAAGATTTTCCCAATAGTATCCTAAAGCAGACAGTGGTAACAATGGTAACTGGGGAGAGCAGGGGCAGAAAAGTGTTTGCATTTCTGAACACAGGAATGTGGTGCTAGATACAGATGCTATGTGGATATGTGAAAAGAGGGAGGGGGTAATTCTTGCTGGACAAGGTTTCTCCTGAAGCTGTTCTGAATAAACAGTGTTACGAAATTATGTGCTTTGGAGGGCTGAAGGAGCAAAGCAAAGAAAACAGAGTATGTTTTAATAAATCTTTGCTGCTACTTTTGAGATTGAGCAGAAATTCTAGTTTAAGCCTTCACAGTCCTCTTACTGTGACAAAACTTTGGGGGCTGCAGGCTACAGCCCACGATTTGACTGCATGCTGCAGGGCTTTAAGGCATTACTGCCTTTCCCTAGCTTTGTGATACCAGCACTCCACGCAACTCAAGTGTTGGAATAGGGAGCCCACTCTGATACTCTCCGCACACCATGAAGGATGTGCTGGGAACTAGGCTACCAGAGTGTCCCAGTTTCCTCTTTTTCCTGCTGTACCACCCCCACAGCTGATGAATGAATGCAGTTGTAATACAGTGCATAATGTGCATTACCCCATAATGGCCTTTAAAAGGTACATGGGATACTCCTGGTTTTCCTTCCGCTTATTGCAAGGATGATGGACATCTGAAATAGGGAGAAACATCCAAGGCTAAGTGAAAAGGGAAAAAAAAAAGGACTAATACAAGGAGACTGAAGGTGCAGGAGATGGTAAACAGGTGTGTCTCAGACAGAAGATTACTTACAGGGAGATATTCTTAGGACAGAGTGAGTTTTGTTGAATTCAATAAGAATTGCTATGGGAGCTTAATTGAGTTTCTTGAGACTTGAACACAGATATTCCTTTCTATCCTTGATGGATATGTTTCGGGAGAGAGTGAATGATTTCTCAGGATATGTTAGTAACACATACGCTGTGCCATGCTTCAAAAACTGTTCACCAAAAGAGGATTGTTTACACTCTTGAATATTTTATTCTGGGTTATGCCAGGACTATTTCCTGAATAATGAATATTATTAAATATTTGAATGCAGAATATTGAGTATTCTCACAGGCAGAAAAACAGTAGAATGTACATGAATTACTTTAATTTGTTCACTGGCTTCTAGTCCACAAGTTTTCCAGAAAGTCTCTCAAATCCATAGCTTCTTTCTTGAGTTGACATTTGCCATTTTATACAGGAACAATTCCTTGGAGATTTTTCCCAAATAGAAGAGTAAGAGAATGAGTAAATAAGCAGCACTGGTTATTATTATATGGCAGAGATTTGAATAAATAGCAATATAAACATCTGAAACCCCAGATACTTACCCAGGAGAATAGGCCAGAGGCGGAAATATGGAAGACTGGTGGTAGGTAGGAGCGGTAGGTTTAGGGACTGATGAAATTAGCAATTTATTAAAAGTAAAAGATTTGGTAAGGAAGCAGCATCTTGAGCCTGTGTGATCATAATAAACAGAACGAGACAAGAAAACTTAGGTGAAGGGTTAAGATGGCAAAGTATCAGAGATCATCCAGAAAGAAAAAAAAACAGAGAGATGAAGCAGAGTAAGTAGGACTAGAAAAAGTATATTTTGCTTGTTAGGTGTTATTTAGTACTACTTGTCCTTTGTTTATTGAGTGCCTTGGAGGAATCAAGTAGTCTTTAATTGTTTGTTGGTTTTTTCCCTCCCTTAACAGAGGAGGACAGTGATCTTCATGATGCTTTAATGCTGTTGGTCACCCCTGTTTGGTACAAAGCAGATTGAGCCTTTGAAACTTGAGCTGTGGGAGTAAATTATTTCTCTGTTGCTACAAGAAGATGTTCCCAAGTCCTTGGACTCTTAACAAGAGCATGCAAGCAGTGCCTGCACATCTTTGAAAGGCCTGAGAGCAGCTGTACAACCCTGAAAGGACTCAGGTATGGCTGTAGCAGCTGTGAGCAAACATGTCAGCAATGTGTCTGTGCAAGGATTTCAGAGAAAAAGGTTCCAATTCTTTGAGATGGTGGATGTGTGGAGTTTCACTTCCAGGCAGAAGGGTCCTCACGTATCAGTAAGGTTCTATTTAGAAGGTGGAAAAAGTAGTTTTAGTCCAAGTGGGAATATAGTTATTCCCAGGAAAGAGTTGCCTCATTTTATTTCTTGCATAATTTTACGTCTTTTCGTTGCTCTATCCTCCCTAAACTTCTGACATTTTTGAGAGACAACCACACCCGAGATGGTGTCTGAAGTGGGAACCAGGCCTTAAGCGTGCTGCGTTGTTAAATTTATCAGGTATTTATAATATTGACTTGATTTTCACATGGCAACGAACTTGCTGGTTATTTCTAGATGTACACGTACATCCTCATAACCAGAAAAATCGTGTTACTGTGTGTGTACATTATCACACTCTTTTTTTGGCTGTAACAAGAAGCAGCAAATTCTGATCTCTCACCTGTGTTTCAGCTGTCAAAACTTTCCACTTCTGCCATTTCCGTAATTCCTTCCGAAGTACTGAGAATGCTAAGAATGAGTGACAGCTGTCAAAATTTACTATTCACCGTGTACAAATGAAGGTAATGAAGAAAATGCTTATCAGAAGGACGCACATCTCAAAAATTGGGGCTTCCTTCACCAAGGATGCAAACACCTGAGACAATCATTTCTGCCAGGGAAGTGTTTGTATGTGTCCCCATCCTGAATCTTCTGCCAGCAGCTCATCTATTTTGGAGGACAAGATGATAGGACAGTGGTATTATGTTGCCAGCAGTAAATGCTGACTAAGAGACATGTTCAGATGTTACATCATGTTTCTGGGCTCCTTTTCTAAGGTGTTCCCTCTTCTGGCACTGGAATTTCACCCCATCAATCTTGATTTTTACAACCCAGAATAAAGGTAAAGCAGGTTGGAAGATGAGCCAGATAAGAGTGTTTCACACCTCACATGAGAAATCTGCGAATCACAGATATCTTATGGGGGGAAAAACCCCCAACAAAACAACAAACCACACTTAAGCATCTTTCTTGTGCACATCTTACACTGTGACAAATTCTGGTCCTGGAAGCCAGCTCCGATTTGCGTGCTGCAAAAAGAAAGGAACATTTATGCTGGTGAAGGAGCAGGGGTATGCTATAGCTACCTCATGCTGATGTACATAATGGTTTTTGGTCCAGTTTGCTGGGGGCTTTGTAGAACTGAGCGAGTACATTATACGGGCGTTGAGGCTGAGGATCGCAGAGGCTGCGCCAGAGCCTGCAAGAAACCATGGTTGTTGTCCTTTTCCTTGCAGACGCCCAAGCCCTGCGAGGCCGGGTGGGCAGAGCCGCCTCCGCCGGCGGCCCCGAGCCGGGAGAACCGTGAGTAACGCCGGGGGAGAAGCGGGAGCCCCGGGAAGGGGGGATGCGGCCCCCAAGGAGGAGGGATGCGGGAGCCCCGGGAAGGGAGGATGCGGCCCCAGCGCTTCCCGACGCCGTGACCCAGAAGTTTTGCCAGCCCGCTCCTGATCCCGCAGCTTGCCGGGCGGGATGCGGCGGGGATGGGCTGCGGCGGCCGCAGTCCAGCAAAGGGCGGGATGGAGCTTACCTCGAGCGGGAATGAGAAATGACCGATTTCCCCCAGTTACGCCGTCACGGGCCAGAGGAGCCGAAGGCGGCGGGCGGGGGCAGCGACCGATGGAGGCCGGGGAGCGGGGGGCTGCTCCGCCCCGGACAGGTGGAGGTGCCTGTGAGTTGGGTGTTAGAGAAATATGTAACAAAAAAGAAAAGGGCGCGGTGGAGGGCGCGGAGGCTGCTAGGAGGAGGGGGAGGGCGGGAGC